>OZ032114.1:6839271-7256771 GCA_964026355.1 Pseudorhiza aurosa | reverse complement strand
TCATACAAATATATCTAGAAAAAAATTCCAAAAATAACTGTCTGTAAGGTGAGAATGTGAAAACGTGGAATAAAACGAATGCTGGCGGTAGCTTCTCACATCCATTTAAAGGTATTCCTAATTCACTCTACCACGCAGTAAGTCCTCAAAAGAGGTCAGTAAATGTACTGCAGAGACATAGTGGTATCACGTCCTGCGCTATCAATATAACCATAGTTTAAGCATCGCATTATTTGTGTAATCGCATCGAAAGAAGGACCAAGACAATGCTTCATAAAGATAGCTTCTCAGGACCTCAAAAGTCTACCTTTCAATTCCATGTGAAAAGCTCACAAAAAATTCAAAGTGCAAACTGGACATATTAAACTAGCGGACAGGAAAAAGATAGGCAGCGGAGAAAGGCTGTTAAGATATGCAACCGAAATTACAGAACTCGTGTTCACAGAAAACTCCTTAAACAGTTGAATCTATACAATGGGCACAATCAGATGGTAAAACTGCGTCGCATACTCTATATCGAGCGTAGCATAAATCAGGGACAAGGCTTTGAGCTTGTCTAGGAAAGTGGACTTTCAGGTGGTTTCCGTTGCCTTCCTCGCCACCAATGGTGTTTTTATTGTAACACACGCAAGATTTGAACTCACAACCCCTGCATTATGAGTCCATACGCTGGACCACTACACCACGGCATCAATAATTACATGATAGACACACGCATAGAAAGGGTGGCACCTAACAATGGGGAACAGATGCTGACTACGGTTTCTTCCTTTTTGCGCTTCCGTCTGAAATGTTATGATATCCATGACCGTCAATAATATTATTTCAATATTTTTCCGATTCGTACATACCTGGCATGAGTCAAAAATTTTCCCATAACCAGTTGAGTTGCGTATAGATGCTAGGTCAGTTTTTCGAAAGTCTCTTGATAAATGACAATCGTGCGATGGCGTGGGCTCCATTAGATTGTCACCTTTTCCATGCTGCTCCGCGATCAACTTGGATTTTCCCTATGCATTATAGCGAAATATGATTGATTTAATCGATAGAAAAGAGAAATACTCTGGTATACGGGAAAGATAAAAATGACTGGGTTTAGTTTGGTATGGAAAAGTTAAGCCTGCAGATGGGCCTTTTGTAAGCACCAACTAGAAAAGCTACCCTAGGTAGCAGACTAGGTATGCATTGCTACTGTTTCTACCATTTGCAGCTGCCAGTTTTTTACCACTTCTATGCTAGAGCAATATAAATTTGAAATGGTTGTTTTGCAGAAATTGTAACACAATGCAGCTAGAATAGACATCATACAGTCTACATAGTTACCTTCATTACTTGGAAGACAACCATAGTTAAATCTTTGTTTGGTATTGGTGGCATCTGTGTAATAAAATCTGCACATCGAGACAGGTAAATGCCTAAAATTGAAGCAAAATTTGACTCTAATATGAATCTGTATGCGTGAATAAATCTTAAATTCAAAATAGATATTGGGAAAGATTGACTACGCATTCTTCCATTAATACAACTCTGAAAGCAGATAAAACAGTTGACTGCAAAAGAAGATCGTTTTTTCATCTCAGACAAAGAGGGAAGAATGAAGAAACTAAAAGTATTGATGTCTCTAGACGTTCAAATTTAAGAATCTAAGTAATTGAGCTTTTAAAAGCTAGTTCATACAACTGAGCAGTATTGTAGCACAAATCAATAGTTAAAAAAATTCCTACCATATTTTGGATCCCCAAGGCAAGTAACTGTAGGACTATTATGGGTATTTGTTGAAAGACCAAACATGCATATTTCTTTAGCCTTTAAAGAACAAGCAAAACTCAAAAGCCAGCAAATAAAGACATCAAAAAAGGAATCCAAACAAAAGTTTTGCACACTTAGACCTTACCATGGCATAATATTGCAAATACTATCAAAATTTCACCTTCATCTAAGACGATGCAGACACTAATAAACCCAATATGGTAGGGAAAGTTGTAATTACTGCAGATATGCTACTGAAATTTCAGCTAAAATCTACTTTAAACAGGCTGATATTCCATCCTCATGAATTCGCTACCTATAGCTTGAGTCTTGTTTCCATACCTGTGGATAGTTTTCAACATATTTGAACCCATAGCTGACTTCTAATCTTTTGGCTGATATCTCCTTTTGCATTTCAAGCTTCTTGATGTTAAACTAGAAAAACGGTACATTGAAAATTGTTAGTTTTAGAGTACATATCCTTTTATGATGCTTACTTACAAAAAACTGGCTTGACCTTGTTTCCGTCCTATAGGTTTGATTGATGACATAGTAGTCCTACAAGGCTTGCAATGGCAGAAATTTTTGCAAAAAAATCAACAACTGTATTTAAAAAAAACAAGGAACTTAATCGTCAAGAAACTTGCAACAAAAATAATTTATTGATCTTCATGGTCAAAACAATGTAGGTAGAGTACCACTATTATTATTGATGGACAAAGAATCACCAATTTTAAGCTTCTAGCTTTACATCGTAAAGAAAAAATTATGATGACTGTAAAGATATAATCCTGATTGCAACCAGTGAAGTCTAACCCACATATTGGCTGCAGATGTATACAAAGAATAAGATATGGTTAACTTTACAAAGCATACCATGCCAGTCAGTGCTTCATTGTTGACAACTTCAATTTTTGTCACTTTCAATCCACATTTGGAGTTTAATAGCGATCTTTCAATTTCTGATGCTATATGACCATATTCTCTGGAACTACTGTCACACGACTGAAGCAGTTCTGAAAGATTATATAAAAACTTCTATGTCTTGGTAAAATCTGTACATAGTATAGGATGAGCAAGGGTAATTGTTACATACATAATGAATTTCTGGCCAATTATCAACTGCATGATTCAGTCACATGATTAATATGCATAAAGCTTAAGGATGCTGTAAAATCTGCTGCTTCTCTCATATGCTAGAAAACACGTGCTGGATGTACCTAAGCCAAGAACAGTGCTATACGGGCCTCCAGACAAACCCACAACGCATTAAGCAGCTTTTTGCTTCACAAGCAGATTCAAAGAGTCTACTGTGCAAACTTTACAGTTGAACTTTCCAACAGAGGAAGGATGAGCGCCATGGGTAAAAGATATAAATTTTCCTAAGAGGATGCATGCAGCTTTGTGAAACAACTCCAATGTTATGTTCTATATCAAAGGAATTCATGAATGTAACTTGTAGTCCTCTCATAAAAATCTAATCCCTTGCTTCCTAAATAACAATATCAGTGGATAAGTGTCTAAAAATGAGCTTTCTCATAAAATTATGTCAATTCATAATTACTTGTTGAGAAATATTGCTTTATTGGAGACAGAAATGGAAAAATATAAAATTAAAATGGCATATTGATCTATATTGTTTCAATGGCTTCTGCTTATGAACAATCTTCTACTTCACCTTTTACATTATAGTGTCAGATTACTGCACCCTTAGCACTTGCCATCTACAACTACATGCAGCTGATTGTGTGCTGCACAGTGCTGAAAAGTTATAAAATCGTGGGATTTGGAAAGATCAACATATCAATCATAAAACTGAACTAACTGCATGACGGGGTAGCTTTTAAAAATAGCTGGAATGCTCTTCTTTTCTGGCAAGCAGTTAAATGCCTATGCTATATCAAAACCTTAAAAAACATTGTGGATACAATCGATGCAAATTCTATTAACTGAGCTTTTTGTTGGCATTCAAAAGGATTCCCTGAACCAAACAAATCGTATACATTTAATGGAACTTATGTTTTCTATAAATGTTGTTAATGAACACTGAGAAGCGAGCAGTGGCCAGGTCTTTTCTCTCCATGTTACCACATTCTCCATATGCCGGGAATTACAGAGAGCTACTGACTCTCCTCACTATAAGTAAAAGTTTTGCTGGTGTGGTATCGATCATGCGCAATAATCTTATCATTGAGCTACCCTGACAACATATGTTACATATCTGTTCCAAAACATATACCTCGACTAGGAGAGATTTTTGGAATTGTAAACTTCCTTTTCTGTTGTGACATCGTGGTCCTGGCAGAAGTGTTCAAACCAAAATAGCCACTTAAGCAATGTACACATTTAGGCCCATTTCGTCAAGGAATGACAGCACCTTTAATCCACTCAATCTCAAAGACAGCAGACGGAAAAATCATTGGAAACGATCAAGATCCACTAGAAAGAATGAAGATGGCATCCTTCCACTGATGTCCATGTCTAAACGTATATTCATGATCTTCAAAATTGATTTTAAACGAATTTATGAAAGTTTTTCTCCTCGTGTTGTTGTTGATATGCCATTTTGATTGTACAATGCCCCGCAGGGACATGCTTCGCAAGACTCCTTACCTCTTTTCATACAACATTACGCTCCAAAGGAAAAATTTCATTTACGATTTCAGTTGTAAACCCAGACAAATGGAAATAAAATGAAGAAAAAGATGTCCCCGTTAGATGTCCAACACCAGCAACTAGTTTAGTTCCTTCTTTCATCTGCAAACTTGATTTGCTCATCTGCGATAATAAGATTCCTTTTCAATTCCTTTCACGTCACATGTCACAGCAAAAATACTCGTGCAACCAGTATGCGATGCCAGTCGCCACAGGACTGCGAGGGTCACTCAAAAAATTGCTGAAGCCTCGTTCAAATGCACTGAACTTTTCACTGAAAAATGCTGAACAAAAATGTTCAGTGAAATTTTGATAGCGCTTGTACACCCTTCCATGGACATTACTGAACAGTGCTGAACATCGCTTTACAAATGCTGAGCGTTGTTCAGTGAAATTTACCGTGCGTTTGAACAGGGCTTAAGAGAAAAAGTACGGTGTTAAAAAAGTGACGGCTTCCAAGCAAATCAATAATTATAACTCTGAACTAACACGTAAGAATTTGTTCAAACAACGCTGAATGCTGATGACTTTGAAAGGGAAACAGAGGTGGTGTTGGGTTCGAAAGCAATCTATACTTATTCCTAAGCAAATTTATCATTTTATCTTGAAAATAGGGCGAACTAGAAAGAGGATTCCATGGGCTGTGCGTCCTCACGCAAAGTAATTCCAACGAATTATAGTATCAGTAAAGATTAGCATTCAGAGCTTGCGGCAGACTTTGCCCACGGTTGCTTGCGAGCAGATTTGAGTAATGGGTTTCAGACAAGAAGAATAACCATTAAAAATCGAAAATGAGCACCTATGGAATGAAATTAGAATCAAACGACCAGACATCAAAGTCACCTAAGTAACGTATTAAATGGGGCAAAGGAAGCCAAGCGTCACGTAAGATTCCGCTGGTGCGCTAATGTCCCTAAATTCCTGGGTTAGTGAATCAATTTTCCATAAGAAGTGTGATCACATCGAGAAGAAGGATTTTGACACTGCTCGATAAGCAAACTGTTTCTCAGTGTCATTAGAAAGCATTTGGATAATTGCTTGCATTGATCCTATAATTTAATCAGCCCCACGAAAAGGATACCCCGACCATTTCGTGGATCAAATTTAGCACAGTGCACTTTTATTTTATTTCCCCAGTGTTTGCACACTTTGTAGGCTACTAGTCAAAGTATAGGTGTGTCCATTGACTATGGTGAAAGTCAGGATCAATTCTTCATTAAATCCATGAAGCTTTTACGCAGTTCAAATTCTTTTCGACTTTTTGGGAAAGTCTGGAAATGGGGAATGTTCTCCGGCAAATCTTTTTGAAAGCCTTCTTTATAACGGTTCACGCGAGTCTCTCGCGGCTTGTTCCTCGCGGCTTGTTCCTCGCGGCTTGTTCCTCGCGGCTTGTTCCTCGCGGCTTTTTCCTCGAGGCTTGTTCCTCGCACGCTTCTTCCTAAATGAACTCAGCATAAAACTACTATGTAAGGTCCCCCCCCCCCCTCCAACCGTATCCCTACAATCAGCTCACCAGTACTGATAAATGAGGCTTTGCATGGCCGGATGTCTTCCTTGTCACTAACCTTCCATAGTTTTAAGGCTAGTTGCGGTATGGAGTTGTTGCTGCAGCAAGCCTTAAGGTGGTAGCGTCAAGGTGAAAAGATGTGTTAAAATGTTCAAAGCTATGTAACGAAGAAAGCTGAACTGGACGATGTCATATTTCTCTTTACACTGGCGTCTTAACACTTTTGGACTTACTTGTTGACGAATCTTTATTTCATTATCTTACAATACTGAAAACGATTAATTTTTGTAGCGATTTCATAGTCGCAAGGCTCAATAGACTAGTTGCCAGGCCTTAGGATTATTGAATCGTTGGACGTGATAAAAAGTTACTATAACCAATTTGCCACATAACGAAGTAGGGAAATTTGCAGCCAAATTTTTCCGATATACGCAAATGAGACACTTAAGGAGTGCTGTTTTGTGAAACTTCTGCAATATCTCGGCTTGCAAATCGGCAACCAGACCTGTGCCTTATTGACGGTCCCTCGTCAATGTTGAGGAGAACGTAATGGGTTCTACTGTCTCAACAGTTGTTAATTATGGAAAATGGGTGATTGGTTGTGACTCGAAATCTGCAGTGGATCAAAATTCAATCACTCCTTGTGCATCTCCTCTGGTATTGACAAGAAAAGGGTAAACAACCAATAAGTTATCATACTACATAGAAGTAAAAGCCAAATCTCTTTATAGAGAGAAGCTTTTCATCAAAAAAGTTGTTTGTGTAAAGTAATCTAACGATTTTCTGGTATTTAGTAGATTTTACAGTTGAAAATGCTTCTCCTCAATCTTTTTTTTCTGGAAGTATGATGCACAGCCACCACCATCATCATCATCATTATGGTTTGGCTGTGGTTGCACCATGATCACTTCTTGTTGAATCAGTTCTTTCCAAACTTCTCTGTCGAATCCAGTAGTTTAGAAAAGAAAACCCAGAGGTCCAGCACTAGTCACAGCCAAGCCTGCCATATAACACACTACCATAAGCCTTTGTTTACCTTGATGTCTTGGCAATTTGAAATACTTGCAACTCTCTAGACATGAATAAAAGCTCTCTGTTACAGGGGGTTTTTATTAATCATTTAAGAATTATCATAATGCAATCAACACTGTACAAAGCATTAACATCTTGTTTTGCTCTACACCTTGCTTCCATGATAGCAGGTTGCTAAGAGAAAACAATTTCACAATCTATTGTGTCCGAAAGTTAAAAATTGTGAAGAGAATCTGTGATAGCATTTTTGCATTGCTTTTTACATCTTAAGGAAGTGCCATGAAGGACTCTGTCCAAGGTCTTTGAACGAGATATTTCTTTGCCATAAAAAGTTGTAAAGATAATCATCAGTTAAAATGAATTTGCAACCAAACTTTGGTTCTTTATCAGAATATCTAGAATCAGATTTAGGAGCTTATCCTATATAAATATATAAATATATATGAATGTTCTAAATATATATTTTTTCATCTTTTTTTAGATCTATGTTTCAAGATGAAGATGGGTACTTGGCTCATGAATTCTATGAGGAGATTGCTCCATCAAATGGAAGGCCATGGATGAAAAGAATAACTGAAAATCTTATAGAGCAGGTAAATAGCTATTACAAGATTATCGCACTTTTTTCATTTTGGCCTAGCTTTTAGATTTGTTGGATAGAATGCTT
Organism: Pseudorhiza aurosa; assembly: GCA_964026355.1. NCBI lineage: Eukaryota > Metazoa > Cnidaria > Scyphozoa > Rhizostomeae > Lychnorhizidae > Pseudorhiza > Pseudorhiza aurosa. Next base: position 7,249,161 of record OZ032114.1, on the reverse strand, counting down.
ACCTGGAGAAAGACAATGGCAAGATGACTTAGATTGTCCTTTAAAATGCAGAAGAAGTCAAAATGGGTAAGCATGTATTTGGCACAACAGTTTGAAATGAAATGAAATGAACTGAACTGAACTGAACTGAAAAAGTTACCCAATTCATATTTTCTTAACCATGAAGATTGGATTTCAAACTTATATGTGCTTATTTGCATTTGAATAAATTGTCCTTTGGCTCCCTCGTGCATTACATGTTATCCTATGAAGTGTGATTCATTGAATTTCTAAAATTCTATATTTCATTTTCATTCCATTTGATGATAGCATAGAGAGGTGGCCCTTCAGCCAAAACTGATTTTCAAGGGGCCTCTATCACCAACATGAATTCCACATTACTGAATAAAACAGTAGCATTTAGATAACCAGCTATTCCGCTTTGTTATTTTTTTGCATTTTGTCAGCTATTATTTGTTGTATAATATCTTTGAAAAAATCATAATAATTTTGAGCCAACTTGATTGCATGCCAAAAGTAATTTATTCCTGCAATGAATTTCACAGAAAGGTGCTGTTAGTTTAGTCTTTTTATGTTAGTGTTTACAGAATTTGTCACCTTTGTAGATTTCTCAAGGTTTGCATATCAGTGGTGCCTTAGTCTATTGTTTAACAGTATAAAAATCTTGATGTAGACATTGTAGACTTGTAAACTACACAGCTGTGATAAATAAACTGATGGTAATTTAGGCAGTCAGGCCACCTTATCAAAAGCTATCTTCCCAGAAGAAAGGTTGGAGTCCTGCTTCTAGTTTCTGCTGAGCTTGCAATACAATCTACTGTGCAGTCTTTCTAGCCTTTTAAGGTGCAGTGTTTCAAATCATATGAGATCTACTAGCGTGGGTTTCGAATCCCTGTCTTTAGAACCACCAGCCACAAGCCAACAGCCAACTCAGCTGTCCATCCTTCCGAGGTCTGTGAATGAGTACTCAGAAGTAATTCTGAGGCCACAAGCAGTATGCTGCAGACCCACATCAGCTGTATGTCTGCCACGTACCCAGCCTGCATTAACAAATAAAAGTTGCTTTGCTTTGCTTTTGCTCAGAAACATAGTTAGCGATTTCTCAAAAATTGAATTATTTTTCTTTATCAGGGAATTGTAAAGCTAACTTACCCAAGACTACATGTTGATTTTCCCGTTGCAATGTATGAAGGTTAATGCAACTGCATTCGTGAAATGCTTAACACAAACAGAATGCTAATGGAATTGGCAGAACTGTGGGAGTTAATTGTATCACTGCAAACACAGGAGACGCTTTAATTGCGAAAGCTGAACATTTGTGTCTATCTTTGTGTACTGCTTTTTGCTCATTATAGTGTGAAAATTGGATGTTACAGCTATGCGCAATTACCTTAAATAATTCACAGACTAAACACAGATATCTTCTGGTGTTTTCATCTCAAGGACGATTGCAAATTTAAATTTGTGCAGTAGAAATTTCTTTCCCATTAGATTGAAATTTTTGCGGCAATACCTTGTAGTAAAACGTTTTTGCCTTGCTTCAGTGGAAAGTATTTAAAAGTTGGAACATTAAAAGATTTTTGTATTGATAAAATTTTATCAATTTCTACATATTCGTTCTCCGAACAAGGAGTTGACTCTGTAGTTCTAGGCATGCAACCAAAGGGGATCCTGGAGGTCCAGATATATGTGCTTTTTCTCAAAAAAGATAAGGTGCCCTTTTCTAGAGAAAATGTGATCCTTCTGTTTGGAAGTTAGTTGATTTAATATTGTTGCCATGTCAGCACTGAGAGCAGTGGTTTTTAATGAGTTCAGGGTGATTGTTATGTAAATGAACTGAAAGTAGCGAAACGAAAAAAATGCCTGTCGTATTTCTTCTGTTTCTAAATCTGAAGAATACAATTGCAGGTTATTTCTCCATTGAATGATATTTCTGCTCTCATCCATGCTACTATGGCTTTGGTGTCAATGTAATCTCTCCGTTATCTTCTTGGTCTTCCTCTCTTCGTCGTTATCTCCCCCCAAGGGCGCTCATTTCATTCTGTTTTGCCCATCTGTTTCCATCCATTCTGGCTGTGTCCGGCCCATTCACGTTTCAAGTGTCCCCTTGTGAATTGCTATGTGATAACCCTTTGGTCCAAAAAAAACAAATTCTGGTGTTGCATGCCACTATAGTTGAAGTAAAGAGCTTTTGCCAGAAACTGTTGACTTTCCTCTATCTTTGAGCTCTGGTGATTCGAGAATTCTTTCTTGATTAGATTAGGCCACACAAAAATTCATCAAAAGTAGCGTTTAAAGTTCACAGTAAACATTGGTGGTATTCTAGTCGACAATTTTTTTATAAGATATCTGCTCCCTGTCTATGTGAGTTGGGCTCGATAGAAATGACACCGCCTTGCACTAGCTGTGGAGGTCAGGTCGAGCAAAAGTTGACTAAACATGGATTCAAGGTATCCTTTGAAATGCCCACAAACTTTTGCGTCCTTTTTACTCATGACAAAAATTTGAGATTGCTTTCATGCAGCAACCAAGGCCAATGTGAGGCGTTGCAGACGCGGACATCTCAACTAAAATGCTGAGGTCACGGAAGGGCTATCGAAGATCTCAGCTCATTTTCGTCGGCTCGCAACCGATTCTGCAACCACTTTCCCTCAAAGCCTTTCGAAGGAAAGACTCGATGATGAAGAAGAAGAAGTCGGGGACCGAGGAACAGTATTACGTAGTTCTACAGTGACCTGCACAAATCATCATTCATTCCAAGAACTTCATTCATCCTTGCCTGCAACGTCTGTTGTAAACAAGCTATGGTGGCATTGTATGTGCCAGTGCATATGTATGTGTATGTGCCAGTGTCAACTTGCAGAAAGTGAAACGAAATTGGCACTAACAATCAAACACAGAGTTCCTAAACGCCATCAAACCTCAATAGCACAATGAACCATGACACTACGACACCACGACACTACGGCACCACGACAAGATGACACTACGGTGGCAATGGTCATGATGCCGATTGCGCATTGCGGAATATTCTTCTTGCCTCTAAGATTCTATTTGAAGAATAAGCTAGAATATTCCGTACTAACGACAGCGGAGTAGGAAAAGACAAATAGAAACAACTAAGTTCCCACAGAACATAACATTTTTGCAGTCTCAACTTGTATTCCGCTACCAAACCGACTCTGCCTCTACACTCCCTAGTCCTGATAACCAGTCTTTTAGAATAAGAATGCTACTTAACCACTACATTTGTGATCATGGGAAAGTGAAAGCAACTTTGTATCCGATATCCACGATATCCACCTAGCTTTTCAATTGCCAGCTATTCTAAAGAAGCGTTTGGGATGGCTTGCATTGAGTAGTCTAGATACTTAATCAAGAGCTCTTTGATCCAGCCACAGCACAAGACCCACTACGTAAACACGCCTTTAAAATAGCCACTTGCATGTAATCATAAGCTCATGATTCAAAATCAAAAATTTGAGATTAACCTTAAAAAAAACTTAGATAAAGGATCATCCAATGACTTGACAAGCTTACCTAGAAAATTGCCCTCTGTAAGATCTGAATTCTCTAGATTTATAGGTTTCTAATTAAATCCTATTGAAGGCAAATCCAAAATCCTGGGAAAACAGAATGCTTGGATAACAACATTATATATTCATTTGCAAGAGATTCCTAACCATGCCATTAATAAGCTAAAATGTCAACACAGCAAGGGTCCTAATCATATGCTTACTTAATTTATAGCCTTTAACTACTGAATGACAACAAATTAGAGTTTGGCGTTATGTTAGATGAAGAAATAATAGATGCCTCTGTATGACTTAATCAAGGATTGTCTCGTTCTGAAAAGTCTTGTGCAACAGCTGGCTAAACACTAATTAATGTTAGCGCCCGGCTAATGCATCAACAGCATTTGGATTGCTAAACTAAGGTTGTTTTTCGTCCATCCAACACTCACTGTGAAAAGCTAAACAGACTTCCGAGTGCAGCTGCCCATGGAATGCTGAGTAAGGCGGATGAGTAAATGTATGTTTGCGGAAAACATTTAAGAGCAAAACCGCGCCTGTGTACAAAGACAAATTTAGCCTGCATATCGCTGATTTAAACTAGGATTTGCACGACTTTGAAGAAGCTGTCCATTACAGATGGTAGCGAGGATAGCAAATCTTCAGCAACTGTCAATAGAATGGCTTTTAGCAGCATAATCAAGCTTTTGAATGAGAAATTGCTAGCAACTAACCATTGATTCGATGTACGAATTTCCTCGAAATTTTCTTGTTAACTATGCATTCACGCAACATCTGCATCAGCGTTGTTGAAGCAGAGTAGCACAATGCCACGGTACCGACACAAGTCCCCTGAGTAAATACAGTTTTAAGAAATGTCTTTAAAGGCCTTCCCCTGACCTTGCATTACCCTATCATTCGAAATCTCATTATTTTGTACTGAAAATGCAAAAGGGCATGTTTTAGAGAGAAATTTATTGCTGCAAAATAGATCTGTCTTGTTTCCTTTAGCGACTTTTGTTAACATGTTTTATCCATACTCCTTATTAGCACTTCAAGTGCAGTCGCTTTTACTTATGTACGTGCTGCACATAGCAAATGCGTGACTTCAGTCTTCTCCATTCAAAGACCTACGTTGCTTAGCTTTTCAGTATCCATTTGAAAATATACAGTTGCGTAAATTGCCCTTTATTCCTCCTGAAAATGTTGCGAGGAACTCTGCAGGATTTGTGGACACACCTGGCACGTTGATGTCATTAACCACTCTTTTTGGCGACCGAAGGTCTAAAGCAGTGTGTTTCAGTTTAAGGGGAAGAACTTTAAGAGAGTGGAGGAAACCAGCAATGGAAGAGGAACAGACACAAGGCACGATGGTGTACAGCTGTTCCTGAAAATGATGTCAAAGATCAGTCATGTACGGCGTGTCAACATGCAATGAAAGGATGCTTGTCTTTCTATGTTTTTCGCTGCTTGCTTCTTAATTTCTTAAATAGTTTTACTTCATCTAGCCAGCAATTCTTTTTTTCCAAATTTATCAGGATACAAAAGGATGGAGAATGCATCAAAGAGTCGTTGAATGAAGTCAATACCTTAGATTATTTGTTAGTATACCATTCAGAACAAATCTTAGGTGCAGAATGGCCTCCAACATTCCTTATATGTGCTCTATAACACTTTCTGAAAGCCGTCAAGAATCATCGAATCATACGAGTCATCTTAAAACAGGTCGCCCTCTCTCTCTCTCAGAGTCTCTCTCTCTCAGAGTCTCTCTGTCTCTCTCTCTCTCAGGGTCTCTCTGTCTCTCTCTCTCAGGGTCTCTCTCTCTCAGAGTCTCTCTCTCTCTCTCTCTCTCTCTCTCTCTCAGGGTCTCTCTCTCAGGGTCTCTCGCTCTCTCTCTCTCTCTCTCTCAGGGTCTCTCTCTCAGGGTCTCTCGCTCTCTCTCTCTCTCTCTCAGGGTCTCTCTCTCAGGGTCTCTCTCTCTCTCTCTCTCTCTCTCAGGGTCTCTCTCTCAGGGTCTCTCTCTCTCTCTCTCTCTCTCTCTCTCTCTCTCTCTCTCTCAGGGTTTCTCTCTCTCTCTCTCCTCTCTCTCTCTTCTCTCTCTCTCTCTCTCTCTCTCTCTCTCTCTCTCTCTCAGGGTTTCTCTCTCATCTCTCTCTCTCTTCTCTCTCTCTCTCTCATCTCTCTCTCTCTCTCTCTCTCTCTCTCTTCTCTCTCTCTCTCTCCTCTCTCTCTCTCTCTCTCTCTCTCTCTCTCTCTCTCTCTCTCTCTCTCTCTCTCTCTCTCTCATCTCTCTCCTCTCTCTCTCTCTCTCTCTCTCTCTCTCTCAGGGTTTCTCTCTCTCTCTCTCTCTCTCTCTCTCTCTCTCTCTCTCTCTCTCTCTCAGGGTTTCTCTCTCTCTCTCTCTCTCTCTCTCTCTCTCTCTCTCTCTCTCTCTCTCTCTCTCTCTCTCTCTCTCTCTCTCTCTCTCTCTCTCTCTCTCTCTCTCTCTCTCTCTCTCTCTCTCTCTCTCTCTCTCTCTCTCTCTCTCTCTCTCTCTCTCTCTCTCTCTCTGCGATTAGCCAAGCTACTGAGAGCCCCTCCTTAAGGGATCCCATTCTTGTTTCTTAATGTGCATTGTTTGCATCTCGATTTCCTCTGAATTATTCATCTTGTATCAGTTGATTACTTCTATGTGTTGTGTTTAATCTCCTTCGTATTTATTAATTTTTCGTTTTCTGCAGTCGATCAAAATATGAATATGATGATGACGGTGATTATGAAGGTGAAAAATGTGATGGTAATGTTGATTATGAAGATAATGGGGATTGTGATAATAATTTTTATGATAATGACCACGCTGATGTGAAACAGGTAATGGCAGCTCATAGGCTAAGATGTTTTAATTATACGAGCCTATATCCGCTTGGGCATAAGCATAACGCGAGAACGGCCATCAAGTTCTCCAAATACTAAGCACAGGAACCGCGAGCTACGGTCACATTGAGACAAATACAGGTGACAGCGTTTGTCAAGCATAGCTTCTTAGTGTCTCCAGGTCTACATAGCAATCCTAAAGAGCAATATTCGTACAAGGATAGTAGCTTCATGATATGTAATATTCCAATCATTTTCGCTTAAGCATATCGTGGTGATGACCAAATGTTTTTGTACAAACCCAGCGTCATTATGCTTTACCTGCATAAATGCTATCCAGTCTCAACTGCAAGATTTATAGGCAGGGCCGCAAGCTTAGTATTCCTTCAACTAAGGTTTGAATCAAATTTGCATTCGTTAAGAAGTCAAATCTGCAAAGGATACTTCATTTCACGAATAGCATCCACGAGTGAGTATGGTCTGCATTTTTGTAGAAGTTGATTTGCAATGTTGTTTTCCGTGGCCTTTCTTGTTGATGGTGCTTCTATTGTGACTTTAACTTTAACGCCAATTCTAAGCACCGCCATAGCATTTTGCTCAAAGAATATTATGACCTCTAGTAAGGACTTGAATCCAACGCCCCTATGAAAAGAGCTGCTGTCACCATACTATTGGGCAGTACCAAGTAAACAGGGCATTAATGGAAGGCATGAAAAAGACGAATGTCCAATGGTGGGCTGCAGGCTGAATGACTTCATTGAACGTTACAAATGTCATGTTTCGTGAATGACGTCAGAAATGAAGCCGACGTCGCTTGAACATGTTTCACTCTGCAGGATCATATTGACAATCGTGACAATGAACAATAGGTACGAGAAAATCGTCCTGTGCCAGACCTGGTTTTTTCGCCTTCGGTCGAACTGGAGCAACAGCGGGTGTACAGGACAATTCATATCATTTTTGAATCTTCTCGTTATCTCAGAAACCTTTCCCGTATCTCGCACTGCTGCAGCAAAATGACACACCGCAAGAGTACCAGCGAAAAACGTAATGTCAAACTGTATGTGCTGTGTGTAAACACAGTTATTTGTTGCGGTTCGCAGCGAACCTATATTGAGCAGAACATTACCACAGTCCATAGGGCTTTCATTTTCAAACACTTGCTCCTAATTGGATTTGTGGAAATTGCGATTTTTTCCCAGCTTTGCAGACTTCATTTTGAGGTTTCCAATTCGTTAATAATTTACAATGGCTGAAAATTGGTTTCATAAATATCTCTTTTTAATTTATCAGATTTATTAGTTTAATTGGATAGCTAAGCATACGCAATTAAAAGCATGTCTGCCACCGTTTATTGAATTGAAGATCAAAGTGACCAAACGTAAGTGAGCATTACGCTTTAAAGATAACGCTAGGCACTATAATGCCCTTAGCAATGGAGCGTGGGCAACTTCGGACTCTCTACTTATTAGATATTAGACAAATTACGATACAGTGTGATAGATGCCATCAAGTCTATGCCATCCTGTCTTACCAGGTGTGTGTGTGTGTGTGTGTGTGTGTGTGTGTGTGTGTGTGTGTGTGTGTGTGTGTGTGTGTGTGTGTGTGTGTGTGTGTGTGTGTGTGTGTGTGTGTGTGTGTGTGTGTGTGTGTGTGTGTGTGTGTGTGTGTGTGTGTGTGTGTGTGTGTGTGTGTGTGTGTGTGTGTGTGTGTGTGTGTTTATGATACTACTAGTTTCTTCCAGTCAAGTTTATTCTTCTTCAGGCTAAAATAAATGCTGTATTTCATTCTCATAGTTAACATGCTAAAACGAATTTGCTTTGATGCATGCAAATTCAAAAGATGACAACATTGAGTTGATTAAATCATCAGAACTAGGGAGAGCTCCTTCCAAGAGAGAAGAGTATAATCGTAGCGGAAACTTACCAATGCAGGTAATACCACTCATCACATTCCTTTGTCGCATGCTTCTAACCGAGATGCGCTATGAAAAAACATCCACTGTTCATTCCTTGCAGAAATCCATTTGCTGCAAACTACTTCAAAACTTAAATGCGGCCTAAATGGCAGACTGTGCACGTCAGCCAGCTGTTGCATTGTACCCTTAGCCTTATCCATTCTCAGGAGATCTTTTTTCATACCACTCACAAAAAATCCACGGAGGAAACTAGAATTATCTCCCAGTAGCGCCAAACATGTTTAAACTATCGTAATAAGCATTTCCAAAGCTCTTGATGAAAACGATGAAATCGAATGCAAAGTTCAATGCGATGAAGCATGGCAAAACAGCACTAGAGGCTGTACTGAACAATGTCAGAAATAAGTAAGAGACAAAATATTCATCCCTAATTGTAAGGTGAATTGCTTGTGGTACAAATGGTTCCACTGAATTTCTAGGTGCGGGGGACTGCATCACTAGAAGCTTGAGACTACTCACTAAGCTCTATCTACACATGGTATAATACAACTTGCAGGCCAAAAATGTTTGAACATTTTGAGATAAGTTAAATCTAATGAGAATAACACGACAAAGGGCTGAAGTATAATCTATTCTGTGAAATCTCAATTGCTTGCCTTTTCAAGCTAATTGATGTCGGAAGCAATACGGTATCTCGACATGACAGACTGCCTACTCTTATATTTTAACATTTGCAACAAGTAATTGCTTTTCAAGTGGGTCATAGAAGTCAATTCGAATCAAAAGGATATATGAAAGTCATTGAAGATAAAAATGACGTTATGTCCCATACTTAATGTGGATGTCAGTTGCTAGAGAGGTATCATCCTGAGCCCGGAGTTGTAAGGTAGCCTGACCAGTTCCTTAACTCATCGCACCCTACCTCTATGCTACCTCCAGAAACTCCTTTACAGCTGGGTGTACGGAGTGACGGTGGAGATGAATGTGAACGGGTATGCCTTAGACCCGGGCCCTGCAGCTTAGGACACGTGTGTTCTAACCAGTTTGCAAACTACGTCTACTAGTGGTTGAAGAAGATGGTGGCAAATCAATCAAAGTTGGATGACCTTTGCTCGTAGGCAATTCAAATGGCTTACCAGCAACATTCAACAATAAAGGGCCTATTATGAGTTCAAAAAACAAACAAACAGATTCCATACTGTCAATAATTTTAATATGTAAGGCTATCAAAAGCAAAAGATACCCTAAATCAGAGACAGAAGATCAAATCATATCAATGGAAAGAAAAATTTTTGAAAACTTGAAGAAATTGTTTACCCAAGAATGGCTTTATAATTACCTTTCAACAGTTGAGCAGCAAGAAGATCATCTAAGAAGCATTTTACAAGGGAAATCCAAAAGCGATGCTATAGCGCTTCAGTTCTACATAGCTTGCTTTGAACTGGCAGCTATTTTAGGTTAAAGCAATTAGCTTTGAGGTTAATGCTTTCCACCTTTGAACAACTGTCATTTCGAGAAGTAATAAAGCCATATAGTGCCCTCTAAATCAATAACATACGAAATTTCCTTAGTTATCAAGTAACTGTATGATTGTAACTCAGCTTGTCCAACAACGTCATTATGATGCTCATGAATAATGAACATAAGAGCTGTGAGAAAAACGTGTATGCAAGGAAAGGTTAGAATCGGAAAATTGATATCTTTCGTAAGGCGATTTGCAAAATCGTGAATAAATTCAGTAATATTTGAAGCTTCTTTTTGGGGCCTCTCCATGTGACTATGCTTGGAATTCGGCCCTTTTCCATGAAAATACTTTATGCATTTAAGTTTTTCAAGGGAGACATTAAGGCAAGCGCTTTAATGCTAAAAAGAGCCCCAAAAATAAAGAGCATGGCACGCCGTCTCCAGTAAATGGTCAAGCAAGCCATACTGAAACAATGAACTATATGGCATGGTATTGCATTTTTGGAACCGCAGCTTAACTCAAGAGATCCTAACATTTTGAGATTGATTTCAAGTCTTAAGCCTTCTCTATTTCGAAATTGTAGCCTAGAGCTTCTAACTGGATAAAAGACATCGAGAAACTCCATCGAAGTGCACCCTCTGCAGCGCATCTGTATACCAAAGTGAGATAGTCACAACAACAATATCTACCATGTTCAACTATGCTGACGAAAACTGAAGGTTATGTTTTCACTTTAAGAACATTTTGAAGCAACATGTTATGCATTAAGAGTTGCAATCGTAGACGTTCTTAAGAACAGATAATGACGATATATAGGTCATGATAGTTGATGGAAAATGTTTCATCGTTTTTCGAATGAACTAGCTAGAGCCGTGCTTTTTCCTTTTACACAACTTTGCTCCTAAAATCATTTCAAGCAGAGCTTCATTGGATGATAGCTTTATTTTTAGCTCATCTAATTACCCTGCAAAATTAAGGTATTATTATTACTAATTTCATCCCTTGACAGTTTTCCGCTACGAGAACCTTAAGCGACAAGATTCTACCATTCATAGCTGCTAAATGCGATCCAACGTATTCTTTTAACATTGCCACCAAGCAAACTGGCAGACACTGTTCTTTCAAGATGTACCTGGTACATCTAACAAGGTTGATCACGACAGCACTTACAAATAAGCTCCAATACAATCAGAGCTCGTTCATGGCTGTATGGCGGTGCCTAGAATACTTGCAAAACACCTTTGAAGTGCTTTAAGTGTTGAAGAAAGGAACAATTATCAACTTAAAGCTGACAGCATAATGTTAACAGGTAATTTCTATGGCGACAGCAAACTATAGTGCACAAATAATTTCAACCATGGTTAGAGAACTGGATAATTGAATAACATATCAATAGAGGCTACTATGGCGACGAATCAAAGCTAAACTTGCAGGTATTTTTGCTCTGATAAAAGAAAGTCAAGAAACAATGTGTTGGTGTGAGTTCAACTTTTTGAAACGGTCACATGCCATTTTTGAGACAGAGAATCACAGGTTTATATGTTAACTGGAAAGTGCTTCATTCCGCTAATTTTGAGAAAGAACGCGATGTCTCCTGCTTGTTTATGATTCCCAGTTTGGAACTTATACTCGAGTTGAGTGGCCATGTGCACTCAACGGCACAGGAACTTGCACTCAACATGTAAAATGCAACTTCGTCTTATCCTCAAATTCTACCCAATTAAAGGTCGCAAAAGTAAATTGAAGCATTTCCCTAATGAGAAATTGTCTTTATTTGAATAAAACTCTATCTAGCTTGTCTTTATGCAGTCTCTCATAGAAGCTATTCTGAGGATCCAAAGTGAAGGAAGATTTTGAGCGCTACTTGGGTGCAAAACTATTCTAGGCTGCATCATTCTGCGCTTGATCGAAAGTGTAGAAACAGAAGCGAAATGGCAGTTCAGTCCTTCAATGATAGATTTTTCCATCTGATGTCCACTAATGCGGCTTGTCAACAATGGCCTTTGTTATTGTTTTTGAGAGAAGAAATCTATGTGGAAAACTACTGCACAAAACGGAGTTGAGAGACTTTTGAGAAGTATTTGATACCCCAGCCTAGTCAGAAGTAGCCCGAAGAAAAGAACTGGCTAGTTGAGCCGTACACAGCTTGCTAAGAGTGAAACCTACATAGAAGAACGTTTCATTTATATCTAGCTCTTTTCATGAATAAATTCAACAATCAAGAAACGATCCTAACAAGAACAGCTTGTAAATAACTTTACTATTTCATGCTAATATGATATCGATGAAATTAAATTCCTGCAATATCAGCCATGAAGAGGTCGATATTTAATAAAAAAGAGTCACGGGGATCGCCAGTTCTGAATCTTTTTTTGCGAAAAAATCAATAGCTGACGAAGGGTACTGCCAACGAAATCACGGAACAGTCTCTACATGCCAACATTGGAGGAAGCACACTCTTGAAACCCAGCTATCATTATATCAGAGCACGATTGTCTCGGCGTTCTTAACCTGTTTAAATTCTGGGTGATCCCTGGAGCTAACTACTTGACGCTACATGCATTGCTCTCATTTACAACATAGTTAAATAACAATGGCAACAATCGCAACTAGCCCGGAGGGTGCACAATGTACGAGGGATGATGTCAGAGAATGGGTAACGTTACCTCTTCTGTGCGGTTATTTTCAGGTGAATGCATTCAAGCGACTCAAGTAATATCAGTCCTAAGCAACGCAAGTGTTATGACATGACAAGATGCATGCACAACTGGCTGGGAATCCAACACTTAAGTATATCATTAGATGGTAGTATACGGGTCCTTCCTTCCACCAGCTAATCAACGCGTTTGGATCGACTGTCACTTTTAACTTCTACCTACAACACCTCTTCCGTCGATAACCAACTCAGTATTTCAGAAAATATTCTACTCAAGTCTATAGTTTGAAAATATTTGTCTGCGTGTACAAACTACCACACCTTCTTCGCTATATAACCAACGAAAAGCTCCTATTCTCCATCCCAGTGTATGAGAATAGAGGGCAACAATTCAAAGCATACTTAATAAATATGTTCTCAAAGTATCATAATGCGACGTTCCAGATACAAGCAAATTGAAGTCGATTCTTGGAAATCTAACGGCCATCTCGATCATGCAAGTAATCTCAGTTTAAGTGCAACAAATTTCTCTACTGGCACTTATTCGTTACAAATTACCTTTGTCATTGTTGTAACAGCTTCAGGATTGTGGGGTCGTCCTTGGCGGCCTCTATGAATTCATCCAGTGTCACCTCGCCATCGCCGTCTTCATCCATCCTCTGAAACAACTGTGCAGCGACGACTGGAGGTGGATCTCGAACTTCCATACACGTTTTCCCACTTTCGTCTGTCATCATTTTGTAAATAGATTTTATTATTTCCACGAGCTCATCCTCTGTAATCGTTCCGCTCCCGTCGATATCGTACATATTGAAGGCCCAGCGTAGTTTGTCTTCCTTTGTGCCGTGACATGTTATCGATAAGCCGCAAATAAATTCCCTGAAATCAATCGAACCATTTCCATCTTTATCGAATGTACGGAAAACATGTGTAGCGAATTTTGTAGCGTCACCCTCCTTGAAGAAATTCTTGTAAATTTGCTCGAATTCTTTCCTCGTCATCTTTCCGCTCGGACAGTCTTTCATGAAACCTTTATACCATTTGTCCAGTTCACGATCGCTGAACGCTGTACACTGACGCAGGTAGGCCAAATTTTCGGGAGCGAGTTTGCTTTGGTGCTTTCCCATTGCAGTATGAAAGAAATCGGAAAAAGGTTTGACTTCTGCTCGTTGCAAATGCGTAGTTTTTCAACAGCAAATAAGCCTGTAGGCAAATTTGTTCTCGATTTAACTTTTCAGTCGACCAGAGCAGTTAACTGTAACCTGTTCAGAAAGAGAATAACGCTGATGGACTCTTCTTGCTAGTTCAGAACCGTGCACGGGCAAGATCTACTAAGACGTCTTGCGATCAACTTGCCGGTCTGAGCAAGAGAGCTTCATTCACGATGCTGCCGTCCTCTTAGGTTGAGAGCTGTTCATTAATATTTATACTGGGCAACAAGGTTTTAACAAACGATCTCCAAATATAAGCAAAGCAAATTGTTCTTCAGCCGTTGTTTTGTAAACTATCTTCACTTGCTCACACTGTAATTGACAAGAGATGTGCCAGTAACGACGAACATGTTTTAAAACCAATCTCCAACTAATTGATGTCAACGTGAATGGCCTTACAATGTTTATCCCAAATAAACCGGACAGAAAACAGAACTGGCATACGAAACTCGCCTTTTGATATGACAAAGATCCAGAAAAGATTGTACGATATCAGCTAATAAACATTAAAGTTTAATTAGACGAATCCGAGATTAGGAGTTGATGGGTGTCACCAGGTGCCCCTTTATGCAAGAAGCAGTTCTAGTATAAAACATCTGCAAGACATAATAATGGAAGATAATAGAGAAATAAAAGATATGCCGAATCTATTTGAACAAGATGCTCCGGTTGCAACGTCCAAAACACTCGTTTTTTGAACAGCTAGGTAGCGTCTGCAAGCATGCAGATATCAGGAAAATTCGAGTTTTTTTCACGGTTAGATATACACCAGCCTGGTGCAAGTACCTGCCGCGATTAAATATGATAATTTTAGCATCGGGTATTATCAACAGTTGTATTTGCATAGCTCATTGTAATAGCTTGTGTTTTTTTAATAACATTAACGATAACTCCGATAAGAATACTTGTCGCATAATTGCGCCAAAAGCCACCGATAGATGTAAATGGGATGCAATGCTATGAAATAACATGCCCCTAACCCTTTCCCTTCTCCAGTTCAGTCTGTTGCAAGCATTATCAAAGGTCACCAAAGCCATGTAAATTTGCTTTCTTGTAAATAGTAGGAGGGTGCTTTCTGTCAAAGCATTTGCGAATGATGGAAATGCTTGCAAAGACACCTATCACTCAATGCGACAGCAATCGTAATGCCGAGAACATCCATCCGAGCGAAATAGTTGGAGGATGCGGGTACTAAGATGGTGCCCGTAGCGTAACACATCAAAATAAAGCAAGGACGATAGCCGAGGTTGAATGCAACGTGTTAACTTGTGTTGTTTTTAGTAAAATGCCTCGCGGTCGCTGGACGTGCAGCTGCCGCTTCCCAAACGGCGCTCGCGTATCAAGCATGAAACAATTTCGCTCAAATAACTTTCAAAGGTTGTTAATGTCTGACAGATTCGATCTGTGTTACCTGCAATATTATCTCAAACGGTGTAAAAAGAAAGAAGAGAAAATCGAATCCACGTCGTTGTCTTAAGACGATAAACTTCAGATGAATATGCAGTTGTGACTACAAAGCAATTTGATATGAGAAATAGACATGACACTGAAGCAACGTTGCTATGGTACTCTATCTCCAAGCTCTGTATGATATGCCAGAAATTCGGAAGTCACACTTTCATTCGCAATAACAGAAGTTGCATTTTATCTAAGAATAGCAGCAGTCTTTTTAGAATGGCAATCTCTCTATTTCAACCTACACCAGATATGTCTTTGTAATACCTAGACCTAACGATTGGGAATGCAAATTATACCTTGATCTGCATGAGTCTCATTACTTTGGTCAAATCTTTATTGGCACACCCTGCAATGCCTGCCAAAGCTTCAATTGCACTTTTAAGTTTGACAGTCATATTTCCAATTTGACCATGATGTCTACAGCTTTCCAAGCTCATTTCCATACGATGAAGTTCCTTAAAGAATTCAAGTTAAAACCGATGCCGATGCCACAAGGGGTAATTTCATAAAGGCGCGGAGATTTAGGCATGGTAAAAATGGAAGGAGTTTTTCCAAGAAGGTGGCTATGCTACTGTTGCCTTGTTCCCATCGGTAGAAATATTTCAAAAAGAGAAGATTGCTTCCATCTTTTCTACTTTACTTTTCACCTTTTTTAAAATTCTTCGCTAATTTCGTTGAAACTTAAATAGCAAAGTGTAAAGTAGAGTACAACCTTTGATACGAGGACTGGCAACACCTTGTTAGAGAGGTACCACCTGGATCCATGGCATTTTGAGGTGGGATGAGAAATTCCTCTTTCTCGCCCCCCCCCCCACTAATTACCCATTTACTGCTGGGTGTAGAGACAGACCTAGGATGAAGAGGATGTACCCAAGCATCGAACTAAACCTGGACGTGTACTCTTACAACTATGCAAGCTACCATGGATAGATAGTGTGTATTTCTGAGGACGCTTCCAATCGACTTTGAATACGTGCAACGACACGTAAAAGTAATCTAACCCTGTGGCTGACATCACTTATGAACGCAATGTTAGATTCATTTCTATAGAAGAAGTTTAACGGTAAACTGAGACGTTTACTTATGATTGGAATTCGTTTGTGAAATGGAAAGCCGTCTACATTTGTTTCTGTCAGTATATCCATCTCGCCCACATCGCAATCATGCTCCGAAATTCCCGGCCTCCGCATCGCAAGATTATAGTACTATAAAAATGTAGTATGAAAAGTCGAATGATTCGATAGTTTTAACCAATCATTCTTGGCGTTGATTTGCAAGAATTGGACCTTTGACGAGATGGAGCATTCATATATAAATCTATGTATATATAAATATATATAAATAAATATATATATATATACATATGTCTATATATATACATATATTAATAAACATATTTATAAATATGCAGTAATTTGATTGTCGTTGGATGTTGTACATTCGGCATTGATTTGCAAGAATTGGACCTTTGACGGGATGGAGCATTCATATATAAATATATGTATATATATATATATATATGTATATATTTATATATATATGTATATATATATATATATATATGTATATATTTATATATATATGTATATATATTTATATATCTACATATATTAATATATATATTTATAAATATGCAGTAATTTGATTGTCGCTGGATGATGTACAATCTGGGTTTAGCTGTTCCACCTATTTCTTAGTATGCAAGCTCACTGCTCCGGCAGTTCGAGAACTCTTGGTGGGTGTACAATAGCATTTCGATTTTATTCACACCCAACTGAGCTATACTTATTCATGTGTTACATATGTAAATATATATTTATATACGCGACTGATGTAATATGATGTAGAGAAAATGAGTTATGATTTTGAGAAAACGATAATCGCTTGTTATTGTGCATCTTATCTGCCTACTGTAAGAAAGAACCAAATGGGTTGAAAAACCCAACAATTTCGTTGCATGTCATTGTAGGCCCAGTAACTGCTCTTTAGAATTTCAGCAAGATACTTGGTTGCTTCAACATTTCGTTGAGAACCACCAGTTTGAATTTTTTCATATGTACTTACTAGAGAAATCGAATATAATACTGCATGTTTTGTAATTAGCAAGACCACACGAACACACAACGACCTTTAGAGATGAACAATAGGAAGCAATTATTTTATAGCTGTAGTCCATCAAGCCTTCCTATGGACTCAAAGAATGATTAGAGCCACTCGTAGCCAACCACTTAACATGCAGGCTGCAGCATTGTTGATTCGGCCTTCTGAAAAAGCACTACGTAGAAGCACAGCTGGAAACTTTATCATTTTCTTAGGAGGCCCAGAGGGGGCAGATATTGTCTATTCTTCTTGCCATGTGAGTTCTTACTTCTGCTGGCAAATAAATCATTCTGTATTATGCATGCATAATAAATAAGGCCTTTGCCTTGCAACAAGAATATACCCAGCATTCTCGATTGCAGGTAGATGCTGGACACTCTCATTTCAAGCCGACATGGAACCGAAATGGTACTTATCATCAAACGGGCGCTAAATTATGCTTCGATTCTTTACAGAGCGTGTAAAGAATTGCTCAAAATCATGCTTATTACTATCTTTGTTGTAGAAATGATTTCTCCCATCCTATGAATTATGGATGACTTATTGCTGTGAAAATATGAATTTCGTCTAAATTTATGTTGTGATACTCTGTATTCTGCACAAAATTTTGTTGAGAAACAATCCTGTACCTATGATTATTGCTGTCTTAAAATGACGTACGCACAACAAAGGTGATTTATTTGGCCAACGCTCTGAAACAGAAATCTTACATTTATAAAGCTCTTGATTTATAATGAGGATCTAAATAGTAATTTCTCGTAGCTCTGACATAGAGTGTTGCATACCAGTTCTTAACAAAGAACCAACGGACTGAATCAATCACTCTTATTTCAAATGTAGTTAAACATTTGGGTGTCACTCTACCATTATCTTGCCTCAAGATCACAAATGTAAATCTTTGTTACAGCTCTTAATAGCAGAGAGCATAAATGTTGCTAGAAGGTAGTGTTCGTTAGATTTCTTTTTAGCAGCAACTGTTCAATTCACTTGCTGTGATATGAATCAAGTGGCATGGATACATAGGTCTTCTGCACGAGAAGAAGATATTGCTATTCACAGTCAAGTGAAATGAAAGCATTGCTCCAACACGGCTTGATGTTTGGTAAAGAAACGCAGAGCTCTCAGTAGAATAAGACGCTTGGCATGAAGTGGGCTCTGCAAGATGAGCACACTCGTGAATGCTACTTAGAAAGCAAGGAAAGACCACCGGTTAGCTTGTCGGCCCATCTTATAAATAAAAAGCACTTGACTACTTACGTTGTCGCGATTGGGTATTTCAGAACAAGTAGTAAAAGGCCTTCTGATACTGTAGAAGACCGGGCAAATCGACTACAATTACCTTAAGATATAAGAACTGAGGTACACAGAGTTCTCTCAATTCTTCGAAATCAACTGCGAAGAAAGAAGATTTAAAAGCAGACTGGATTTCTATTGTGAAATTCTGTGAGCACAAATGTTTGTCATTTCCTATTTCAGATGTCTGTCTCGCCGCTGTTTTAATACCTTCTGAAACCTGGACAACCATTACTCAATCTCCACTGAAATCTCTCTGGAGAACATCGACGATTTATTGCCTTCCAGGAAAAGATGATGTGGATTTTGGTCTTAATCAGACAGCGTATCATGGATAGAACGACCGCAAGAAAAGCAAAGCCATCAACAGATGGTAGACTGGTAATTAAAGACGTTTGATTCTGTTAAAGTAATTGTATTACACGTGAAAATGTTAACAGAATGACTTAATGCAATTGAGAAAAGTTGCAAGGACAACATACTTGTAATAAAGCTCAGACAGATAAGCTAAACGAGCGGATTCCTTTTGCTTATGATTGATGCATCTTAGCTCTCCAGTTAAGGGTTTAGCCGGTGATCTTGCAGAGGCAGCGGATAATACCGTACAAATAGAATTGCTGCGAGTAGGAAGTCCAGGACCTGATCTGAGGAGAAAAATAATGCTCGTTCTGAAATGGGTGTCAGCAAGCTCAGTGGCGAGATTCTGGCGGACTGGACCTATGGTCTGTGATTTAAATCCTCCCTCAGCTTAACGTTCACATAGAGCGAGGAGAGTCGCCAGCTCTCTGCAGTTCCAGGCGTAGGGATTACGAGGTGTGGTCACATCGAGAGGAAAGACCTGGACACTGCTCGACAAGCAAAAGCTTCTCAGTGTCTATTAGCACTATGTGAAAAATCTCGCACACAAGAGGAAGAACGTGCCATGCACTCTAAACGTCTCCTTCTCTCATAGATAGATCAGGTTATTAATTTCATCCATAATTCCTTAATGCTAGTGGCCCAAAATCTTTGCAGCTTGGATAGTCAATCAAGGGCTAGCTGGCTAAACCGCTGATCACGAGTCACATGGGGCTCTGTTGGAAATTTGTTGGCTTATCTCCTCTCTCATCAAAGTTAGTGTTAAAAGTAAAAAAAGGAAGAATTTTAATTTCACAATTTTTGCTGGGTGCTAGTTGCATCATCAGCGGATTAAAACACAAGTTCGATGTTCGTGTTTCGTAAAAATAGCAAAAGCTAGACTATTCAGTCATCAGCCTTAAAATCCGAATTTAGGAAAAACCAAAGAACGATTCACGGCAGGAAACTTATTCCTAATTGAGTTATAAATTGCTTTTTTCTGGCATTTGTCAGCTCTTTTCATTTCTTGATTTCTTGCTGTTCTCAAAAACCTGGTCTTTATCGAATGTGGCTCTTACATTAAGCAAGTCATCAAAAATATACATGCCACTGCGAATACACACTTTCCATTGAAAAATAAAGTGATCAAAATTGATATGAAAAATGCCGCTAAACATGTTTGAAATCAGGCTGGAAAGCATCAAACGCAATCACTGCTCACCGCCCACATTCTTCGTCTATGCTAGATAATACTTTATCTCATGTCAAGCTCCTCCCGCTACTGGTACCATGTGAACCAGTTCTACCTGTCCCATGGTCGGGTGGTTGACGACTTAACCGGCTCCCCCACAAGGTTACCCCGGTAACCTTCTGAAGAGGTATGTGGGCACCCTGCAGGATTAAAAACAAGACCTGTCAAAGGGCGGAGAGCTCCATGGCGCGAACGGCCCCCGCAACCTCCGGTGAGGAGATAGGCCCCACCGGTTGTATCTGTGTCTGATTGAATCACACATGGTGAGAACATGGCAACAAAATTCCATACCGGATCGGTCAAAGATCGTGACAAGTGGAGACTGTGAGTGACCAAACTGTGTGCACCTACGGCCTAATAGTAAGGCTAAGGAGAACTGACTGACTGACTGACTAACCGACTGGGACCATACTTAGCAGAAGTTATAAACTGCATACGCGTTTGTCAATCAAATGACCTATACATGGGCAAGACTTGGATTCATATTTTGGTCTAAGGCCACAACACTGATGAGATGTTCTTAAGATGCTAATCTTTATTCTGTGCCAATAGTAGAATGACCTCAACGCTGATCACTTATCAGGCTAAGAATCGAAGATTGAATCTAATCAATTTATTTTCCTGGCCGTACAAAATGTAGTCTTTCGCGGCAAGTAACATGACGAAATTACAACCGTCTGAATGAAAAGGCACAATTCTGCTGTGCGACCGATCTCTGGGGTTGAATTAATGACACAAAGTTATTGCGAAAATGCACCTGAGGAGAATCAAGTCAGCCAAGAGCCAATCTCCAGTCAGTTTTCACTGGTGCGTTGAATGGTTTAATATCAGCGGCATTTTAGAAGATTATGTTGAACTGTTGCTTGGCCAGGAATTTTCAAAGTAAGCTTCTTTTTGCTTGATTGCATGCAAATCATGTTCCTCCACGTGGAGAGAACATTTTTCATGCCTCAAACAGAAGGAGTGTAGAAGATCAAGACTTATCAATTACATCTTGGGAAATTTAGCACTCTTTTCTGATATGCTACGTGATCATGAGTGAAAAAGCTTTATTCTAGAGCCAACTATACATTACATCTAATATGAATTACGCTTCTGAGGACTTAGAACTGAGAACAAACCCTCTCCTCTTAAAACCACGGTAGAATTTTCCCACTTGCATCGTTAATCCCTCACACACGCTGCCTTCTAATGAAATGCAAGAAACACAGTGTAACCGTGTCCTAAGCATAATTCCTCTCAATACAACTAGATATTAAAGATGAAGTCTTTCTTTCTTATGTACTCGGCAATGGCTTTTCATGAAATAGGATATCCCTGTGTAAATGAATGCATTTATGCTGGAGTGTTTCGCAAAATGTAAACTTTGCACTTCAAATACTTACAATCTTATCACCTGCCGCTGTAAATGCTTTGCTTTGATGATAGTAATGCGATGCTCACAGCAATCAATCAAACCATTGAATAGGTTTGTTCTCGTTACAGAGGGGGAAGTGCCTCACAACGGACCAAATGCCTGGCGAAACGACAAAAACAACGGAAATACACGAAAGATACCTATCGACGGCTCATACATCTATCTGTCCTGAGGTACTTTTACGGAATAACTGTGAAATGAAGCGACACTTGCATTACACGATACGGATTAAAGATCGGATTCGTTTCACTCTCATAATTCAACGAAAAACCCTAATTTCACAGGAATATGTATTCTGTTCAGGAAGTGATACCTTGGACAAGTGTCATTATGATTAAAGGAACGTGCAAAAATAACGGAAAAGTGCCTTTGCCCAAATTCCTTAATGCGAATTGACTTTTCCATCATTCGCGCCGGATACTTCCCCACAACTGACAACAATATTTTACGACATACAAGCTAAATGAAACGCAATGCACCTCAGGATAGACCACACTGCTCGTCGTCCAAGCACGAGGTCGCTAAGCTGATGGCATTCGATATTCCAACAGCTTTTAAGCACAATACATAATTTCCTGATATCTACGGTTATCCATCTCGCCCAATGGTTTATACCGATACGACTGCAATATTCGGGTAAACGAGAGCGCAGTTCGAAATAAATAACATTTGATAGCTATACTGGTGATTCGTTCTCATTAAGCTTAGGTTTTATCCTGTTAATGGATCCTTTCCAAGTAGCATGCCGCATCAAACATCAACAAATCAATCCAATTAATTTACAGAAGAAATTCTCGAATATTCAAAACAACCCTGGACAAGTAAGAGTGTTGTTGAATCACTTTGCGTCCTCCTTGGATTTGGTAGACAGCGTGTCATGGCAACTCTGTCTACTGTCATACTCTGCCACGAGTGGCTGATGCTGATGATGATGACGATGATAGTGATGATTATTGCGATGATGACGATGATGATGGCGATGATGATGATGACGAAGGTGATGATGACAATGACGATGATATGATGTGTCCATTGCCTACAGATTGAGAGATTGCTTCATAGTGTCACGACACTTTTCGAGCGTTGGTGGTACAAACGTGACCAATCGTTCAACAGACAACGATTAAATGACAAACGCCAAATTTTACTGAGACTTTTGAAGTTTAGGAATAAAAAATATCTTGTGGAAACCAAGGGTCCAGAGTTGCAAACTTATGATGATTCTGGGAATACAAGTGCAAATCAGCGTTTTCCCAATGGCGATATCCTCCTATATATCCATTCCTCGTGCTTTATAGCATGAACGAGTGTTAGACTGTGAATTGTACAATCTTGCCCATGTGAAGATAAGTATAGCGTTGCAACAAATCTAAGCCTTCATGTAAAAACAGCCGACTAGAAATTTCAGAGGCATTTCATGAAAAGACATACATCAAAGTCCTAAAAGGGAGGTGAGCTAAAATGGATATAAAAATGCATATTTAACGAAGACTAAATGGGATGAACCCAATTTAGAATCGATCTATTTAGAGCAATACTTGCTTTAAAGCGCGCTGCAATTATCTCATCGTTCTTCAGCAACTTTCCGTGACTATTGATGCCAAGTCTGTTTGTCAACGCAATGAAATACAACATGCGCTGAGAATTATGAACATAGCGGGCGAATACAACTGACCACCGTGCCATCTCTGGGACTAATTCGATTCCTGCACCGTTCACAGTCGAGACCACCCGCAAGGGAGGCCACGGCAAACCACCCTTACAAATCCATTCGCCTAGAATTACCAAGTCATACTAGGCTCGAAATCGAGTACGCCATGCAGTGTTTAATGAATTTATGGAACTAGATGGCGATTAATATCAGCAAAGATTATAATAAAACGATCGAATTCGCAGATATCTGGGCTCCGAGATTGAAAATCGAACGACAAAGCATACCGCGTTGCATACTCGATTTCGAGCGTAGCAGAACTCGGAGACGGGGTCACGAATATGTTCTAGGGAAATGGATTTATAAAGTGGTTTCCCGTTGCATTCCTCAGCAATGGCTTTTTTGTTGTGGCACATGCTATGTTTCGTACTGATAACCTCTGAGCTATGAGTGCGCATGCTTAACCATTACACCAGGACATCCAACTGTATATTGTAAGCTCAGGCTACGGCTAAATTGATCAACACATTACTGAAAACATCTTGCTGTAATAACGCGGGCATTGTACATGCAAACACAATCCGTTCTGCTACGCTAAAAATCGAGCGCGTTCTACGGAACATCAAGGAGAATCACATCGCCTCGAAAACTGGTTTGAATTCACCCTGGCATCTGGAGGAGATCAAGGGCAACTTTCGTATGTTCATGATGTCACACTTCCTTCAATTATACGCGAATAGAAAAGCGACATGACATGACTGTAACAGTGGTCACCATATTCATGGTGAGATTGTAAGAAATTAATCTCATAAAAAAATATGGGTGTCAGGATAGCTTAGTGGCACGATGCTTACGCATTGATCCTATGGCTAGTGGTTCGAGTCCTACCTCAGCTAAACTTTCATTTAGAGTGAGTAAGGAGAGCTGCTAGCTCGATGAAATTACAGGCGTAGGAATCACGAAGTGTGGTCACATCGGGAGGAAGGACAATTTACACTGCTCGATAAGCAAAAAGGTTCTCAGCGGACAAACGGCTACCTTTGACATCCAGGCAGAATCTATATATATACAAATATATATATATAGAAGTATAAATACATCATTCAAACCTAATATCAATTCTAGATGCAGAAAACAGTCTATCAAACGGATAAATTCTTTTCAGCATGGTAAATGAAGAACTTGAAAACGTGCCTTCGAATATCTTGCGATATATACGTATGCAAATACTCTTTTTACATAATTTTACGATGGAAGGAATGCAAAAATGTGTCCTTTTCATAGCGGTACTCTGAAACCTTGTTACATCAGATATTTTATGTTGATGATCTTTTCAATGGGACTAGCTTACCGATAGCAAGGGAATCACAATGTTGCACTTTTGAAATAGTTTATCAGACAATTCGATTGATTGACAAGTTCTTGGCATCGTAACCAGGTCGCCTTTTCAACTTCGAGTATCTCATTAGTGAGTTTTCTCAAACTTGGCTCTGACACGATCAATTTGCCATGAAGCTGCAATGGAGAAAATGACCCGTTAAAACTGAATGAAAAATTACCATCGTGGATCGATGAATGCAATTTAATATAAAAGCTTTGACAAAAATTGATTTTGATATTCTTTGTTAAAATTTGCTCAAAGCAACCTACATATCTGAGGAATAAAATTAGTGTACATAACGATTAAACAAGTAAAGGAATACTTTCCGGCTTATATTCTGAAGCAATTTATGTTCCCAAGACAAGGTAGACCCTTGCTCGGGAGGAGGGGAGGTGTCCACTCAAACGAGTAGGACTTGACTGACGCATGAGCGACTGAGGTGGGAAGCCCTCTAAAATACCGCCTATAGCGCTAACGGTAATGTAACCATATACGTCTCCTTATGGGGGTATTTGATCGAAATAGAAGCAAATGATAGGTGTAAGGCCAGCTCAGTGGCAAGTCATTTGTTCGTTGAAGACATGGTCGGGGCTTCGATTTACAGCAAGCAAATACGTAGGCTTTTTCGTTCCAGACATGGGACTGCATCGCATGCAAACACAGAGTGAAAGGAACAGGACACTGCTAGATAAGCATGGCTTCGCAGTGTCCTAGAATCAACCCCATGGATACTAGGAAAAAACGCATCCGGACTTGCCTAAACGGCTAAAGATGTAGCAGAAAAAGTAACGCTAATGGCTCCACAATGCATACTGGCGACCGCACGCAAAGAAAACATAAATTGGTACAAAGGCATGTAGAGAGATACAAGGATAAGACGGAGATCTGAGGAGTCCTCGTAGAAGGCACTGATGGCCGCATCACGCCGATCCAAAATGCCAGAAACGAAATGAGTCAGGTCTCCTAATGACGACATGGTTAAACCAGGCTATGCACATGACACTGTTGTTGAAATGCAGACTGGTTTTCTTACAGGCTTTGCTATTGCTCCCTTTGCAGTTAATGTAAATCGGTTATTGACGTAAGCCATTGGGGAAATCAATTTCATGACGAAATTAATTCTGTTCTAGGTCAAATATTTCTCAAAAAGCCACTCCCATACCTATATAGTTGGATCACCTGCAGCAGCGGCGTGCTTTCTATCAGAAAACTTTTACACTTGGTCTTGCAGGGTCACAGATGAGCATTTCTGGCCGTCATTCATTAATCTTTGATTAAGTAGAGCAGCTTAGCCAAACAAATTCTCCTCTAAACCCTGATAAAGATCTTTTCCAGTTTCTCTCACAAGAATCTGGGCATATTGCTCTACGTTAGCCTCATTCACTGTTTGCATCCGGGTTTGTTTTATACGAGAGCTTTTCCGCCTACCTATTTACATGCACGATAAAGAAATGCCTGCAGAATTCGGAAAAGACGTAGAAAAAAAAGGCGCAATATGAAACAGCTGACAACAAACAAGGGCCAAAGCTGCCAAACTTTATTAAAATTTCAACACCCTTCTCAGACTGTGTGCAGCAGTTAAAGGGTATAAAAAATTAAACGGAGTGCAGTAGTGACAAGTTATTATCACCTAGATACGAATGAATGCGATAGAAAGTTGAATCAAAAAATGTCCAGAAAGATATTAGTTATATCGTTAGCAAGCAAAATGAAGCTTTAAATCAGGTTATTTTCTTTAATTGTTGTAAGAAAAGAGTTTTTCCCAACCCTGAATCAAAACTGCCACCATCTGCATAATCTTGGAAATTTGATAACGAACAGCGCAGTAACTCTCGCACATTTTTACAAGAAGCATAGAAGCATTGTTGCCGACTAAGGGACGCATTCAAACGCTGTATGGGCCAAAATCGTTCAACTACCGCTGCTGCTATAACTCCTTACAGTTGAAAGATCCTTAACAGCGAAGCACTATCATCTGGCTCGGTAAAGTGCAACTACGTTCAGAGACAACTGGCTAGGGAAATAGCCTGTCTGCTATCACATGGGATCTACTGACATGTATCTTGGGACTCGTCAGATGCGGTCACTTGACCAAAGAGGACAAGGACACTGTTCGATAAGCATAGCCTTCTGATGTCCTAAAACATTGTCTTGAACGCTAAGTAGAAAAAATCAGAGGCAGGTATCAATAGCAACAAAAAGAGTTACAAAAACGAACAGATGCTAAAGAGGGGTGTCTTTTGACGGCTCTTTAAAAAGCATGAAGTTAGGTGCTACTGGGACCGGCTTCTTAAAAATTAATGTATACATATCAACCTACGTCCGTATTCTATAGTTTTCCTTAAGATTTGTAGCGAAAATTAGCATATAGGATGGGATATTCTATGACCTAGGAAGAACAGCTAATCGAGTTTTCCGCGCACTTTTCATTCCAAAATGGAATCGTTTGAGAGAAATGACGAGTTTCAATCGTTTTTATGCAGTGAAAACATTTCATGGCACAATACTTAATTCTTTTCCTATGACTGAGCAACTAGAACGATTTCTTCACAGCACCTTGGCTTTTGATAAAATGCATCTGTTTTAAATTCTCAAATGATTAGGAAAGTCACAAAAAAGATACGAGAAAGGGACTGCTTCTTGTAAGCAGACTGAGCAAATATTCTCGACAAAGTGATGATTTTTTAACGGAATCCTCTCAGAGTATAAGCATCAACGGGGAAGGCCGATGGGGTAAAGCATACACGTGGTCGGTATAGACATCTCGATTATAATAACTGATTTCTATAGCTAATACGATATTCATTCGAAATGATACGACAGGATAAGGTGTTGCCCATTTGCAACACTTGCTTTCTGTCGAGATACGTTTGCATAGTAGCGCGAGCTAAGTGTCAAGAGACTTTATGGACAGTTTATTGGGCACACAACCTCTAATGAAAGCTTTATTTCTTTTATACACATGATACTACCTAGATGTCAAAGGTAGAAATTTGGACACTGAGAAGATTTTTGCTTATCGAGCAGTGTCCAGGTACTTCCTCTCGATGTGGCCACACCTCGTGATTCCTACGCCTGGAATTACAGAGAGCTGGCGACTCTCCTCACTCTAAGTGAAAGTTTAGCTGAGGTGGGACTCGAACCACTGACCATAGGATCAATGTGCAAGAATCTTACCATTGAGCTATCCTGACACCTGAAAGCTTTCTGCTACGGCTTCTGTACGGAGTAGGAGCAACACAAAAACAAAGAGAGCCAAATTCATTTGCTTAAGGGGCCAGACCATTTCACCGCAGTTGCATGAATAATTGAATCTAATTGCTTCATAAATTTTGAATCCAAGTCTTTTACGCAGTTTTCCGAAGAAGCTGGTGAATCGACAAACGGTGAGACATTATGCAAATTGAGAGTGGCAAGGCATCTCGAATTTGATCTACATGATGACCGTCCATGAAACGTTTCGATGAATTGTGATGGGTATACTCTAATGATAATCCTATCTACCTAAAAACAAAGTCTTGTATAAATGTAATACAATATGAACGGAAAACGTAATCAAAAGCTCAAATGAGTGAATTTCTTTAGATCGGTGTTTCAGTAACAATCAACAGAGAGCCATCCAGCTGCATTGCTGTTCACTGACCATAGAAATTTTGGTGGATGTTTACGAACGCTCCTTCAGAAGTCTTACACAAACAACCTTGAATACAATTCATATTACTTCTAATGATATGCTATTTTCAATTTGAATTATTACGGATACGCTTAGGTGTAGAGAGTAAAGAGATTACCGAAATCGTTCACAATTATAGATTGAATCTGTTAATGGCAGAAGAACGAGTTAGCCTAAGTGGCTAGCAGCTCAGCATTTCAATCAAACTCAACGAATTTCGCCCAACATCAAGCATGTTCACCAGGGCATGACCGCTTGATCAACTCGCATTTGCCATAAGAACAAATTCAATTGAAGGGTTAGCTTTGGATGTAAATGCCAACACACAATTTAGTAGCTGATTTCGTTACGTTAAAATAAAAAGCAACTCTTAATAACATAAGGAAATGTCATATAACCTTGGATCACAATTAGAACCTTTTGAGAAGCGATCTACGCACATTGAAGTAATTAAATATAAATATATATATGTATATTCATTGGGTGCGAGTATGAAAAGGAAATAATAATCATAAGTCAAAGGCCTATTGTGAAACGGAGATGTGTTTTTGTCCATCTTTCTGATTCCATTCAAAACATTTGTCATGTCGATCCTTGCAATGCTTCTTAGATCGTTTGTCAGCGTATTTTTAAAGGCGGCCGGTGGTCCGTCTCTGCTTCTTTTGCAATCATTCGTCATCATGACCATCAGAGCTGGGGAGCTCCCTCTAGCCAGATGTCCCTCTAGCCAGATGTCCAATCTTCTTGTGTCTCCTTCGTTTTATCTCATAAGTTGAATCAGATTTGAAACGGGACATTTTTGAACACCACAAAAAAACTAAGGTTATATAAGGCATACGCGCAATCACTACTTCTTCACCATGTGGCAATGCCACCTGGGCCGAGTCAAAAACGATAAATGATACCATCAAGCCATTTCAACGGAAACTGCTGAAGAGAATTCATCAAAAATTCTACCCTGATATAATGACATATGGAAAATTCGATGCAAGCATAGGAAAAGCAAGTGATGAGAGCGAGTGACTGATTAAAAGGCGGAAAACACAAGATAACGTTACGTCACTACAACGAGCAGAATAAGGCATTAGGGACTCAAGGGAGACGATCAAAAGAGACTACCGGGGGAGGAGACAAAATGGTGCGACCAGCTACTACTATATATCGACAATAACTATCACATTTCAACGGAGAATATAGACTGATTCACATTTAGATTGCTATGACATACTTCGTCAGCAGTCGAGCAACGCTGCAGTGAGGGACAGCGCCTGTCAGCTTAAAATTGTCCACATTCTCTGCAAGGATGCCGGTCAATGGGTTGTGAAAATCCACCAAGGCATCGGCATTATTAATGCATGAGCAATGCACGATACATTCAGATGTTTTGAACTAGGGTCGAACTGGATTTGATGGATTCTCACAGTTGTGCACTACGCACCATTGCTTTTCACAGCAATACTGTGGCTGATAGACTACCGCCTGTACAAGTTCAAACTCTAACATGAGCGAAGCGCTCCTCATAAAAGCGACGCGAAGTCGAAAGAAAACATTCGCATCGAATTTCGAGGAAATAACAGCATGGTCAGAAAGAGGTGGCTAGAAAGCCCAGTGAAATGCGGAAAACTCTGCCATTCGACAAAACTCAAGAAAAACTTTTAAATCCAGGTTTGAAAACCTGGTTTTGCCTCAGTGTAAGGTGGAAGGTGCTTAGTAAACATCTTTAGCAAGGTGCTCCCGACCGTTTGCTCCGAGTATGGATCTCCGCTTTACCTTTATTACTACATCAACCGGGCGAAAGTAGAAGGGATGATTTACGAAAGAGAGTGAAACTGCACGTTAACTGACATCGTGCATAGTGCTATGCAAAAATGTGTCGAAAAGTTTCACTGATGAATTGTGATAAAAGTCTTTACGCATTGTGCATTGTCGTGTATAAGTTCTGAAATCTGTTTTTTGTTTGGTAGTGCATCAGTAACAAATCAAAACAGTTACCAATTAAAAATTCTATTGAAAATCAGACAAAACCAACAGTTAACGTGAAAATCAGAAGTTTTACCATCGTGATTGTTCAGAGTTCTTATTCATACGTCGAATAGGGATTGAGTGGAGAAAAGAAGATGCTCTGTACGCTTGAAGTCATAGTGCGACATCACAATATTCAGATGAAGATTACTGCAAGCTACATAGATATGCAAAGAACACAGTTGTTCACTATGGAAATGGCGCCGGTTGCAATCTTAAATGCACAACAATGTGTAGCAAAGATCAGCATTGAGTGCGTTTTGACATTTTACGTTCATACCATTCTTTGCAAAATATACCAAAATTCAAAGTGAGTCCAGCATTGTTCTAGGTGTCAACTAAATTCTACCTTAGGCTTTCGTGCTTTCTACCTAACATCTGCACTAGATTTCAGGAAAATTGAGAAGGTAGGCTTACCTACCAATTTCCTGGTCCTTCTTCTAGATGTGACTACACCTCGAGATGCTTACGACAAGAATAGCAGAGAGCTAGCGACTCTCCTTAATCTGCATGAAATTTAAGCTGGAGGTGGGTTCGAACAACTGACCGTGGGGTCAATGAGCATAAAGCACCTCCCAGAAACCTATCCTTGCAATATGTTCAGTTAATGCGGCAACGGGATATGCACTAACAACTGCAAGGAAATACAGCAGAAAGCAGAAATTGCGACACACTTTGATCATGTGAATCCGGCTAGAGATGCAAGTTTTGGGCGATTACGTTGTAAGAACGTATCGTGCATATGGAAAACATACATTATTGCACTTTGCAGTAAAAGCTAAAGAACGCACAAAGCGGCTTACATCAAGACGGTGCTTCGAAAAGCTAAATTTAGCTCAATAAAAGATTGGGATGAAGATTACTGAAAAACAAAACACGAAAGAAAGGGAAGATTTTGCAGCGAATAAAGAATTCTTGTATTAAATTTGATGAAAAATAATCCAAAGGGTGCAGCTGCAGGATCCATTGAATTTCTAGTTTCTAGTTGAAATAGTTTTATTTACTTTGCGGACTTTTTAAACTTTATTCACAGATAATATACATTTATATATAGATAGTATCTTCAGGTGAAGCACAATGCCGACTATCTAGCCGTGTGCTGGCTTATAGGAATAATTTCATCTATGCATGAACCAATTAAGTAATGATGTGGATAAAAAGGCACACGGAAATTAGCCACACTGATAAAAACTTAGAAGGAACAATTTCATTCCTTAATTACTGG
Organism: Pseudorhiza aurosa; assembly: GCA_964026355.1. Taxonomy (NCBI): domain Eukaryota; kingdom Metazoa; phylum Cnidaria; class Scyphozoa; order Rhizostomeae; family Lychnorhizidae; genus Pseudorhiza; species Pseudorhiza aurosa. Next base: position 7,217,738 of record OZ032114.1, on the reverse strand, counting down.
AAGGCAAATCGACGTTATAACAAACCAGAAAATAGCACTTTGACCCGAGTAATGGTGTGTGTAGGCATTAAAGTAAACTAGACCTAGAAATGAGAGGATATCAGTACTGATGACCAACTCAATAACTACCTAATTCAACTAGACTTTAACTCCTGAGTTGGGTCATCATTTCTTTCCGCGCTCAAAGTAAGAATCGACTTAGTCTTGAAGCCAGCGTATTGCGATTCTAGTAGCAGGAATCCCCAGGTGTAAAATACATCTCGTGTACAAAGAATTATTGAAATGATGATGTATGGCTATGGACCACGGGAGTACTGTTCGCTGAGCTTCGCACATTCAACCTTTTGTATAACGAATGCAGAACGCCTTAATGCGTCAATGCGAGCTCGCACATAAATAGGTTTTACCTCGAATTCAGTTGTGATGCAGTTGAAAATATGCAACATACCTTTGAGAATAGTCCAATGTACGATTGTATCAACTCATAATCCTTCCCACTCTGCAGTTGTCTTTTAAACAAATCAAGCATTACCTCCATAAGCTTGACATTTCCACCCATATCAGGTGATGCCGATCGAAATTCCACGTCGATAGAAGACGGGCTCATTTCCTTGAGCACAGCCATGACAGGCTCATCTGGTTGAAAGAGAAAGCATGGCTCAAGCAAAGAATAGTCAAAAAATACTTCTTCAATTGAGAATAAAGGGGTACAGACTTGCCTTCTTGGTCAAGTTTAACAGGAGCACTTCGCATGTCATAAGATGTTAGATCTTCATTATTCGGGCTCATTTGCCCAAGAGCCTTGTTAGCATTTGCTGCATGAATAGTACGCCGAGCATACTCCCAGCTTACCGGAAGCTAGGGATTTCAGGGTTCTTTTCTAGGGAAGTGGATATGTGTAGGTGGCTACTCTTTGCCTTCTTCGCCGACGGTGCGTTTGAGAGCCGCGCAGGATTTGAGCCCGCATTCCCTGCGTTATGAGTTCGCACGCTACCACTACATGAAGGCATTGCTACAACGCTCATTCCAGTAATCAAACCTGTTCACTACTCGAAAAACCAGCATATATGAGTGCACTTTGATACAAAATATTGCTGATGAATGTAACTGACCATCAAGTACCAACTATTCACTATGGCGATGCTGCTACATTCAAAAATATAGAACGAAAGGAAGCTTTCTCAAAAACAGGCAAACGATAAACCATCGAATTAACATGAATTTACAACATCGATACCGCGAAGTCATTCCTCAAACCATTCTGACACCTGCGTTGGTAAATAAAGCTACTTCCTGTCTTAAATGACAGATTTGAATTTGGTGGGATGGCGCACCGAAGGAGCTTTTTAGCACAAACGCCGTTACTCATTTTCTGACCGCACGGCCTATTGCAGCAATACTTGGCATATCAGCTACGCTCAAATTGCTTTTGCATATGAACAAGGGATTTATATGAAATGTCTCATCATTGGCGCATTATTCATAGAAATAACTCGTGTCTGGATACATAATGAGCCCCACCGATGAATACACCATTTCGTGGCTGCAAGAAACTTCGATGTAAACATTAGACTGTGATATTCATTTCAGACGGGACGAAGAAGAATGCCTGTAAGCCTTAAATAGATATGTGGAAAAAAATACATACAGTTTTTTTCTTGACTGCTTTCTTCGATTAGAGTTTGAAAATCAGATTTCTCTGTGAACAAATTGGATGGCAGAACTCTTGATGAGACCTAGGTAGAAAAAGAGGTACAAGTTTTACATAGCATAGTACTGAGTGACATGGCTTGTCAGGGCATTGCATAACAGCATAAAATGATATGAAGTAGCACCATACAGTATGGCATAAGATAGTACAACACAGTATAGCATGGCATATTACATGATCACGTGGCATAGTATTGTAAAATCTAGCAAACGCATAACGCACCAAAACATAGCATAGCAGGACGTAGAATAGCATAAGACTACACAAGACAACATAGAATGTCATAACACAGCACAAAGTAATTGCTGGGTCGCATACTCCGTTTCAAGCGTAGCAGAACCAGAGACAGGGCTTTGAGTTTTTTCTAGGGAAAAAGTGGTATCATGAGGTGGTTTCCCGTTGCCTTCCTCGCTAATGGCATTTTATTTGCAGCAGTTAAGCATGCGTATTCACACCTCAGGGGTCGTGAGTTCAATTCCTCCATGCATCATAATAAAAGCAAAAAGTAGCACAACATAGCATATAAATGCCATGAGATAACACTGCATAGAATAGCACAGAATAGCACAGCATAGCATATAAATGCAATGAAATAACATTGCATAGAATAGCACAGAATGGCATGGCGTTGAATAGCATTTTATAGTTCTGAATGACATAACATAACATAACATAACATAACATAATATAACATAACATAACATAGCAAGGCATGAAACATCATGGCATAGCACAGAATCCAAAATCTAGAGACACTTCAGTGCTAGGACATGTGCTCATGGATGCTGCGGTACGGCGTCCAAAAGCCACCTTGAGTTTGAAATTCATTTAAAGTGAGATGATTCCCTAGATTTCGTGATGTCCCAAGAAGACTAAGAACCAGGATATTGCTGACCTGCATAGAATTTAAACGTCTTAATAGCTACCGTTAGATATTAGGTAGAAAGCATAAAGAAAGAAAAACACGAGTGACACAGAGAAGGGCAGAATAACATAGTATGGCAAATACAATACAACTTGACTCGCTATAACATGTCATTGCAAAGCGTAGAACAGCAGGAGATATTTCATTACGTAAAATGGATACATGAAAAACTCACGAATTTAGTCATAAAAAAAACACCAATATGAACCAAAACATGAGCAAACAATACAGAAATATTGAAATGAAGAAGGCTAGTCAAAGACATGCTAAGGACAAATTCTACTCATTACAGGACAAAGAGGAAATTAGTTCATGTGTTATGCAGAGTGTATGCAGAATTTATAAAAGCAAAAACCCGTTGTCTAAACAGGCTTTAATCTTATGGGAACATCGCCAGAAGTTTGATGCTTAATTCTCTGATCTAGTAAGCTGAACAGGGGATATCAAGTAGCGCAGATGCGATGCTTCCTGGAAGCTAACTTCGCACTACAAGACGCACACATCAGATTCGGCAACTATTCAATCAATTCAAGGCTAACACATGCTCCCTCGCTCAAAAACTAGCATCTGCATTACATTGTAATGTTTGTACCAAAGTTACTTGCACCCGCAAGATGGCACACTCCCCCCAAAAGATTCATTAACTCGATCTCGAATTGAAAGCTACGGCCTCTTCAGTTGATTTATGACATTCCTTTTCTCTCAGTTGCATGAAAGTAACATGGATATAAAATGCAGGGCTCTTATCGATAACATCACCTATGTTACTGAAAAGGCAACCCTGCATAAGTAATTGCTATTGTTATTATCATTATTATCATATTTGGAAAAAAGCCTTGTCTCACCAGGGAGCCCACATTTTCAACCGACTCGAAAAAACAACCCGTGACGAAATATCCATCGTGCTATTCAAAGATAAACTAAAACTATCGAAGTCTCTGTAGATGCCCAAGAAAAAACTTTTTTGACTGTAATAAATTCTTGCTCTTTAATTGAATATTATTCAATTTATTCTGCTTTTACCTTGATTTTAACCACATCGATTGTCAATAGGTAGGATTACAGGTCCTTGAATGATAACAGATAGTTTTACGTCTGAACAAGTCAACCTGTCAAAATATCATTTATTACTATTATTACTATTATTGTTGTCATTATTATTATTATTATAGAGCGAAGAGGAGAGCCCTGGCCTAAATCTGAATAATGAACATGCACCGGAATAAAGACGTTCTTTCTGATTGATACATTCAACGATATTAGCGGATCTGCTCAAATTAAAAAACTATTTGGAACAACGTGTGTCCTTTGAGAATAGGCTACACTGCTCTCTGTGAAGACTGACTAGAACTTTGCAGAACTCGACACTAAACAGCGACGTAAGCCTTTCAAACCGACTTCGCTTTAGCAAACAGCGGCGTCCTAATGCTTTGTGTCATTTACGCGGTTTCTTCCTACTCGTATTCTGTTACTAGTGAGAGCAGTTCTTTTTAGCGGATGAAAAGTCTACTTTTTACGCGAACGCATAGCCAGCATTAATAAGTTATGGAGAACCTATTCTGGAAGAGAAACCACAGCAGCCATGATTTATTCATGATTACAGTTTTTAATGGTTCGTATATGCAGCTGATGGAGCGAATATGTTGGTGTGGGTTGTTCGTAATGGATAACTGAACGCGGAGAACTAAAGGGCTTTTTGGAATTAAAGGGCAGCAGGAAAGCATGTTGATACATTACGCGTTTGTCACATGCAAAAAATGATAGCTGTTCCCCATTTGAAGCACGACGAGAAAAACTTGCGATAGTTTATGGTGACCATGCTAAATAGCAGAGCCTATAGTCAGTTATTTTCATGCTCGCTTCCGACCGGCACCTCAGTCGAAACACCTTAACAAGTTGTGGTGCATACAAGAACCCTGATTAAGTGAGGCAGCTTTCAATAGACACAGCAACAGACTAAGCTGGTGGGGAAACGTCTCGACTAACACCAAAGAGTCAATTTATGTGCAATTCGGGACCAAATCATACTGCTCCAAAGCATACTCAATTCGATCGAAACACGAACCAGAAACATTGCCCGAAACGTTCATCTAGGAAGTGGACACTTTTTAGTTACTTGTCATTCTTGTCATTATTATCATTCTCATCGGTAGCGGTTTTACTGCGAGCATTGCAGAATTAGAACCCGCAACCACTGTGTAGCAAGTTTGCGAATCTTGCAACTCAATCGAAATACATCTGCAATGCATCTCCAGCCAACCAATCATATGGCAGAAAAGCATCAAGCCAGCATTTGAAAAACGGTCCTTCATGTTCAATTCACACTAGCACACACTAGATACCAACTCTATAATATTCATTTTCGAAGCATGTGGCATCTATTTTAACATTCAAAAGCATTTGGCTTTTATTTAAACATTCAAAAACTTGCGGCTTTTATTTTGCATTTCGAAGATGAAGGATTGCATTATGCTCACTGCTGTTGAAAGAGATTACAACTAGCATTTTGCACAGGTACAATACTACGAAAATAACTAAGAATCCAGTCCAGATTTTTTTGAAATTTCGCAATTAGTGTCCTTAGACAAATAGCATTTTACTAGTCATTTGCACCAAGCAATGCCAGATAAATTTTGGCTAAATATTACGAAGAGCTTGACAATCTAATTGGGTTAAATAAATACGATATTTGAAAAAAAGGCATCGCGACGACATCTAAATATCTTTTCCCTCTGCCACTAATCCAAATAGAACGTATAAAATGATAAAAAAAAATGAAAGACAGTCCGCTTTCGGACATGATCCAGGATGCATGTAGAATCAGTGTCTCAACCGTTAACAAAACCTGACAAAAGCATCGTGATGTCTAGGGCCTCTCAATCATGATAACTGGGGCCTCTCATGAAACAATGGCTGCCAGTAATCGCGCTTCTCGTGCAGAAGCCTATCAAAAGGAGACCTTTAAAAAGTGCCACTACTCAAATTCAAATCAATGCTTAGCCGAATGACACTCACAGTGATATACTAAATGCAGTGGAATGCAGTTTTTCATCGAAAAATTTTTACGTGTGGTATTCAGTGCTAGATCAACAACACCATTGCTTGTTGATTCCTTGGCTTTGCTACCTCGGTGCTGCATCTTAATCTGATAACCGCGTTATTTTGATTAAATTCGTACTTGTTTTAGAAATACACATCAAAGTTAAAGCTCTTTAGTTCATTAACATTTAAATATTTAATTCTGTCAGTTAACCTTAATTCCTGCACAGCGTGTATCAGAATAAGATATGGCGAAGTCTAAGAATTGTTTTTAGAGCTGCTGGGGTATTTTTTTCCAAATCTATCAACGGCAATTATCAAACGCTTGATAAGCATCGCGCATTTGTCAAGTCATTGGCTATAATTCCTGTCTCGTTGAATGACGGGTGCACAGTAAAAAAACTCACGCATCATCCCCGTAGATAACAGAAATCATTTCAGGGAAAACAAAAATATGCTACCAACAGAAAAAATGCCATGAAAGCCCAGCTTGATTCAAGACAGTGGTAAACGAATTGTGATGAATCTAATTTTTAATTTTTGAAAACGGTGCAACGACTTAAGTGAAATGCAATGACGGCACATACTTATTCCCCACTATTTCTATCATATTCGATTGCTCTTTTGGAACTCATAGCTATGCGATGGATAGCACTCAGTTACTCAGTGGCAAGGCGCCTACTCATTGATGATAACGTCAGCGGTTGGAGCCGAACTCTAGGTTACCATGCGACTTAGAGTGAGGGAAGCAACTCTCCGCCTGTAATTCCAATCTTGTAAATCACAAGGCGCGTTCATATCAATGAAAGACAAGGATGTTTCTCGATGAGCAAAGCATCTCAGTGTTGGCCTGAGAACGAAATTTGGTGCTAAGCAAGAGCATGTAAAAATACTTGTGCCAAGGATGAAGATGACGATTGGTTTAAACAGGAAACCAGTCAGATGCATCTAAGGACACTTTGCATGATCCCATCTACAGTATGTTCCGAAAGGATGCCTGCAATTTGAGTAAATCAACTTTTTAAGACTTTTTAGTTTAACATTACAATTTTAACTTTTTTCTGATACTTTGATGGACTTACGTATTCTATTTGATGGCATTTTATTTTCCTGTAGTCGTGTTGATTACAGTTTTACGGGTTGAAGCATCAATTAAGATTAAATGTTGTTTGAATAAGCGTACATGAATAAACGTGAATGAGTTAAAAAGTGTCATGACCACCATTGGCGCATCATACTGTACTGAGTGTGGGATGAAAAGATCTCCAGTCCGACAAAATGATTTTCCGACTCTTTTGCGCACATAAAAACGGATCGTGCTTGCCTTTGAAATGGAAAAATCAGACAAAAATACATAAGAAATAAACTATGTCATCGTTATCATTAAGAACGAACTAGGGTATTTTTTCTTGCTTTGACCGCTTACCAATCAGGGGTCACCGAAAGGTGTTATTTCTTGACCGAAATTGCCTAAAAACTAGTCTTTAAAAAAACTGAAGAAAGCACCGGATGACGAATCAGAAGGAACTCGATCTTATAAAAATCGCGTGACGAAATCATCTTTGATGAATTCAAAGCGCGACAATCGTTGAATTAGTTTTAAGGTCGTGATTGTTTCTAGCAGTGCTTTCGTGCATTGCAAACAAAATCACACGAGACGTGCTCATCAAACGTAAGGCAAAATCTCAAAACCATCTGAGCGTCAGCAAAAGAGATGCAGAAATCTCAACAAGGCGATAAGGCTTAGGTTAGCGAAGCATTCGCTGCATTAACTGATAAGATAATTCACTGGGCAGATAAAGGAAGAGCCTGCAGACACTGCGTTTGCATCACAGTTTGGCATGAACAAACATTTCGTCTGATTAAGGTGTCATGTGGAATGAAGGCAGCATCGGCATCCACTGAAACTTCAGGGATAGCAATAAGAACGCTTTGCACTTGAAATAAACAACAGCTTGCAAACTGCTGAACAAAACAACTTTCATTTAAAGCTTTTCTCAAGCAATGATACGAGGAATAAAATCCATTGACGTAGCCATTCTGCATAACTTGATTTTAAAAATCAGCTGTCGCTAAGCATTCTAGGCGTATAAGACCGATGAAACTTCAAGCATTGCTAGAAAATCTACGGTCACGCTTGAAAGCTATGAATAAAAGTGAATACGAAAAAATTGCGATGTCGTGCATAGGTAGACTGTTGATGTGTTACACCAGCATCCCAAAGTTTGATAGTTGCTTAGGTACACCCTCATTTTACGTTGGAAGAGTGGCCTACTGAAATCGCAGGTATGGAAATTAAGGGGCATGGTTATAGCGAGAGAAACAGAATCAAGCGATGCGCGATGCTCCTAATTTGGGTTGAAAAAAGAACAGTTAAGTTAAGCCCCATAATTGATTTGGGCGTCGGGGAGCACCTTGTTAGAGAGGTTGTTACAGATAGGGTATTTTGAGGTAGGGCGGCCAGCTCCTTGCCTCGTCGCAAATGAACTTCCGTGTTATGCTATGCACTCCGTTACTGATGGATGGACAGACAGATGTCACCCAGAAATAAGAACGAGCATGGCAATGAAGCAGCAACCTTCAGCACAATTGGAATGCGCCCTAGCCAGTGTGCCAACCACCCCTCTTGCAATTTATGGTACTGAGCAGAACAACATGAACTTACTTTACAGTAAACAGAACAAATGAGGAGCAAAATGGTTCAGATAAAGCGAAGACATGATTGTAATTACCTCGTCCTCCTCCTTTCCCGTTGTATCGAACTTTGGCTGCAGACCAGAAATGGTTGGAAGAAAAAACGGAGCTGCTTTGGGCTTTTTTGGTGGCTCCTTCGGCTTATTTCTATCCTACAAAAAATGATTCGCGCATCAGTGAAAGTCAAGGAATAGGTATGAATCAATATCCGTCGAAAACCGGATAAAAAGCATCAGTATTGCAAAACTCCCCTTCTTCAAAGCTCCCAATATTTGGAAAACAACATTGCAAAGCATATTCTAGCACAAAAGTGGTGGATTTCAGATACGCGACCAGCTGTGAAGCATTCCCCGCTAATAAGACAGCTTTTTGTCAAATCAACAACTATCCATTTGGACTGGGAATGAAACTAACGTATTTAAAAGTGTTAAAAATATGAAAAAAGAAAAGGAATTTGAATCTCTGTGTCGGTAATAAAGGTAGGTAAACCTAGGTAATGACTTTCTGATTGATCTTCTCATCGGAGCTTCCAATGCAAGCTCTCGTGTTCAAGACATTTTCAAATAAAGCTGTGCCCCTCTTCCATTTAAAACCCCACCCGTCTTCCGTCAATGAAAAATGCTTCGCACCAGTCTGAGTTGAGAAAACGAAACACTGAGCCTCCATTCCTTAAAAATTCTCCCTAATTTCCATTCTTATTGGTTTTCAATACAAAGTCTATTTCCCCATTTACTGTTCTGTTTAATAACTGGCCTATTTCGAATAGCAACAAATTCAGGCTGCAAATGCTGCAGGCAGGTATTGATATTGACCCTCCGATGACAAGCGAGGAATTCTAATAACACGCTGGAACATAAACCTGCTGGGGCAACTGACAGGCCGGTGACGGAAAGAGTTGTCTGTTTCAGTTTGAGAGGAACACGTGCATCAAAAAGTTCGCATCAAGGCGCGATCGAGATGGTGGCATTGACGGGTTTGAGTCCGGTCGGGTAGCAAATGCTGAATAGATCACCTTAACAAGTTTGAGGTTGAGCAGATTCTTCCATCTTGAATTCGGTAGAGAAGAAAGCGTTATAATCTCATTGATTATCTGGTCGGGCGATTCATAGCCGATTTCAGTGTTGGCTGCTGACTCAGTGACCTCCAGAGAATCAGTCTCGTTCATGCTTGCGGCTGAAACAGAGAAACCAGACATACAATGCCATCGTGGCGAAGATTCTAGACAAAGCAGACTGGAACCAGTCGAAGCAATAGACTATGGAGCATCGTTTCTTATTGCGAGATACACGGGAATGCAGAAGGTTGCAAACAAAACATCTGTATACAATGCCATCGTTGCGCTATTTTCGGCGTGAGCAAAAAATTTAGACAAGAATTAAGCGAGTTTATATCATATTAGACGGATAGTCACAATGAACTTCCCGCCGCAATCCTCAAAATCGTCTACAAGCACCAATATGTGGACGCGTTGCAATACGCTGATCCGCAACATACGAATATGTCATCCCTGCGAATTCAAGTTAAAATACGACATGCTCATGTCAACGTCTTGAAATAATGCGACTCTATGGATATTTAACAGAGATAGTCTACAGCACATCATCGAAAACTTTTCGTTTTGTTGACAAAACTGCGGCAACCACGTAAAAAGTTTGATCGTCCATCCTGTGGCAAATCTCGTGGTAGTACTCTCACCCGTGGTCACAGGAGCAATTCAGGATAAGAACAACTCAGGATAAGAGCAAAGCAGTCTTTCGTTATGATGGGCCAAACTTTATTGACGCAATTACGATGAGTAATTCACACAAAATCTACGAACAGAAAGCAGGATACGACAAGAGACTTTGCCATCGATCTTAAAGACCATTATGTGAGATATGCGAGATGCTGGGATTATGTCGTGAGATGTAGCTCGGACATTGCCAATAAGGTAGCTAACATTCATCTATGGGAAGCCGGCAAATTGTAACGGGAATTTTTGCCACATGTGGTGTCACTAAAAGGAATTAGCCACAGCTACTTCAAAAGTCGGTGAAAAGCAGGGGAAATAGATGTCTAAAAACTAACAAGTAAAAGTCCTTTAATATTAGCAAATCACCGAGATCAAATATGAATAGTGACGGAAATTTCAAACAAGTTTTAATTTGAAAACAGTTACGAGCAGATCACAAGTAGCATGGAGAATTTCGAAATCCTTGCCAAATGAAATATTGTAAACCAATTTCTCAGATTACTGGTTCATCCATTGTTGCTTATATGAGAATGTTCAAAGCCTTTCTTATAATCTGAGATTTAGTGAACGCTATAATAAGAAGGTCCTAGTTCTTCCCATCTTTTCAGAAATTCAGCATCACACTCAAATATCATAGCAATCGTATATCAACATTATCCACATATAATATATATTCATGTTCTATTGATGCGAGCGAGGCTCGTATAATAGTAGTATTCGAAAGCGAAGATCGTAAAATACTGCAAAGCCTTTACAATTCACGACAAAATTAGGTGTAAAATGTTGTACGGAAATTGTGCACAAGTGCAGAATTAGGAAAGATTTAGTATTTTACCGTTACTTTCATCTGCGATTATTGTTACTGGAAGCCGAGCTCTGCGTGGGACGTAATTTTGTGGCAACGGAGATAAAAACAGGTCACTGTAGAGCGTTTTATTCGACCTGAAACAGAGGGAAAATTATCCTAGAATGCAAAGCTATCACTAAAATAAGAATGAATCTAAATCCATGATGGATTGCGGTAACAGGTGAAATAATCCGCAGAGAAAAATATAGATTTCTAAATGGTTGATTAAACCAATTTTGCGAGGGTGAATCGAAATTAACATCAGATTTAAGCTTCGTAATCAAAAGTTGCTTATTGTAAATACAATATTCGCATTAAGAAATAAACGCGGAAGGATGAAATAGGCTTCAAATTATGATGCGATTTATTTCCCTTTCATCCCAAGCATCAGAGATTTCACGACTGCAATAGCGGCAGGCAAATTGGGCATTGTAAATAGCCATTTCTGGTATTTCAATGAGTGAGTATTGCATGAATAAGACTTGAGTTATCTCGAACAATGTTTTGAAATTCAATGTAACGAGACTTTCAAAACTAAGGTCCTAACGTCTAGTCCTGCTAAACAGAGAAGGATACAAGAACAATCAATCTTGATTAACTGCTAGCCCAAACGTAGACAGACATATGTGAAGGAACCTTCCAGTGTATTCAAATCGATGTAATCGTCTTAAAAATCATCAGTAAAATTTTTGACTCGGTTCATTTACGCTTACTAGATTATGATGTAGAAAAAGTTTACTAACCACAGATAGATACCAATATCATCAAGGTGACAAGTGGCGAGGAAATCTCCAGTTGGCGAGAAAGCGAGACTGGTTACTGGGGAATCCAACAGAAAGCAATCAAGCAGCCTAAAAATCAAAGTTCCTCGTTGAATCTCACATTGATAGCTGATTGGGATCTTGCTCAGTGTCTGTTGCAACATTCACAAGTGTGACTTAAACCACATCCGATGACGACGCTTGAACCTGGAGAAGCTGTAGTTTTGTCGGGAGCATGGAGCACCTCAAAATGGCAATTACTCGCTTACCTACCCTTCCCCGGGTACGTATCGCTTGTTAGGAACAAATCACGAATGACTCGTGAGTCAAGTGATTCGGTGAGATTGGCAGTGTTCTGGTAGAGAATGCACGGTGTTGTAGCACATGTTGTATAGGGTAAGTCATCGATTCAGCCAACAGTTGTAATCTGGCTATGAGATCAAACGGTGGGAATTTTCCCAGCTGGCACAACATCTCCAGATAGAGAGAGGTTGTTCGGTGCACCGGTCAAGCCAAGCAACTATATACTGCCCTGGCGATCACGATGTCGTCGTCATATAAGAGAAGAAGACATCATGAGAATATGTCCAGCTACTGCTGCTATTTATTCAACAGCGAAACAATATCATGAAGTGGAACTTTAGCTCAATGAAATAGGAATTAACAAATAAATCTTACAATGAAATTTTTCCTTTACTAGGAATTGTTGTGATACCTTGACTCTAGTACCTTCGTCAGATTTTACAGAAAATTTCACGCCTTTAAAACTGGGAAAAACCTGTTTAATACATTCTGGTATGGGAGTTACTTCTTAGGGAGCTTCTGAATTTCATAGCAAATATACTCTCGCTTGAAACTATGAAATCTACCATCCATGATGTAGCGAGGCATATCAAAGGACAAAGCGAAAGGGTTCAGCAATTTGAAAGAACTTTTAAGATTAGATTGCCATCCCAATTCACTTCCATTTCGGCTTTTCCAAATTTTGGGTCGCAGCAGCACATCCTGCTCTTTTGACACGTCTTCGCTGCTGCATCGTCAAGTCAAGTCCTGCAGCCAAATTTAACATTAAAAATACGAGACAGTCTACCTTGCTGAAGGGAGATCCCATAGACGGATACTTTTGTCCATTGAAGATGTCACAAGCCACCTTGCATCTGGACTAAACGCCTACGAAACAAGAATAAACGGATGGTTTTTAAGAAGCCTACCAAAAATCACGATTGAAGAAGTGCTGCGAAGAGACGAAACGGCAAGGGAACTTTTGCCCACAATCAAGAAAAGACAGTACCGTTTTCTGGACCACGTGAGTCGCAAAAAGAGAAAATCGAATGATTAGTGTTTCAAGGAAGGATGGAAGGCAACAGATCAAGGGCTCTGCAGAGAATCACCTTCCTTGATACGATCAGAGAAGTGCTAAGGAACAAATTTGACCGCAGACCGAACATGACAGAGCTGTTTGCGTATGCACGAGACCGTCAAGCTTCGAAAGAAATGGCATCCGACGCATGTTACATGCATGGAGCCAGTAGAGAATCAAAAATGATGCTTAAATAGCTCAATATTTAATTGAAACCAACTTGGTTTCATGGACTCTGTGAAGCGTTTTACTGTGGCATTTCAAATAAACCTTTAAAAACATGTTATTGCTAAAATTGAGATTTTTTTTCTCTGCTCATACAATCTTAATTCAGGCATTGTAAATCCATCATCATATTCATCATAATAATCTGATAATAATAAACGATGATGATAAAAAGGCGTTGATATTGAGTAATATATCCACGTGGCTCAAAGGCGCATCTGCTGTCATTCGCTTGCGAGTACAACAATCACATTGTGGCGAATTCTTTCATGGCACCTTGGTCTTTTCGTACCTGCCTTTTGCTGACGGCATTTCCGGATCTTTAGCTGTCATTTTCAATCATTTACATCAGTTTGCTGGTTCTTGGCTTTGTACTACCAGTTGACTTGGTTGATCTCACAGTGACAGAAGGTGTGCTTTCGGAAATCTTAATGAAGTTTAGGTTGGCCACCGAGGCTTCTTCCAGCGACTTGAAGTTGAGAAAGACGTGGCACATTGTTGCAAGCTGATATACAGACATATCCCTAAATTAAGCCTCACTTGCATATATGAAAGAATCGGAATATGAAAACAAATGGCAAATATCTCACCATATCAGTTATCGAATGTTGGTGCCCCGTGAAGTTCCTCACGATTTTTCTCGTATCGACGTCGATGACTTTTACGGTGAAATCTTCTATAGCAACAGCCATTAAAGAGCTTCAAACACAAAGAAAAGAAGAATGCAATTTACATCTATAAATACTAAACGCTTTAAGGACCGGATAATATGTCTAGCACCAGGGAATAGTGCTAATGATAACATGAAGCTAACTACACTTAGGAACTCCGTATATCCCCTTCCAACTACACTTAAGAACTCCCTATATCCCTTTGCGTATAGCAAAACACTCTTCACATAGATAAGTGAGTTTTACATTCACGTTCTGAGATAGGAACGATTTTTTCTCACCATGTACCAACCATACACTGTGGGGTTACTACACAACATGAAAATTTCTGCGGTAGCGCTGGACTGAAAAAAACTTCTGGCGTGGGATATTTTTCCAGTATACAATATTTGTTGCACCTGGTTCTGTAATGGTTCAAGTTTTGCCTAATACGCTAATACCAATAGTAAATGATAGATGTTGGATGTGAACAATAGAGTATCAAACATTTGTGTACCAAAATAAGCGATTGAGAGACATCTAGCGGCGTCTGTTACAGTGTTAGATGCAACAGACATTTTTGCCAAAGGTGCCTACAAAAATAGTTCATTCAAATATACGAGGGATCGCATGAAAATAATTCTCGCAGCAGCTCGAAATCATAAAAACCTGCTATGATTTGACTTTATTGAAATAAAGAAAAAAACAAAGTACCATTACACAAATTGAGATGTTGAATGGAGTGATAGGAAAAATGACACTATACCTCTCTCTGTGAAGAATAAGTTGCCGGATGGGATAGTCCAGCTTTTGCTCATACTCTAGCTTGCATGACTTGAAACCCCAGTACTATATGCGGAGAGAAGACATTAAAATATTTGCTCAAAACTTCATAAATTCAGTTGGATCGTCTTGTCAAGTCTAGTGAAGCTGCTGACTTGTGTCTTGGTGTAAATGCTTTGAGAGGACGAACTTATGCTACAGGAGTATCGTTTTTCATGGGCATTGCATTCAAAAAATGATCACAGGGAAGATTTCAGTGAATATCGGACTCATGCAGAATGAAGAATCCATCTAGCTTATTTACTTTGCCATGGCCCATTATGTGAAGGGTTTTGTACCCAAGGCTTCCTCGATCCTCAATGATAATAATGATAAAACTATATATATACTGGGACTTATAATATAAAA
Source organism: Pseudorhiza aurosa (assembly GCA_964026355.1). Taxonomy (NCBI): domain Eukaryota; kingdom Metazoa; phylum Cnidaria; class Scyphozoa; order Rhizostomeae; family Lychnorhizidae; genus Pseudorhiza; species Pseudorhiza aurosa. Next base: position 7,202,603 of record OZ032114.1, on the reverse strand, counting down.
TACTAGGAGATTTATTAACAACAACTATAGTCACCTTAATGAACCCATCAGATGCACCACTTACAACAACCAGATTAACGGAGTCCGAGGCTATTCCTTTTATGGCTTTGATGTGGGCTGAAATCAAATCATAACCGTTAGTTAATTAGTAGAAGATTAAAAGAAGGTTGTTACTGCCGAAATAGAGAGAGAGAGAGAGAGAGAGAGAGAGAGAGAGAGAGAGAGAGAGACCCTGGAGAGAGAGAGAGAGAGAGAGAGAGAGAGAGACCCTGGAGAGAGAGAGAGAGAGAGAGACCCTGGAGAGAGAGAGACCCTGGAGAGAGAGAGAGAGAGAGAGAGAGAGAGAGAGAGACCCTGGAGAGAGAGAGAGAGGGAGAGACCCTGGAGAGAGAGAGAGAGAGGGAGAGACCCTGGAGAGAGAGAGAGACCCTGGAGAGAGAGAGAGAGACTTTGGAGAGAGAGAGAGAGGTAGAGAGAGCTAAATAGTTTCTCTTCTGACAGCTGTATAACTGCACAAATGTGTGGCACAACGCCTTGGAAAGTTGAGATATACGATGCACCTGACATGAAACTTAACGTATACAACAACAACAAAAATATACAGTTTCCGATCTACAAAGAAAGAGTGGCATTTAAAAGATATGTGTCACAACCTTTATCATTTGATGCTACAAATGATGCTCGATGAATTCCAGACTGAATATTGAACTTCTCCATATGCCCTGTGGAATATCCAACAATGACGAAGTTTCCACAACTAGAAATCTTTGCAGCCTAAACCGAAAAAAGCTCTTTATTATGAAACCAAATCACTTCATGGGAAAAATGAATTGAAACAATTTTTGCATGTTAGCATACTACACCTTGCAAGATAGATTTTTCAACACGAAACCCAAGAAAAAATCGTCCATTTCTTCGGGGAGGGAACATAAAGTGGATAGGCCCTAGGTAATTTGGATGCAGACTTGAGGACGTAGGCTTCGTAAAACAAATACCCAACAAAAACCACACCATAAAATATGCAAGAAATCTTCGCAAAATTTTCAGTCTTGCTGATGAGAAGCATAATTAAGTTTGCCCTCCACACTTGAGTTACGTCCTCCACACATGAAGAACTAATTCAAAATTAATAAGCGTTTTGAACGTATTACAAAAACACAATTCAACCTGATTGGATATCACTAGCAATGATAACAAATGAAATGATTTGTCTTCCATCAACATTCAAACGAAAAATGGAACACATTCCATCCTTGGGAGATTTCTAGCAGGTTCTTCATGAAGGGCGCCAACGATATTGATGGAAATACCTTAAAGCAGCGCAATAAATATGAGGCAGAAAATGGTTGCATTCAACTCAGACAAACAACTCGGGACAGAAAAACTTAACATAAGTCGTCGCCATATAGTGCCTTGTCAAATCCTGAAATTGGCGGTCACAGCATGACACAAAGCTCTGTTTTCTGCCAATCAAATTATGTCCATGCCTGTTCTGTCTCAACAAATGCCTATCCAACCTAGAAGTTTGTGTCTTTGTCTTCCTCTATTTATTTTTCCTTCTACTTTCCCTATTCTTCTTCTTCTTCTTCTGCGGGCTTTTCCAAATTCAGCTGGGGTCGCTGGTGAGGATCCCCTTCCTCCATTTTGCTAGATCCAGTGCCTCCTCCTCCGTCACTCCCGCTGCCTCCATATCCTCCCTGATACAGTCCTCTCATCTCCTTTTCGGTCTTCCCTTCTACTCTCCCCATTACCACTTGGTATTCGATGCTTCTTTCCTTAGTACATTTGCAAGAAGTTACATTGTCTCTTACCAAGCCTAGTGACATAGAACAGCCTCAAGACATTCCTGGTATGCAATGTGGATGTCCAGTGCTATTCCATAAATTAGAGGGGCATGGTAAGTTTCAATTTTCGCATCTTACCAAAAGTTTTCACAAAACAGTGAAATATCACATCACAGTAAAGGAGATTTTAAGAATGGAACTTACTGTAGCAGTGCTGTGCTTCAGTTTCGTTATATCTTTCCCTAAGGCATGTTTACCGATACATTTATTTTGAAGTCGCCATGTGCGAACGATCCTTGATCCAGAATGGCAGGTAACAATATTGTCCCAGTCATTGGAGCGAGTTGGATCTGTAGACGTAAAAAGACAAGTTTTTGAAAGTTAGAGCAATCAAAATGAAACACGAGAACAATTCCATTTCGACAGATGATGGTAGTTCAGTTTAAAGGAACAAATGGAGAAAGGAACAGTGTCTATCAAAAAATCCACTCACTGATAGTAAGACGATGTGTTCTAACGAGCAAAACATGCTCAGCTGGAATGTTCTCACTGATTAATGGTACGATTTTCCTGGCTTTAAACTGAATATACAACAGAAGCTCAGGGCATAGAATTACTCAAAGAAGAGCGAGGAGCATCGCCATATTTCTTCCACTCCACTGTTGGAGCCGCTACGATTGGCCACAAAAGTAGGCCAAGTCAGGACACTATAAGGAAGGTACACTAGGTAGGAAGGTACAAGACCAAACATTCTAAAAACCAATTTTCTGACTCAATCACAAAAAATCCATCCCAACTTTCTTCGTCCGTAAAATTGACGATGATTTCTGCTGAATTTTCTTTATTGTCGCCACCTTTCCTTATTCTGTTCTTCTAAACATAACAAAACCTGTTGCAGCATCTGGCTAATTTCTTTCAAAGTCTGATCCTGCTACTTTCTTACAATCATCATTGCAAAATACTCCACCTTGAAAAGCTCGACGTACCAAAAACAAATAAAAAAATACCAGCAATGACAGTTGAATAAGATCATAAAACCCGAACATCAACCAAAGGAAACGTTTATCAATTGGTCTAGCTTACCTGAATCTAAAAAAGTGACTGGGGGCAATCTTAAATCTTCGACTCTCACTCCCAGGCTCTTTGACTTTTTTAGCAATGTCCCTAACAAGCGAAAATAAAAAAATGTCTAGCAATCACTGAAACTAGAAATGAACAAACATAAGGCACAGGTTATGAAAGAAAAGTAGCACTTGCATGTTTTGGCGGCCATCTATCAAACCTGAGTGGGACGTTGATGATTCACCTACCTATGGTTCAACTCAAGATCATTATAGGATGGTTGTGGGAAAATGCTAGTACATAACTGCATCAAGTTTGATAAGGAAGTTTTAGCATCACCGAGGATGGAACTTGATGTTCGAAGTTTGATGTTGTGATAACTCGAAATCTTCATTCCTTTAAAGGCTAAAGTTTGGTATCCGGTAATCAGGCCAAAATTTTCCCACCTTTCTTCATGCATTACGACTACTTGGAATGCAAATAATTATGATAAATATCGTACCTTGCGACATTTCACAACCTTGTTCATCTCTAATAGTTGAAGTATACCTCAGAGACCGGTCTAAGCCTGAAAGTACAACCAGAAACAGAACCTCGGTAAAGAACAAGAGAAATCTCGTAATAGCTGTTAGGAGCTACGTCATTGCAGCATAAGACCTTGTTCGCATACATTATAAAGGACAGACACAAATGTGCTCTACGAGCATACTTATATTGAAAGAAATCATCATAAGGGGAGAGCCAACTTAACAAGACATGAGATACTGAATAAATGGGAACTCGTCCCCCACGACCTGTATCAAGTAAACCAGGATAAAACAGGGGGAAAATATATTTGTTAAACGAAGACTGCCGAAATTGACAATGAAAAAATTACAAGTGGGGGCAGTCGGCATAGCTATTAGAGCACGTTTCTACAGTGCGGAAGGTCCTGGGTTAGAGAAGCACATACCTTCATGTTTGTCTTTGCCCTCTATTTGCCCACCCTGCATTGAATGGGTACCGAGAGTAAGCCAAGTCCCTTCCTTCACCGCTTTTGATAAATAGGGCGGCACCAATCTCCGTTTCATTAGCCCTTGGGCCATACAGCTGTGCAAGCACAGTTTATGCTACAGTTGGGGGCTGGCCATCTCGTAGCACTGTGTGCTTCACTCCCATGCCTTTCCCAAAGCAAGGAACATGTTCCATTTTAAAGGCATCGGTATGACCCAACCGGGTATAAAGCCCTGACCTACCGCGTACAAAACGAGCACCTTAATACTGGGCCATGACCATATTCAATAAAAAAAGTCATTTCAAATATGGAAATTTCTTGCCTGCTGATAGTAAAATATGCCCAGAAGTTCCATAGAATTTCACAAAGGTGGGTGGCTCGGAGTGAGCATTTCTACTTTTCAACAAACGACCAGAGCCATCTGAGGCGTCGAATATCCACAGCTAAATGTGAACGAAATGTGAACGAAATGTGAACGAAATGTGAACGAAATGTGAACGAGATAAGAATAAATAAAAGATAGAACAGACAAATAGATTGAAAGTTGAGACCGAAAATAAAAAATTGAATCATGTGAATTCTGGCATAATGGAATTCTCATACCTAGAAAATGTAATTTTACATATGAAATGTTTGCAAGTTGAGTCCCATACTCAAAGCAGTCGTCGGGGATCAGGAAGGGTAGCCGGTTCCATTACTGGCCACACTTCCCCAGCTTCAAGCTAGGTACCCATTTAGTTCTGGTGCAACAGATAGGTCAGGGGTGGCAAACCCGCTGCTCGCGAGCCGCATGTGGCTCTTCGCCAGGTTTTTCTGCGGCTCTGAAAGGCCGGCATCAACTGTCATTTTCAAAAAAATCTAAATAATTGCTTCTCAATTTTCAAGATACAATTATGACCAGGAATTTCCAAAAAGTGCTGAAAATTGCCATCACAAGTTATTCTGTGGAGAATCTTCAGTGAATACTAGTTCACCAAGGGCCTTCCATTCGCTTTACAACATAACAACTAAACAATTAAAAATGAAGCTAATATACACTATCACTAAAAATATACATATGATTTTTGTGCATGTGTGCCCACGTGTCTCATATGGCTCTTTGCAGCAGCAGATGGTAAATTGTGGCTCTTCGTCTCTGAAAGGTTGGTCAGCCCTGAGATGGGTGCATTCAGAAACGGGGAAAAGCGTGCCTCGAGACAGGGACCTTCAGCAAAATAGACATGTGCTCCTAAGACCATACCTACTACAATCTGCTAACATTATATCAACAGCCAAAGGCTGATATTCTTGTTTGTTTCACCAGCACCAAAAAGATTTGACTCATATACGCATCTTTTTAACCGATTCATCGATTATCACTTTCTGTTAGAGAAATCCTGCCAATTTTGAAACAGTAAGCACGCTAGATTTTCATTAGACGTCTGTAAAACGTCTTTTTAGCACTTACATATACCGATGCAAAGTCGACTAGATGTGTCAATTCAGAAATACGCTTTTTGTTGCTGAAACTGCTGGAGGTTGCAAAGCAAATGAAACGGAGGGCAAAACGGGTTGAAGGACTTCAATAATGGAAATTTTCAGCGACGGCATTGATGGACAAAGATGCTATGATCAGGATGCTGTGGAAGAATGTGATACGCCAAGACGACTCCGCTTAGTGCAAAAAAATCCATGAGCAGTAGATAAAATATATTCTATGTTCTTCAAGCACTCTCCTTGCTATGGCCTCGGGTTATATACGTATCACAACGTATTGAACTTCTTCGCAGGCGCCTATCTTTTAATCATAAGTACTTTATCGGTCGAGCGATTATGGTTTGAGTGACAACTTCGAGAAGTCGCGGCAAAATTCAAGCTAGTAGGTGCGTGAACGACTGTTGAATGAAATAGATCGACTGAAATTAATAAAGTTTTCAAAACATGGTATCGGTCTAGCAATTTGCTCCCCGAGGCTCGTAATTATGAGTATGGGACTACACTTTACGACCTAATTTATTTCGCCAATGTGAACACAACAAAAGATGCCATTAATAAAACCAGACGTCATACCTTCAATGAATTGTCTTGTCCCGAAGTGATCATCAATGGTTGGTTTAAGAGAAATTTCATCCCGGCTACACTACCATTGTGGCAACCACGAATACAGCCTTGTATTTTTCGCTTCTCTAAATCCCATAATGACACGTGACCAGCAGTACTTCCGGTGGCCATTATAGGTGCATTGTCTATGAATAGAAACGTAATTAACTCTCATTGCCATATTCAGTACATTTTTCAACGCTCAACATGGCTTGGCGAAATTCATGGGGCTTCATTGCCTGGGCGAAATCTGTCTACTATGCTGCCATGGATTGCGTGGCTACGAAAAGAAACTTGAAAAGCTGACACTGGTGGTGGCTGCGGTGATAATGATGGCGATGGAAGTAGGATAATGGGTAATCTGGTGTGATTTTATGCAAAAAATCAATGTTTGATCCGCGTGGAGACAAATCCCATGCCGTTGAGAACGCTCCCACGATGCATACTCATTTTTCATCCTTCGAACTCTGTTAATGAGTACCAGTCAATTATGGGAATAACGTCAGCCTGCCGCTTTGTGCATGACGCAGATTCGATGCACCAAAACTGGAAGACTGTCTACTTCAAAAAGTCCTCTCCAGGTTATAGACAAGCACAATGCTCTGAAGCTCAGAGGCACCCTTACATAAAATGTTTAGGGCATAAAGTGTATCTACAAACCTGTTCGAAAAGATATGGCTGTCACTGGTCCAAATTCTTGTAAGAACGTCATTAAGACTTCATCATATTTAAGGTTGTGCAAAACAATTTTTCCACTTTGTAAGCCGATTGCTACAACATCAATTGCTGGGGCCTAGCATCAACACAAGAATAGGCTTTTGATTAAATGTTACTCTGAGGTGATGCCTTTAATCTGAGAGGACTAAAAGTCAGATTCATTCTATTGCATTTAAGAATACATGCACCTTGGAACTAGGTTACATTGTGGTGACTAAAAAATATGTACAGATTGCCCTCTTTTAAATCTAAAATCAATGAAATTGACCTGATCTCACTCTCCCCTACTGCTATGGAATTTACTAGGTGCAAAATTTACCAATGATACAATAAATCTTCTAAACAAAGTGATTATCACTTAATTTTCACTGCAAAAACATTTTTACTGTAAGCGAGAGATGGATGCAAATTTGTGGATGCCTATTTGCAGCAAAGACTGCCTGTTGGCACTTCTTAAGAGCCCATGAGGAAAAATTTTCACTTGCATATGCTTCAATTTGCATCTAGGTAAACACAATTTCCTTTCAACCAATCCCTACTGTTTTAGAATCTGGTAGATTTTTGGCAAATCATTTCTGACAATTACAATTTTGTCCATCAAAGCACTCACAAATCTAGGATTTCACTGCAAGGAGACAAAAAATTGAGAATAAAGGCATACCTGCTCAAGAACAAGGATTGGCTCTGACCAGCCACTAAACACGTAAATAAGTTTACTAGAAAAAATGAGACAATATGATATTAAATGAAAAGTCTTATTCAGTGTGAAAATTAATCTACTCTGAACACTTTACAGTTTTAGGTGTCAACATTGAGAAAATCTGAACCTAAAATATCATTCAGAAAATCTGAGCTTCCTCTTCTCTTTGCTTTATTGTCACAACAGAATAACAAAAGTGGATTAAACCTTGGTTATTCATAACATGCAATTTTTAAATCAAATATTCATTGAAAAGAGTAATAATGAGAAGCGTGATAATACCTGGTTTTAATGTTCCATAACTGCATGCTTCCTTCTCTGCTCCCAAACAAAATCTTATTTAGGTAGGTACTTGGATGCAAAGCTGTTGTAACATTGAAGTCATCTCTGCTGAATTGCAGTGTTAAATAGGTGTCTATAAGGTCAAATTAAAGATCACATAAACTTTAATAAAATTCACTGGACTAAAGAACCAAACAGGTAAACCTTTCACTACAGGGCATCAACACTCAAAAATTAACGTATGTGACAAAGCACTCGCGTGATCATAGTGGTACATGCGATTGACAATTATTTGAGAACATAACATAGGCCTATTACACAAGAATGGATCATAATAACAGTTAAATTACGGAAATCGCTCTCCACAAGGGCTATTTTTATCACTGGGTGGGCAATTAGTCGCACCCAAGTGAGAGCATGGATGTGTGCCTGTGTGCGCAAGTGCTATTGAGCGCCCCCACTGAAGGCCCTGCACTACATACAAGATTTTCAAAAGTGAATATGCAGAAATGAAAACTCACCAAGACTGTTCACATTCCAAATCTTTGCAACATTTTCTTCATCAACGGAAATGACATGCTCCCCAAAGGGAAGCATCAGGTGTATTTCAGCTGAATGTTGATCATATTCTTTCACCTTGAAAATAAATAGAACCTCATCTTGAAAACTTATACATCATAAGAATATCTATTGCTTTCCTTGATCTACCAAATATGACACTGCACTCAGTCATATCAGTCTAAAATCACTCTAAAACAATGAAAGTCAAGTTGGCTTCAGCAACATGCCAATCACACAGAGACCCAAAACAAAAATTTGGAAAATTATCTTAGAGGTATCAAACATCTAAAAAGCACTACCTCAATCTCAAAAAAGCATTTGAGAAAAAAAATAAACATTAATTTAAGGTAGTGAAAGGCTTCTTTATATGCTATCTCAAAAAAGTAACCTTAGGTCAGGTGGCAATTAGGCAGAGTGCAACGTCAAACGAAGAAGATATTCTTAGAAGAGCAGCAGAATGACCAATGATAGGAAAGACGTGTGGAGTTGAGCTGGCAGACAGGATGACAGCAAAGGACTTATGGACTGAATAGGCTTGAAAGAAAGTATCATAGAAGTAGTGAGGAGTAGCCGAGGTGGTTATGAAATGTACTAAGAAATGGGGTGGAGGCTCCCTTAAGGAAGGTACAACAGTACAAAGTGGCTGGCAGAAGAGACAAAAGAAGGCTAAGTCAACATGAAAAGACAAGGCATTGCAAAACAGTCAGAGAGATTGTCTGTGAGTTGATGAAGCAATGGACAGGATGATGTGGAATAATGGCATGAAACAACAGTATTACTGTCAATAACCCCTTTCAAAAGGGAAAAACTTCAACGATAATAATGATGATGATGATGAGGATTTTGTGTTAAATATTTTTTCCAGTGAACAAGCAGGCATTTCATGAAGGCAAATCCAACTACAACCAAGCAAAATACTTATCTGTGGATAAAACATATCATTGATTCTATCATTCTTATTCCTTCTAAGTGACTATAGATAGACAATCTTACAACTAGTGAAAAATCTATCATAACTACAAATTTTAATTTTTTGGTAGTTTCCAATGTTTGCAAGATTTCATTTTTAATAGTAGAAAGAAATTAATCAGTAGATTTACTCACAAGTTTTCCTCGCTTCCATAATCTGATAGTCTTCTGCGATGATGTTACGGTAAACTCTCCATGAGATGAAAGAAGGGAAATATTTTCCTCTTGAATTTCTCCTAAAAAACAGTTGAAAAAGTCAAATTCCTTCTGTGCAAAAGCAAAAATAGAATTAAAAAGCTATAAGTACAGACTGAACATTGAACACAGCTAGAGAAGCTACTGTTTGCTACAAAGTTGTCTAATGAGCATCCCTATGTATGTGTGTTTGTAGATGTGCTTATGAAACTGGTCTTAAAAAGCTGCTTTTCGATTCAACCCACATGGACGATTCTTGCCTTGCAGTCTTGTTCAACGTGCAGAGAACACGGAGTCAGAGAGACAACGATTAGCGCTGTTGTGCTTGAATGACTGACTAACTAACTAACTTATTGAAATGGAATACGTGTTTATATAGGCAAATAACAAAGAGATAAAATTAACAAACTCATCGAATAAGAATAGGAGCGGAAGGGTTGGTTGTGAATGACGCTGTGAATGACACAAGTAGATGAATAGGTGATGAGCTGCTAGGAATTATGAAAGGAAATAACAATTGATTGGATGAATAGAATTGTATTGTTAAGCAAGGTGGTAATGACGGCATAGATAGCGAATAAGGGTAAGAAAGCTGAGTCACTACATATGTATGCATGTATGTATCAAATAATTGAAAACATTTTATTCTGCCAAGGATGATAGATATCCATGATCTATGCAGCATTAAATGCTAACTCTTTCAGCACTGCTTTTGCCATGAAGTTGCATGTGATGATATTAAGTTATGGGTGATTATAGTTCTGCATCAATTTGACCTATTTTTCATACAAACTACAACTTAAAAAGAAGATGTTTAAAATATAATTAAAATTCCCTTGGACTTTTGAAAAATTGGTGACTTGAAATCGATCAAAATTGGATACTCACCCACAAAGAGCAAATTCAACTTTGAGCACTGAAAAAATGAGAAAACAAATTACTCTTGTTCCATGTTAAAGATTTATACAAATGAGAAATATTTTGATTACAATTATTTTGCTTTTACTAAAACAATGCTAAGGTTATCAATCAGGTTCTTTACACTTATTAGCAAACAGAGACTCAACCTATATATTACTGAGCTAATTTTATGGTACTACTTTCATTCGGTACTCGCCATTTGGCTAGCTTTTTTATATCACTTTATAAGTCATCCCTGTCAGAAATACAAACATAATGGACAATCTCCTTTTTACACATACCTCAATCATTTTCGCAGCTTTATATCGGTTCGTTTAAATCAAGATTAACCGCTTTACGTAATTTAAAAACCGCTTAGCAGCATTTAACGAACCATCTGCCATTGGTGATGCTACCGTATATTTTCCACAGCAGCTTCACGATGTGGGCTTCAAAGGATCGGTGTAAGTTTTAAACCAAAAGATAGATTTAGAGCTGTACGATATAGATAAAAGAATCCAAACGTGAGCAAGACAATTGGTCGACATATCATTGCAAGAAGTTAGGACACGATCAACTTACGTTGTAGACATGAAAAGCTTTCCCAACGGCCGTCGTGACGAAACTCTCGGCTCCTTTAACCTGAAGTACTAGTGGAACATGATTCGAAATAAATCCCGCAGCTCGGTATGCCGAAAAGACACGACTAGGTTGCACTGTCGCCATTTGAACTAACAGTGGAAGCAATTACATGGCTAGGCCCACGTGAGAGGAACAGCAACAGCAACGCTATCAATCAACAGCAACAACAAAGACAGGGAATGACAACTATTAATCGTGAAGCAGCATCAACAACACGTGAAACCTTCACATGTAACTAAATGATTTAAAATTCTTGATAGGCTGAGGTGAAAACTAAAAGCACTCTAGAATGGATGGATTCTTTCACCATGCAATCAAACAGTTCCCTGAGGGGATCAATGGCGCATTTGCATATGGATCAGGAGTGTTTCAGCAAAAAAACAACAGGCCAACCAGGGAGAACATGATCGATTTTATTTTCGTAGTTAATGAACCGTTGTCATGGCACGAAAGCAACTTAGAAAAGCACTCATCACATTATTCAATCGTCAAACACTTAGGTCCAAAACAAATAGCCAATTTGCAATGCAACTACGGTGCTAATGTTTACTTCAATACTCTTGTAGAATTTGAAGGAAGACTTATCAAGTATGGCGTCATTAGTATGAATGACCTATTAGACGACTTGCAAGACTGGACGACACTGTATATAAGTGGCAGACTGCACAAGCCTGTGCTTAAAACAGCACATTTTGATGCAGGACCCCTCAATGATGGCTTGAAGAAAAATCTCAGAAATGCAGTGAATGCCTCATTGTTATTGTTGCCAGAAAAGTTTCACGAAACTGATCTTTACCTTGCCATCACTAGTTTGTCATATCTTGGAGATTTTAGAATGATTTTTGGAGAAGACAAGAATAAGGTCAAGAATATTGTTTTGCCAAATATGGATGCTTTTGAATTACTTTATAAAGATACACTGGATGCAATGCATAATGTGAGCATCAGTGGTCCAACATGCACTCAAAATATCAGCCCCCAAGCAAAGATATCAACTTTAAACTCGTTACCTTTGTCTCTAAAGAGAAATCTGCTCAATTATTCAAAGGCAATCCAGTTTGATATCTCGGACACTGCATGCAAGAATTTGCTGAAAGATACTAGTTTATGCTCTGAATTGGTTGCAAAGTCTGTTAAGTCCATTGTGAGGTACCCAAGCATAACCCAAAGTCTGAAAGGGATACTGACAGCTGGCTTTAGCAAGTCAGTTTTTTACAGTTTAGCAAAAGTTCAAAAAATGATGAAGAGCATAGCAAAGTAAGAAGAAGTATATTTTGATCCATAGGATGGAATTTTTACGTAATTTTTTGATAAAGCTTTTTATGATGAAACCTTTGGTAAATGCTCTGTTTTGTTGATTTGTCTGTCTAATCAAAACTAGTGTGCCTTTGTATGGCACAAAAGCTCATATTCCTGCCATTTTCTCGCTCCTTAGTCACTTTTTTTGCATGCCCTTGTTTGGTTTCCTTTAGCATGATGCTGCCATCGAGCATTTTTACTAGTTTCCATAGCAGTTGAAACATTTCAATCCATGTGACAAGTTATACCAATCATGTAGAATTGTGGTGCATGTGTGCGTGCGTGCGTGCGTGTGTGTGTGTGTGTGTGTGTGTGTGTGTGTGTGTGTGTGTGTGTGTGTGTGTGTGTGTGTGTGTGTGTGTGTGTGTGTGTGTGTGTGTGTGTGTGTGTGTGTGTGTGTGTGTGTGTGTTTATAATACTACTAGTTTTTTTCCAGTTAATCAGATTCTTCAAGCTAAATAAAAAATACTGTATTTTTGTACTCCTGCTGGACCAAGTTTTTGTGTGAATTTTAATGAAGTGATTTTATATATGATTGAAATAACTGATGCTTTGTAAAAGCTCATCTAATTATTTTCTGTAAGAGTGCTTTATCAAGTTTGAGATTTAAGATGACCCACGAAAACAGAGGCTGACATTACTGATGAAAGTGATTTATAATCTTCTAATTGCTTCCATCGAAGTATTCTCTTTTAAGATTAGATTTTGATAAGAGTACAAAAACCTCAACCTTATCTTAATCAGCTGAATCCCCTCTGAAAGAGGCAACTTTGCAAAGATTCAAAAAGCTCTACTACATTAAATCAAAAATTCAATGCTGACTTCAAATTAGTCAACAAAGTGCTTTTTGTGATAGTTTGCTTCATTTTGATTGAAGTTATCTTTTGCTTGATTTGAGAAGGTCATTCTTGCCTTACCGAGATACAGTAAATTTCTATGAGCCAGGTTAACCCTAAAAAAAATATGGTGATTAAACAGACAGAAACCTGCCTAAGGATCCATTGGTCCTGATATCCTAAAGAAAATTTGTCATGTTCTTTCAGTGCTCTCAATTTACTCATTGCTAGTGAAATTCAAAAGCCATAAATGAAATTATTAATTGCTCTGGTCTTCTTTGAATCTCTCACTGATGTGACTCTCGTCCCCGTATCAGGTTTTTACCTGTGTTCAATCCACATTCATCTAAGAATGGACTTCTTATGGAGGCCATAAACAAATTCATCAACATAAGAGGTTCTCTTGGTGGAAAATACAGCAGCAGAAAGCCTGTTCTTCATTTTTTGCTTACCTCTAAAGCAAATCTTGCGTTTCTTCCATTTTACGTTTTTATGTATTTTGACTAAAAGAACTGTTAATGTCACTCATAAGGAAGACTAGATGACAGTGTGTCTATTGCCATTTTGAGTAGCTTTAGTTGCAGTTAAATTTTTTAGTTGTTATTCAAATCATAAGAAAGGAAGTTGCCTTCGTATTTCCTTCCATTCCAAACCCTTACTTTCTCGCAACGAGATCTGATTCCTCGATCTTTCACAATCCCGTTTCACAGGTCTTATTTATTTGGTTGGTAAGTAAGCATTTGATATTTTCACGTTCCTCTTTCGCTAGAATAAATCGAATTGATTTTAAAGATCATGATAGTTCAATAAAGATTACTTGCACTCAGAACTCTTATGGCCATAATTGAGACTAACGTATGGTCCTGTATAACTGAGCTTCGACCTTTACACCAACTTGTAGATGAGAACTTCTTACAAAACAAGAAATGTGATTGGGCCGCATCAATGTCCCAATTTCCAAATTCTGATTTACAGCATGTTAGAGATGGCTTTGCGAAATAATGGAAGATGAAGGCCAAGAGAGTGCTCGACATCGTACCGGATGACACGAGTATGAGGGTTTAAGAGAAAGATGTGACAGAGAGTGAAAATCAGATAAATGGGAATCGCTGTCGAGAGCCCATATATGGAGCAGTCGAAAGGAGAAGAATATGGAGCAGAACGTATATGAATTCTATAGAGACCACGAGGTGTGGTTGCATATTGATGGAAGACCAGAGAATGACAGATTAACATAAATCTGCTGTGTCTTAAAATATACTTTCAGATGTACGTAAAAAGGACAAAAGCGAATAGGAAAGGTAAATTAGTCTAAGAAATGACAAACAGTGATAACAGCAATTTTATAATTGTGGGATTATTATCCTATTAGAAATTCTTTATTATTATCATTATTATTATTATTATTATTATTATTATTATTATTATAGCAAAACTATTCCCAGAATGAACTGACGACATCTTGGAATTTCGTTACCACAGGGTCACAAGATCGATTGTTAAAGAGGAGCCAGAGTATTATCCAAGTCAGCACATAACAGCAAGCAAATGGCCTCGAACAGCATGTTGGAAGTGTTAAACGAATGCCAGGTATGGATCCACCAGTAGGATTGCTAGAAATTATTCAGATGTTACTGCCATATAGTGACTGCCATTGGTTCTGGTGCAACTTTGGTCGTAATGTACACTTTGGGTGGGCGGCCTAATCCAAGATGGGCATACCTCATCACACCTTGTAATTACCAAAGGCCCTTTCTTTTCCATTTTAAGCAGTAGAACTGCTATTATTCTACTATTTATCTCAGAAATTTTTTGTTTGTTTCTTTATTCTGCACTTGTTGCGAATAATTTTGTGAAATATCTACATCTTCGTAGTATTTACAACGTAAGAAACATTTCTGTGGGGCAAAGCCCAAATAACATTCACATCTCTTAGTGACTAGGATTTTCCATTTCATCCAGTTAACTTCTTTTAAGCGGCATCTTATCTAATTAGGTAATTTATTTCATTTTTGCTTGATTAAAGTACCTGGAAGTATTATTTATTGTGAGATCCTATAACCTTTGAACAAGGGCAGAGGACATCGCCCTCGAACTTTCACGGCTGTTTTGGTGAACCTAATTATCCATCCTTTTTATTCACATTCCTGAAAATTTTGTAGAATACTTGCATTGCTTTTCCAGGCAAGTGACCACTTGCATCCCCATCATACATAGCCTTGGGTGGGAGTGGTCAAATTTTACAGTGAGATACCAATTCTTGCGGGGGGGGGGGGAAATCTTCGGATCAGTACTGAAAATTAATTTGATGGTCAATCCCAGTGACGGCATTTTCATAGAAGCATAGTAAGTGGCAGTGAGGTTCCGTGACAGATCTTCAAAGGATTCAAGCAAAGTATGCAAAAACTGATAGGTTTATTGCCCACTTGGCACAATTTTAATGGAAATAATCCCTTATAGGTAATTCTCCCATTCTCGTCTTTTCTTCAAATGTTGTTTCATTTTGTTTCAGACTGACGAAGCCCACAAACTTATTGAAGAGGTTAAGAAAAAATTCTTTGACAAAGGTAAAACAAGTAGACATTAAGTCGTTGTATGAATGGCTTAGATAATTTGGGTATTAGATAATTTTTTCTTCAAACCTTGACATGAATTACTTATTGATGCGATTATAATGCCATCAACTCTTTAAATAAGGTGCACTGCTCAATCAATTTGACGAAAGAGATATCGAAAGAATTAATACTGATGACCTTTATGTGTGGCTTTTCATCAAACACAAACAAAGGGATATTGATAAAGCCATTGATATGATAGTAAGCATAGTTTTTCTTACTTTTTATGTTGCAATTCCCCAAAGCACTTTCTTGCATATTCTAACGCTAGTGGTGTGACCCGTGGTGGTGTGGCCAAATGGTAAAGACGCAGTGTTGCGAACCTTGTGAGGTCTTCTGTCCTTGGTTCGAGCCCCACCGTCAGAGCCATTTTACCACAAGTCAACAGTCAACAATGCTGCCCATCCTTCCGAGGTCGGTAAATGAGTTTTCAGAAGTAACAATGAGGACACAAACACTGGACACTCATAGATAACAGCTAATCTAAAGTTGAAATTTTTCATCCAGTAAAAATATTTGTAGGGCGTTTTTTCATTCGTTCATAAGGAACACACACACCCTCTTATATAACTTGTAATCAAAAGACACGCTAGCTGCCATTATGTTTATCACCCGGACTGTGTTTTATCAAATAAGCTACTAAATTTGTGAAGAAATTTCAAAGAAACATTTATGATGCCCAGCAATATATTTTCTTGTACTTTTTCATGCATCCAAGAACATGCAGAAGTGACTTCCTTTGATCACTTGTGCCTATATAAGTTACTGGAAACTATAGTTATTATTTTCTAGATTGATTGCTTTAGATGGCGAGAATCATTTGGAATTAACGGTGAGATTTTTTCTTGTAGCAAGCTTCTTACTTGTATCTATCTGTGTCAAATATTTACTGAAAATTTCCAGTTGTTATTCAGCGTAGTTTCTAGAAAGTTATAGCATAACTAAATTGACTGCTCTCTTCTTTGTAGACTTACTAGAGAGAAATATTGATCGAAGACTTTTTGAGATTGGCTTCCTGTATTCTCACAATTTTGATAAAAATGGAAACCCGTTGGGTGAGTGTTGTTAGATGCAGAAAGCTTTCGGGTCAGCAAGAGTATCTCAAAATACTCATTTGTTATATTTTGTTTGCATTTCAATTGTATCTTTTAATCAAACCAGGTTGATACACCTTTATACACAGCTGCTTTGGGTCTTAGAGTGCTCAATGCCTTATCCATCTTCTTCTTCTTCTTCTTCTTCTTGATTGCCTTTTATGGCTGTATTCCATGGTTATGAAGGGGCTGAATAGTGGCTCCTTGGGACATTCTTCTTCCTTGTGCACAGTCTTTTGCATCTTTTCTTGCCAGGCAGCATTCTTTCGTATCCTTCTCACCCACTTGACCCCAATTAAACCTTGTCCTTCCTCCACTTCTTACACCTTCCACCTCCACTGTCACAACTCCATTCACCCAGGCACCAACATTTTTTCTAAGCACATGCTTCAAGCATCACAAACAATTATTAATCCTGCATATTTCATAAAAGGACTGCAATCATACCAATGAAAATTGAGTTTTCTCCAAGCGTACTAAGGTCTTCAGTCCTGCATATTTCATAATATGACATTACCAGCAAAGGAGACAACAGGAAAGCATGTCTTAGAGATCTATCTCCTGTGGAAAGAACTTCTGCTCTAGCGTATGGTCTCTGTTGTGCTTGAAATCGAATATGCCATCATTTTTTGCTATCACGCTAGACGTTTCAATTATCCCTTATCAGATGAGGTGCTATTGTAATGCTCAATTTTAGTGCTGTTCCACACAAGGCTTTATCGTAAAGATGCTCACAGTCCCCAAGAAGTTAAGAAGCTTGTTGCATTTGGACTGGAGAAATTGGTGAGTTTTGTTTGGTGAGATTCAATTTCATTAAACAACTTCCTGAATCTTACAACTTGCCATCTTTCAAATCCAAGATCAATAAACTTGATCTGATCGCTCTCTCCTCTTAGCCTTTCACTTCTTTCTTTCTTCTTCCTTTGTTGAGGCATTGTATAGGCCACCATGGCCTTTCCCCAACATAACTCACTAAAAAAAATCCAAAGTTCCAATGCTCATTTCTGCTAAGTGGTAAGGCACCATTTAAGGTTTATATGGAAGCACCAAGCTTCAATATCTAAAAAACTGTGCATGGACCAAAGCAGGAAATTATATCATTTTGAAGTCAATCAGGAGTGAATGTCCAGATGCTATCTGTGCCAGGAGTTTGTATTCCTTTTGCTGCTTCATTTAAGGAGCAAAGGATGTAGTAAAATTTCATGGTTGTAAAAAGATATAAATGTGAATGGCATAAGTGCTCTGGGTCATCCTAATGGACCAGATTATTATTAAAGTTTTCTAAATCATACCAGAGATTTTCAGCTTATTGATGCAAGGTGGGTGTTAGAATGGTGATTTAGAATACTGTTGAATGATATGATATATTTTTTTGAATGTAGTCAAAAGAATATCCTGGTGGAAAAGTAACCTTGATTTTCGACATGCAGGATTCAAGCTTAGCAAATATGGTATGCTTTTGTGTTCACAAAAATATTTCTTATTATGTTTCCTTCAAAAGTTAACTTTCTTGTCAAACACTGTTTGCACTGTCAGGTGTAATGATTATCTGATGATTGGAGAGCTCCTTTGCCATATGAAGTAGTGAATATTATTGCAATGGAGACCCATTGCTAATATGCTTTCTTGTGATTTTTGTTTGATGTTCTATAGAGCCGACGAAATGTTTTTATACACATGATTCTACCTAGATGTCAAAGGTAGACACTTAGAAGCTTTTTCCCTTCCAAGCAGTGTCCAGATCCTTCCTATCAACGTCACTATACCTCATGCTTCCTACATCTGAAATTGCAGAGAGCTTGCAACTCTCATCACTCTAAGTGAAAGTGTAGCTAAGGGTGTATTAAAACCACTGAACATAAGATCAATGCGCAAGACTCATACCACTGAGCTATCCTGATGCCATAAAAAATGTTTCAGGGACTGCTAGAATGTTTGTAGAAACATGTATAGTAATATTTCCTTAATTCCGCCATAATCCGGAGCGATAACACAGGTTGTTATCATGGTTCATGCCAATTATTTATTCAATGAAGTTTCATGTAAAATCTGATCCTCTTAAAGCTTTTAGATATCCATAGAAATCAAGAAATGAAATAAAATATCGTTCTGTTTGCATATCTGTTTCCTAGAAAAGTTGTTATTCAATCTCATCTTCTTTTTAGGATATGGATATGATTAAGTTCCTAATTACCAGCTTTCAGGTGTATTATCCGTGCATGCTTGGTACGTATTGTGGCCCTAGAGTTATACCAAACAATTTTGATATTGCAGTAGTTTGCAAAAACATCTAATACATGTCTTCGAAATTCATTCGGTTTTTCGTATGGCAGGATTTAAAGTCATTTTCGGAATGTATACACAAAGGCATTTAATACTCAAATTTTGGGGCAGGCTTCTATTGTTTATTGCGCTTGATAGCACGGCGTAATTATTTCGCATTCCACCTGCCATCGTTTATCATTTAAATACAAATTTCTGGTACTTGCGTGGTAATTGCACATTCGTAGAGTAGATTAGACTTTAACTTTTTATGTTTTATTAAAGAATCACGTTGCCTTGGTTTTTCCATCAATGTTCTGCATTCTCATTTTGTGTCACAGTCAACTGGCTCTGTATGCTTAAGCTATGTTTTTTTTGTCAAACAGAGTACTTGATTGTTCTGGAAATGCCTTGGATATTGACAGGTGAATTTCTAGCAATGTCTTCTTTTCCTTCTATTCTGGATTGAAAGTTGTGATCCGTCGGTTTCGTTTTTACTGCATAAGCATATAAAAACGTACTTCAAATTATGGGCTGGTTAGCTGACTTTCTCCAAAGTTGAGTTGTCTTTAAAGTATTTTTATACGACATCGCCGTGGTGTATGGATAGGATTGAAACCAGGACTAAAAAAAATTCTGTAGACCTGTAATCCATACTAACAGATCGCATTATAACAAGACTCCATAATAAGGTTAGCCCCCAATGTATGAACAATGGAAGTGGATCTCAAGAGATGGCCTTTTGTCGCTACCGACTATTCAAACATCGTTGTGAAGTAACCGTGAGGTTGTTCTTCGTGAATTTATGAAATGCCTCTGCGACAGCATATCCCCAGCGCAACAAATTCATAGAAAGCAATGATGGCAGTTTCTTTTATACCCCAGTCCAATTCATAACATGGTGATGTGAGTTTGGGTTTGGGAGGTACAAGCTTTAGTCCGTAACAATTTTGCTTTTTTACCGTATTCATGGGTATCGCAGCTAAAGCTCACAATTTCCTCTAGCAGATGGCAGAACTCTTGTTCCTAAGGCGGAATAGCACCCATTCTAATTCAACCGCTTTAATAATGTTTATAGTGTTTGTCCCTCCTCATAGCCGTCAATGTTAGTCATTTTCAAAAATACTTGTCGATCAGTTTTCAAAATATCATAACGAGTTTATGTATGGGCGTGATACAGTCAATTACGTAATTAACTCTGATGAAATATTGATAGGCATTGATCATAGATGTATAAATAAATGTCAGGTTTGAATTTGTTTATAACCTAATGAACAAAGGGAGAATTGATTGATTAATGAATTTTACAAGAAACAGGCCCTTTTAGAATAACTGTTGTAATAAAGTGCAAACTAAATCGATTTCCTCGTTTTGTTTTTGTCCTCAATCGCATTGCTATCATTCTCGTTTGTTTTCAGCTGCGTGGAAAATCGTAAAGACTTGGTTGAGTACTGAAGGAATCTCCAAGATAAAGTGAGCTGGATTAGATACTCTGTGAACTGCACCCTCTAAGATCTTTCATTGACCCATCCTTGTCGTGCTCTGTTTGCTCGTTGAAATGGTTCTAAACTCAATTATACTGAACTATTCAGGTGGTTGGCATGGTGATTGTAGTTCATTTCTACAATGCTGAAAGTCCCATTCCCGTTCTGGGTGCTTTCTATTCGTTCACCGAACAGCAAATTGGCACATAGCATAAAGCTGGTCATAGGATGTGGCGAAGAAAAAATTCGCCAGCGTATCTCACAATTCAATTTTTTTTCTATTCCTATAATATATTTCAATGACATTCTACACAACTATGCTTTATAATTACCATAGAAAAATTCGGGGACCATACCATGAGGAGTGAAATACAGTTACCACCCTCGTGGCCTTTAGATAGATTCACGCAACGATAACATATAATGGACAAGGAAAGATAACTTAAATTATTACAAAACACAAATTAAACTGGCAAAAAGTAGGTGCTAATGTATAGGAGTTTGCAGCAGTGAAACAGTTGAAAGCGTTTCGTAACATGAGTGAATTTGAGGGTTGTATCAAATAACTTCTTGTTGACATCCATTGCGGTTCTTTGGTGCATGTCTCGATTATTGAACTCCAGCTTAAGGCTATATACCTTGAACCTTTTGCTTATCGTGTAATCACGTTCTTCTGATGCATACACCAAAACCCTGTCCGTCCCTCGAAATACATTTCAAAGCAGGCCATACTACATTGATTTATGCCCTTATGTGTTTCGGATTTTAGATTCGTCAACAAGGCAGAAATTTTATCTCAATACGTGGATGCTGATCAACTTTTAACATGCATGGGAGGCACCGTAAGTCTGTCTGCCATGTTTTCATGTAAAAGTTTCAGTATATAGTCTTCCGAGGATTAGTTATAACTCAATTACCCCCGTTTTGCCAACACATAGGTGCCTTTATCAGGTACGTTTTATGATGTTTACATATTTTCAATGGAGCAATAATCAAGGGTTATTGTTTTATCGACTTTCGTAAGTTTGTTTCAGCGTAAGCAACAGTCCATCTGTTTTCTATGTCATGAAACAACAATCGTGAGGAAAACTCAGTATCAGCAGACTTGCTTATCGGCCTTGTCGTCCGTGGTTCCATCTTTACCTCCAGCTAGACTTCCACTTAGATTCAGAAGAGTCAATTGCGCTCTGTAATTCCAGGCACGGGAATCACAAGTTGTAGTGACAAGGAGAGGAAGTGCCGCAAGACACCGCCCCATGAGCATTGCTTCTCAGTATCATTAAATCTACTTTAGGATTATATGTGGAAGACATTCAGTTGAAATGATTTGAGAAGTAATCCTATTTTTCCAAATAGCAATGGCTACAGAGTGCTTTTGGTAACTCGAGCTTTGAAACTCGGAAAGGTTATATTCCTGCTGACCATTCTCTCCTGCAGATGTTAATGGCCAACGCTGCCTGAGCGTCGGGTTATTCGACCCTGCAAGCTTTAGTCATGGTCTATAATTAGCCATTAGCCTAAAGAAGACGCATAATGTTGGTTTTTCCTTTTACTTACACAGGATGGTTTTCTGTATCAGTACCCACCAAAGTCATCTACAACGAATAGGGATACTAGCATTAAATCAAAGTGAGTGCCTATCCTCGTTGTTTTGTTGTTGCCATGCCATCGCTACATTTCCTGATGCTCGCCACCCAAGACTTCCCTTCTGGTCAGCAGATCTATCTTTCACTTTATCATTCTATTCTTCCTCCAGTAGTCCAATGTTATTGTAGTATTCCATAAATTGAAGCTTTTTTTTCATCATGCTTGAATAGAATACACAAGCAATTTACAACAGTAATTTTACTCTCATAAGATTTTACTTGTAGAAGTAATGTATGTTAGATGATTAGCACATGGAAAATATTTTGGTATGCTTGGTAAGTAGCTTCTTTTTTAAGCAAAAAATTTTTTCAGTGTTTCTGAAGTCAGTAGATGCATTAATTTATTCCAGAAGCCCAAGATGATCTACGTTCTTCGTTCGCTTGCAATGATTTGAACTCTAGGCTTTGTATTTCTATCGTCCGAGCATAATCAATTAGGAAGCATTTCGTGTTGGCAGGGAGTGCATCAGAAATCTTGTATACTTTTTTCTCAGCAATTCAAATATGGAGAACGCGCAGGATCTAGAGTTCAGCAGCATCTCCGTTTCAATGAATGTTGACCATCACGGGAAGCCGATCAATTCTGCAGACGCCTTTGAACTTCTAACCAAAGCTGGCGACGACTCGTCTTCAGAACTGCTGCTATCGGATAGTCTTCGTTATAGAGTAAGTTTTGCATTCTCGTCACGATATTAATGATAATAGTAACAAGGATACTTATAATTGTATGGGATATCTGCAGAGCTGGTTCCTTCAAAGATGCTATCCTAACGATGAATATCGCTCATTCATATTGTTTAGTAACTGTTCCTTACCAATACTGATCAGTAATCACACTCATTGAATCTCACCTACGTATGCCAGTTGCCTATTCACGCACTGCTAATGTAATTTAACCTGATGGTATTCGATGAAAGTCGTTGATGGTATTCAACAATCTACAATTCGAATCTCCAAAAGACGGAGATATTCATCGGATAACATTTTTTTTGCGAAACCGGATGGATGCAGCATTACAAGATTTTAACAGAATGCTATTTGACGTGAATGAACATTGAGGAACGAGCGAACGAACATTGAAATCTGAAATGAGCTGAAATAAGCTGAAATAAGCTGAAATAAGCTGAAATAAGCTGAAATAAGCCTACAACGACCAGCATACAGACGTAATATTTCCCGTTGGTAAGAATTTACGCGTCAGTGATTGCTTGCCTCAGAGAGGTAGGGTGTTGTGATTTTGGATTGAAACTTGTAGGTTTCAGAAAAATGTTAGGTTTTCTTCTTGTTGTGTAACAAGGTTAAAAAAGATGCAATTTTTCCTTTCAATGCCAACTCCTGACGCAATGATGTCATTGGGCTTCAAAAAAACAAGCCACAGTAAAAGTGTATTTTGAATGCGTGCAAAGTAGAGGACAGATAGAGAGGGTGTATGATACCAGCAGAAGTTCTAAAAGGCTTTCTGTCACTGAAAATGGTTTCCTTTTCCCCCTTTTTGTATGCTATACATATCATCTGAGGGCAGATTTAAGGCCCTGGGACGCTATGCATATCGAACAGTGCTCTGGTTCTTCCTTTTCTTAATGTGGCTTTGAATGATAAAGAGCTAGTTGTTTTCTTCCTCCTAGAGATAAGCTGGAACTACTGACTATAGGATCTGTGCCTTATTCACTGAGCTAGCCTTAAATTTAGGTGTTTCATCAGCTTTATTTGATCCACAATGTTGATCGTGCTGCTTCTACTCGTGTCATTTATTTATCTATTTATTCATTCATTTATTCATTGATTTATTCATCTATTTGTTTATTTATTTATTTGTTTATTTACTTATTTATTTTGATATGTGTTTTTTGCTTGCAGGGGAAGCACGACGAGGAAAGACCTTTGCAAGTGAAACAGAGCCGACGGGTACTGTACCTTCAACTATATCTTGATCCTTGTAGTTATTGATTGAGATTGATTCGTGCAAATTTGAACTGAATTGACTCACAAAGATTTTTGCGACACTTTCTGCAATAGGTAGAGTGAGCTTATAGTTCAGGCAATTTCCAGAGTAATGTCATATTTTCGACCTTCCTTCTTTCTTTCGTGTGCTTTTTTACTTAGAAGAGAAAGTAGGTTCACCTTTAAAATTAAGAGAATTATTTTCATCCTCTTAATTTTACTGTGCGTTTTGCTTCCTATGAATTGGTTTTCTCCAAAGGAATGCTGTTGTTGGTGTGCTCTTAGTTACTGTAATCAATATTTTATCGGGATTTCCGCTCACCATTTCTGCTCACCATTTTACTTTCAAGAAAGTCGTTGTTGCGTTTTCTTGCTCTTGCATTGTTCGAATCAATAGAATCGCGACTACAGTAGTAAATATTTGTGTCAATATTTTCATAGAGGGAAGAACCATCGAAAAGAAAAAATCGCTTCGAATATATCGGTCCATTGATAACAATATGGTAAGAACCTAGTGACAGACATTGCTTTTTATTTTCAAATATTTTGATTTCATGTTAGAAACGCATTCGACCCAGTCGCATTTGATACAGGGTTGTAACGAAGTCTGTGTGATACGAAGATTTTCCAGTGTCTTTGAACGAAAACAGCATCATCCTCAGTTTTTTGTTGTCATTGTTAAGGCTATGATTCGTCGGGTAATAGCTGCAAAAATACTATGAAACGTACGTTATTTCAGCCAATGTTTGTTCATACAATCGATTCATAGAATACTGCTGATATTTTTAAGGATTTATGAAGTGATGGGAATTCTAATTTCTTCTCAGTTATGAAAAATCTCAATTTCCTTTTGCTTTATATATCACTCGATCTATATACCTGGTTATGCCCTGTACTTTTATAGGTTGATAGATCGCAGGACTTGAACTCAAGTCTCCACTTTGTTTAGATATGATGATTTTTATTCTGCGAGTATACGAACAGAGTAATCAGAATCTTGACTGCTTTCTCGATTATTATGCGCTGTAACTGTCTTCATATTTATCAGTCCAGCAGATAAAATTGTATTCTGTGGTGCAGCTAACACCTCGGGAGAGCTACTCAGTATTTTAACAATCACAAATACGATATCAACAAATGTTGCCTACAAGGTACATGATTTGTTTACGTATATTTTCATTCCAAGATAGCTACTCTTTTGCCCAATGTTTGATTACTAAAAGCCACGTATACCCAAATGTTACCACATCTATGGCCTAGTGGTAGTGTGGTTGCTTCGTATACGGTAAATTTGAGATCACACGCTGCTCGCGTCATTTAAAACTTTGACGAATTGTACCTGCTACTTCCCTGCCTAGCTTTCAGCACTTTAAGAATTAGTATAAAGATCAAACACATAGTGTTTTCATTTGGTTAGTCCTCGATTTTAGAATTCACAGTGATTCCACAGCTGTATGGCCCAGAAGCTGATGAAAAAGAGTTGTACGTCACCCTGTTCATTAAAAACGATGTGGAATAGACCTTTGACCTTGATTTGAACTTTGACATCCTGCATTAGATTCATTCGTGTTTTCTGCTTTCAATCCGATGAAGTATACTTGGGGAATCCGTGAGAAAGTGAAAATGCCGATTGAAAATGTTCCTGGCGAATCTTTTTCTTGTTTTGTCATGCTTGTATAAAGGTTTTACTTGATACTTATCTTAATCATAGTCAGTAGAATACTATTGACTATCTTAATCAACGTAAAACTTGTTTCTTAGTACAAAGGCACTTCATGATGCTTGTCAAAATCAAGTCAGTAAGCTCTGAATCAATGCCTGATCATTTATCTGTCGATTTACATGTTTGATGCTTTTCATTAAGGTGAAAACAACGTCGCCTGAGAACTATAGAGTTCGACCGAGTTCGGGTCTTGTTGCTCCGGGTACAAGTATTGAAATCAGCATCTATTTGGAGCCAGGTAAATCTGATTCTGCACCCTTCTACTTCCAGCTGTTTTATTTAGTTCATTATTGGACTTAGTTTTAAAAGACCCTGCAAATTTCCTTTCAACGTTACTCTTGCATTCTGGTCTACTTTGTTGAACCAGTACATTCTGTATTCCAGCTGTATGGCATTTTATTTTAGTCTCCTGGGATTTCTAGCGTATCATCTCATCTTTGGCGAGAAGCCTTCTTCTCTGGGACCAACTATGCCTTTATGTCTTCATATCACAACATACCTGCTGTAAAGTACCATATAAAATTGTCTCTAACATAAGTTTATTATTTGGATTAGCATTGAGGTAATTACTTGCAATTAATTTAGAATAGAGAGACTTGGTATCCTGATGTTCAGAAATTTCCATGCCTTTCCCTGATGTTGTTTTATTTTACTTTTAAGGTCACACAGAAAATGTCGCCCGTGATAAATTTTTGATATTATCAGCACTTGTGCCCGAAAAAGAGAAATTATCGGAGTTAAGTACGATTTGGAAACAAATACCGAAATCAAGCATACTGGAGCACAGGTAAACCAAAAATAGATCATTCGCTAAATCCAACTCTTAAAATCTTTAAAGTTTAGGAATCATAAGTTTGTAGATGTGCTTATGAAGCTGGTCCTAAAAAGCTGCTGCTCGATTCAACCCTCGTGGAACAGTCTTGCCTTGAGGTCTTATTTAACGTGCAGAGTACACGGAGTCAGAGAGACGACAATTAGGGCTGTAGTGTTTGACTGAGTGGCTGACTCACTCACTCATTCACTGACTCAGTGACTGACTGAGTCACTCACACTCTCTCACTCACTCACTTACTCACTCACTCACTCACTCACTCTCTCACTCACTCTCTCACTCACTCACTCACTCTCTCACTCACTCTCTCACTCACTCTCTCACTCACTCACTCACTCACTCTCTCACTCACTCACTCACTCACTCTCTCACTCACTCACTCACTCACTCACTCACTTACTCACTGGTATGAAATGCATGTTTGTATAGCAAAGAGACTGGGAGCTCAAATTACCAAATTCATCAATTCAGGATAAGAGCTGAAGGGTTGGCTGAGGATGACGAAAGTACATGAATAGGTAATGAGTTGATGAAAAGTATGGCAGGAATTGATATAGGATTGAATGAATAGAATTCGCAGTTAAGCAAAGCGGCAATGATGATATAGATAGAAAATATGACGGTAAGAAAGCTGAGGTTACTACAATAGCATCACTCGGCATTTCCGCTCTTTAAACGGCTCTTTTATTGATGATTGATCATTGATCCAAGTAGATTTTCGATTATAGCTCTATTTTTTTAGTTTTGTTGGCTGTGAATCAAAGGGCAGTGTTTTTTGTTCTCCTCCCCTTACTTTAAATCAAATCTGTTATTTCTAATGTGAATTTTGTTTGCTGTTGATACCGTTAACTGTGTACCAAGGATCAATGGCATAACCACGATTTGGATGCGTTTTAATGCAAAGTCTTGAATTGATCGATCCTGTTGTCTTATCTAACCCCTTCCAGGCTGCGATGCCATTTCGAGGTCGCCTCAATGCCTGCTCCGTACACAGACACTCACGATCCATCGAATCGGACGCCCAGGAATGACTCGAAAACCGAGAAATTGGAGCTGACTGAAAAACGGCTGAAACACCTCGAAGAAATGGTGAGTTCGAGTAACATATCCTCTTTTTGCTTTTGTAAACAGTATTTATTGCTATGACTGTTCCTTCAGTGATAATACCCTCCCGTAGTGACTTTGCAATTTCACGTCAATAGATACTTAAATCAAGCTTACCAAGGTTAGTTATTTTGCAAAAATTAAGCTCCCTCTTACGTCCGCTGCAGCCAGCTATTCGACTCATCATTGTTTTCAATGAACATTGCAA
The DNA here is from genome assembly GCA_964026355.1 of Pseudorhiza aurosa. NCBI lineage: Eukaryota > Metazoa > Cnidaria > Scyphozoa > Rhizostomeae > Lychnorhizidae > Pseudorhiza > Pseudorhiza aurosa. Next base: position 7,174,674 of record OZ032114.1, on the reverse strand, counting down.
ACACATTCTTTTGACATTGATTTAATGCTAGTAGATTTCTTCCTGAGTAGAGTGCAGTATCTTTCGCTGTTATTTCATATTGATCGGATGGATTATGAATATCAACGGCAGTATTTCTGGATCCAGCCTGTCCACAGAATAAGATTGCATTTAAAATTTTTCAATTTTGAGCCTTCCTGAGCCAAACAGACCCTTAAAAACCAGGCTTTTTACTATGTTGTTGAATTTAGTGCAGAAATTGACCACAAAACCGTAAAAGAAAGAGGAGTTTATGTTAATTTATCTTATCTCTCCTAGCTTACGGACTCACACGCAAGAGTTGTAGCGATGGAAGGAAACGTTCACATGATTCTGCGTGTAACAACTATCATTTTAACCTTCACTTTATTCTACCTCTTTGTATATCCATTTATGAAAAGGTACACGTCCATGTTTGGCTGGCGTAAATAATTCTTGAATAGTCAAATATGCATTCATCAAATTATCTCCATTCCCTATGGTTCTTATTTCATAGTCGGTGTAATTCCTAATTCATGATAATTTTACACGTGTGCTTTAGATTCAGTCGTCGACTCGGTAAAATGAGGCTTCAATTTTTGCAAGCTTCGGTCTCTCGCTAATAGCCTCCCCAAAATCAACCGTAGAAGTCTAAGATATCTGTATGGATCTTTAGCTGCCTAATTAAACACGCCACACTGAATGGAAAGCCATGATAGGCACTTTCAGAGCATGATATTGATTGACCACAGTTTCTTTAAGAACGCGGAGGAGACAACTTATTTCTTTCCAAATCAGTAGACAGCCAATCACTCGCTCGGCATATCAGCTGCGATAGCTGGTGTCGTTTTTCCCATTGCCCAATCTTGCTTTATGCAGTCCAATGCTCCAGTCGACAGAACTGCATCCCTTTTCCTGCAAATGGTAGCATCCCTAGTTGGTTTCCTCAAGTGTATTACCCATTTTATCATCAGCTACTGATTTGGTGTAGTAAGAGTTCCATTGCCGAGGGCTGGCACCTCATAACATTAATCAAAGAATCTTGATATCCGTTCCCTTGAGTACCTGCTTTGTTTTTGCATGGATAGCTCCGCTGAGTCCTGATTCAATCGGGCAATAATTACGTACCGTAAGGGACCATTTAATATGCCTCAGGTTGGGACTGAAGAGAAATGTTTATTTGGATAAATTCTTCTGTTACCCAACCTTGTGGACTACAAAAATAATAGTTACCCAACCAATATAGAGCTATTGAAATATGCTGCCCAACCCTTGACAGACAAAAATAATTATTTACCCAACCTGAAGGCTGCCTGAAAAATCATTTACCCAACCTATTTCTCTTCGGCCCCAACCCAAGGCATAAATAATGAGCGGTCCCTAACCAGTAATGGATGGCTTGACTTTTATATCACATTGAGTGTCTGTGCTCGCCTGCTCTCCAAAACTCTCAGCGTAGTACCATACAGATGATGATTGAAAGACTGCACCTCATCTTTGCTAAATAAATTTGCTCCGGCATTTTTATAAACAACCCAAAAAATCCTAGATAAAATAAAAAGCATTTTTGATGCTACCATTAGGTTGGAGATCTATTTTGTTACCAAATATTTCAAATTTGATTAGACTATTTAATCTTCATGGAGTTTTTAAGCCATGTGACAATGTGTATTTTTCAATTTAAAAAACAAAGTCAAATTTATTTCTTTAGATGTCGTATTATTCAGTCTATTGTAATTGATGTAAACTAAGTAGAAAAATTGCTCTTTGAGCTGTGCGCATTCTTTATGCCACTTAGCCGTGATCTTGTGGTAGGGCTCGATGCCCCGTTTAGGCCACTTGAACGACTTTGAACGTTGGACTATGTTGTTGCTCTGCTTGGTATCCAACATTTGGGGACATTATGGGAGCTAAACACACAGTGTTACTAGATGTCCAGCCCCCCTTTGTGGCATCTAATCTGCTTGCCTAGGTCTGTGACCCAGGGACAAAGCAACCCGAGATGGGTACTGCCCTGCTCACAATATAGCAAGGGATGCACCTTTGACGTTCATTCACATCGATTTTGAATCGCATCGTGTTCTCTAGTAAGATCGTGGCATAATTCAGAGGCATGACTCTTGGCTTCCTCTAGAATATGCCTTACCCTTGCCTCCCTTGAAGTAAAGCCACTTGAATATGGAATCAGTTCTCTGATTATGAAGTATCCGAAGCGCAGCTAAATTGCCCCTACGGGAATTTGAGTCCGACTGTCTCAACTTCGAGTATCCTATTGATTAACAGAACGGACTTCTTAAAGAGCAGTTTTTCTACTCTGTAGCAATGGGACATTGTTCAACTGATGTTAAACGTTCGTAACTAAGTAGATAAAGCTATAATTTATGTAACTTGTTTCTAATTAATAATAACGCGGGCAGGATTTTGGCTGCGTTAGTTTTGTTCTTATTTCTCATTGCAAACGATTGAAGAAATGGTAGATTCGTAAAAGGCTTTCTCGACTTCTGAAGCTTGCACACGCATATTGTATTCACCGTGCATATTTATAGAGTTCTCTACTATTTCATACAAGTTGCTGGTTGGACTTTTATCTACGTATTTTCGCCAAGAAAATGCATCAAAAGACAAAGCGAAATGTTGCTATGAAAGTGGCGAGCTTAATAGCAGTGACTTTCATCAGGGTGCAAAGAACTCGAGAAGCCACGCAACTAGTGACAAAAGCCCAACTGATATTTGACGCGTTCCTGCAGGACTGGTTCTGGCATTTCAATGAGTTTACATTCGAATGGGTTTCAAGAGCAGAAGAAGGACAGTTGGCAGAGGGTTAAAAGCGCCCTTGCATGTTTCTCTTTGCTGTCCACCTATCACCCTAGGAGTAAATGGGTGCTTGGCGTAAAACCCGAGGCAAAATATGGCGAGGAAAGGAACCGGCAGCTGAACTCACAATGCCGTGACTCAGGATGGCACCGCTGACAAAATCTCGTTTCGAGAATGGATCTCAAATTTGCAAAATTATTGCCACTACAAATTTTTAAGGAAGATAGTGTTTCAGCCATAACTTGTTTTCAAGGGGCCTCCATCTAAACATAAAAAGCTTTCAATTAATCATAAAAGCTTAGTTCCAATTTTACTTGAGCAAAAATGTTAAAGTACAGTACATACAGTATATAAAATAATGATTAAATGCATAAAATTGATGACTAATGACGCAATTGTAGAAAAATAGCTTATTATCCAAGAATGCACTATGTGACGAGAGTCTTTTCCACTCAGCTGTATTACCTATAGCATTTTCTTGCTTTTTGCACCTTGGTGAATATTTGGTGTTGTCTCCTCAATCAAGTCTGTTGCAGATGTATTGCCTTCTTCTGGCTTTCCTGAATCTTACAACTTGCCATCTTTCAAATCCAAGATCAATAAACTTGATCTGATCTCTCTCTCCTCTTAGCCCTTCGCTTTCTTCCTTTGTTGGGGCTCTGTATAGGCCACCATGGCCTTTCCCCAAGATAAGAAAAAGGACATCGGTTTCTAGTGGCTGTAGCAACAACAACTCTTTCAGAACGCATGCGTCAAATCCATACCTGATGCTTTGCGATTAGGCTTCGGCGTTGCATGAGGGAGGACGTTTTGCCAGCGTGCGACTCCACTTGCGGAACAATATACTATGGATGCCTTCTCGGAGCAGGAGAAAGAAGCGTTTTTGGATGAAATTCACAAAATCCAGCAGGTACTCGGTGGTGATGGCACAGACGTGGACAGAGTAACTCTTTTCAGTAGTGAAGAAAGTGACGCTGAAGAATACGATGATGACAGTTCATATGGTAAGATATTTTACTACTTTAGGCCTGCTGTCTATCTATTTATCTATCGTATACCGTACAAAGACCCAAAAATTGGTATTACGCACAATTTTGTTATCGGTTAGTTGTTAGCAGTTGATTGATAAAATCTAATGTTTTGCAACTTTTTAGGAAACTATTCTGTTCTTGCAGCACTTCCTCCAGTGCAGAGTTTTACTGTGTTTATGTCATACATGCAAGGGCCAGTATATGTACCTCAGTGAGCTGCAGCAATTGCTACCAATAAATCGGTACTATATGAATATCTTGGAACCTTGGGATGTTAGTCCCCCAAACCTGGTACCTGTGATGACGTCACGAAAATACTGACTTGTGAAGAGCTTGAATACGCTTCCTCGAAGCTAAATGATTTCTTTTTTATTATAACAGCTCATGTATTCTACATCTTGTAACAGCCAAATTATTTTATGCGTCCTATGTATAAACGGTCTATAAATCTTAATGATTACACCTCTGTCATTTTTCTTAGTGAGTTATGTTGAGGAAAAGCCATGGTGGCCTATACAAAGCCCCAACACCTAAGCAAATGATGTCTTTATTTGGGGGTAGGGAATTAATCCCGCTGTGAGAATTTTGCCTTAATTGGAACATAGACCACTAAGGTTGGATGCTATTTCTATGCCCAAATGTTGTGGGTTCCTGAGTCAACATCATTAGAGCAACTTCCTTTCTTTGATCATCTAACCCCCAAAACTTCAATGCCATACCAGCAGCACACTAATAGGATTCAATTCACACACCTTATGACACTGTTAAGAAACCACAGTGGCTCTACTGTGCTACAATTGCCCTAATCATTGCCTACAAATCAGCAGAATATTGAAATTTACATAAGATTTTTTTTGATTGACGCACTAAACTGCCATTTATATTATCTTACATTCATAGCTCCAGAAGAAGAGGAAAGTGAGATAGATGATATATCATTAAACCAGGTATGATCCAAACAAGATTTATTTGAAATGCAATGCAAGCTGGTAACAGTGATATCAGTTTATGACCAGGAGAGCAAAACTAAGTACACACTACTAAGTTGGAGCCTTTTGTAGCAGAAAAATGAGTTCAATTTTTACCGAAACAATGCTCTTAATCTCTGATGGATTTCAACTGATAGTATCTATTGAAGTCAACTCTGAATTTTATGACAACTGTCTCGCCACCTCCCATAGCATCTAACTCATAGTAAACTGTCATTCCTATTTTCATATTATTCTGCAAATAATAATACTCTAAGCAAAAGCAGTTGTTTTTAATTGAAGATGCTAACAACTTGTGAATATGTTAGGTCCCAATACTTGAATATGCCATTTTTTGATCTGAAATGTTTGATGCCAAATAGGAGCAAAACCTGCCAATGGCAAATTAACTTTTTTTTGGATTTGCCTCATGCTTTGAATTGGAGAAAAATCTAGAAATATTTTAGGTATATTTTGGATTTGTGATGATAAGCAGATTTTTGTAGCATTTTCAGCATTTTTAACAGCTGTGAATGAGAATTTTCCAAGCCCAGATAAGTATTCCCTCACACCGCACGGATCTGTATTCTTCACTTTTTTCAGGATGAAGCTTTGTCTGCTTGGCAAACATATGATGATGTCGAAAATGATTCAACTAGTGATGAAAGTGACAGCATGCCAAATGTATTGCAAAAAACTCAAGCAGCTATCCAGCAGACCAATGCTAACGAGTCCTTTTCCTCAAGTACTGTTTCAGACAAGTCTTTTGTCAAGACTCAATCGTGTGTTGTTGGTGTGAATGAGGAAGAATCTGCAATTACAGAGGAAAGTGGAACAGATACCAATTCTCCTTCTGCAAAGAACGATGGTAATAAACATGCTACTTCTGCCAGATCCCCTTTGTTTCGCCCCTTAATGGTATTCAGTGCATTTTGCTAGCAACTTCATGTAAAGAATACGAGGTATCAGAATGCGAAAAACCTGCATATTTACATTGCACTTATTCTAATATAATTTTGATTTCTGTGGGTAAGGTATTCCGAAGAATTGATGTGTTGCTACAGATAGTTACAGGTGGAATCCGATGCATCTAAGAAGAAAGGAGTTTTTGCTTCTGGTCACATGTAATTTTTCAAATTCGCAAAAGAGAACTCTATGGCACTTTGCTTCCATTTTACAGAGTCGCACATTGGTAAATTTGATATTGGCAATCTTGAATGGGCCTTGCAATTAAATCGAGACTACCAGGTAATATGATTTGATTAATTCATTGATAGATTTCTATCATATACTCACCTTTAAGCAAGTTTTGCTTATAGTTTTTCAATTTTGTTGGTTAGACTCCCTTGAAACGTTTGACTTTTCATCCAATTATTGTTAAAATACTTCTACAAATTACTAACTGGATAAGATGCATTCTAAAGAAAGTACATTTGTGGAGTCAAAAAATGTATTCTTGATGATAATGTTATAGTTTTTTAATCGAATTTAGCTTGTAAGAAACCCATCAAGGTTTTCAAAGAGATATCAATTAGACAGAGGGGCTGCATATCTGGAGCTTTAAAAAGATTTTTAACACACTCACTTTAAGTTGTTAAGCATTTCCCAAAATTTTGAACTCACTTATACCAGAATTAAAGAAGAGACAAGACAGAGATAAAGCATACTTCAAAAGGAAATATATTGGAAGAAATTAGTCGTTGAAGGAAGTTTTGGAAGAGGAATGTTTTCTGCTCTATGAATATCTAGCTTTTTTTCTTTAAAATATAGATGACATAGTTCTGTAAACTGCCAGATTAATTATTTTGCTTGTTCTTTTTAGGAAATTGTTTCAGCTGAGCTCATAAAAATTGAATGTGCCTTAAGAAACAACAGAGGAATGCAGGTAATCTTTGCCTATCATGGCCTTCATAATAAAACACTGAATTCACAATGGGTCCCAAAGAATCCGCTGTGGTTCTCCGCAAGTTAGTTTTCATTTCTGTGTGTTGAATTTAAGCTATGTAGTCTGAACTTTATCTTTGGGATGAGATTTGGTAGTATGGCTGGGTATAAATTTGCACCATTATTTCAACAGGCTGAAGTTGAAAGTCGCAGTACTGGAGCAAAAACTAGTGGAATGTTAGGACTCTCATTCTTTGCCAGATTTAGGCCTACATACTTCAAAAATCAGTTTGGCCAGGTAAATTGCAAAGTTCCATGCATTGTTAAAAGTAATTAATGTACAAATTGTGATGTGTTTATTTTATTCCTGTTCTCATTGCCGTTTCCATTGAATATTGTTGCTAGATTATTTCTCTTTAATACCAACCTTAAATATTGCATACAAGAGCAAAAACATAATTTAGTCACAGTCGAAATATTTTGTCCAGCACTCATTAAAGTATTAAACTTTTTGAAGAGCTCTTCGGTAGGTTTCATGGTCTCATTTCGGCAATTATCGGATGTTTCATTAAGTGATAAGTGTCGTGTGAAAAATCTTCAGTGTGGTGAACGAACTTGGGTCCACTGTCTGTACAATTTTTGAGATCATGTCTCGCACACAATGGATTCATAATTTGTCCATGATGTTGCATTTGTTGTCGTGATGTTGTAAGTTCCTTGAACCTATCTGCATGTTCATCAAAAACTGGCTTGCTTTGCACCGTCCTCTTCATTTTCAATTCTCATGAGCTCTTTGATTTTTCGTGAGCTTTGCGTCATGTTCAAAGACTCTCCTGAACGACTTTAATCTCATCTCTATAGAGTCTATTGAAGGATTTACAAATCCATCCTTGTATACATTAACAAGTATAGGAAAAACATGTCTATTGCCTGCATCTTTAAAACTGAAATCCCGTCTTACGCCATAAGCAATTTAAGCGAACGTGTTTGTTTTGTTAAAGGGACCACCAAACAACGAAGACAGCAAAGAGACGGATGCTCTAAAGGCGGTTCATCCTTTTTTCAAGCCACAAAAAAGTTGTAAGTATCTTTTTTGTTTGTCATTACAAGTACCTTTTACCGCCTTTCATTAAAAGGGGGGCATTGTCACATCGAGAAGCTAGAGGAAGTCATACGAGTTCAATTTGTGCTTAGCGTTGCGAAATTCTAAACTTTCTTCAAGGTTATCCTTTGTGAATTCATTCAGCAGCCATTCGTCCATTCAATTTCACACTTCCATTAAGACATCAGCCTTCGTGAAAAGTCGAAACATTACCTCCATTCTCTCAATCCATCCAAAATCATCGCTATTTTGAAATTTTATGCGTCCTCCGTTGATCAGAAGAAGATGCTGTTGAGGTTGCCCAGCAAGAAATATGATAAAGTCAGCTTTGAGTGTCATATAGAGCACAACATTTTGGCCGCTCACTTTCTTCTTTCTTCCTTTGTTGGGGCTCTGTATAGGCCACCGTGGTCTTTCCCCAACATTACTCGCTAAAAACATTTTGCAAGCTCACAAGACTATCATCAACAGCGATATAAACAACAGAACAAGAACAGTAGAGCAAAGCATGTAACTAATGAATGCTCAGGCTTTTAAATGAAATTTTAGTGTCATTTTCCACAGTTCAATGCGAGTGTATTTTTGATAGACGTGGCCGTTTCTTCTTTGACCCTCTAAACGTGAATATCGAGCTTTATCAATTTAACTTATGACAGTCACATTGGATAGACAAACAAAAAACGTAGGCCAATTAGATTGAAAATACCAGTTTTTGTTTGCTAATGATGATCTAATCATTAAGATTAGCCATAAGGTTTCCTTTTTATCATGTATGAACGTCTTCCGTTTCAAGGGAAATTGCATCGTTTTGGTTTACGTGGAAATTTTCTCTTGCCTATAGATATCTTCTTCCTCTTCTAGTTTTTGTTCCACTGAAGTGTTGTCATACCTTCCGGATCTTGATTAATCTGAAATGGGAGTTTGGGCTTGCCCTCCCAATTCATCAGAGCTTCTGACCGGTTTTGCCATTCAGTATAATCGAACTCAATTTATCGCGATCTATGTGGTGTTTCTAGGGAAGGATAAAGACAGGAAGCTGTTAGCTGAGGGAGTACAGAACCAGAACCTGGAAAAGATGACTTTGGACCTACAACAGAGGTATGTAAACCTGTAGGCCTATCAATAGCTTATGCAGCACTAGCTTGCGAATTATCATGTTATTGTAAGCTAAGAATGTCATGATGGCTACATATATACTCTGGACACTGACTTCTATCCCAGTTACTGGGGTATCAGCTATTATCCTCTATCAAATGAAAGGCGCCCTTTGGGCTCGATTAAGACAAAGTACTACTGGCTTATGTACGGAAGTATCTACGAGTTGATGGGCTTCGGGTCCAGCGTACCAATGCCACCGTTTCCGAATGCGTTATCAGAAGAGAGTAGGTCACTGAACATCCTTCAAGAAGAGTGGCAAAGTGGCTAACATGCTGTGATGCATTGGTTTCAGCCAAGTGTTATTGAAGGTAAAATGAGCAGCTTCAGAAAGTGGCTAGAAACCATTTGGTCAACATAGAATTTCTTATACTTCACTTGATCTCTTTTTCTTAACTTAGCTCAAGCCTCTTTCTGGTTTTATAAGATGAGCAATCGTCCATGCTCGACATTTGCTATACTAAGAATATTTGTGTAAATATCTAACTTTCATCTACCCTTCTGCTTCCTTACAGCAACTTGGTGGTATTGTGATATTCCACATCCGTACTGTTACGTATTGCTCCCTCACGCAGACCGACTAGGTTTCATCAAGCCTTTCAACACTCAAAATCGCTCCAATCAATACTTTAACTTAATGAAATTTCTGAAATTTTTTCCAGCATAGTTGTGACTTGTAGGTTTCTAAGTGACTTTGAAATAATTTCAAACCCCCTGCATTAGCTTTATGAAACTCTGCTGCCGCCTTGATAAGAGAAAAGTCTCAATATGGGGAATGGAATTCAGCATTGAGAACTGCTTTGCGGAGCTGATTCGATGTGTTTTTTTATGAACGAACCGTATCGACCGCCTCTGGTGCCTCGTTGAAGAGAAATCTAAAGCAGCCCTTTGTGTTTTGATACCGTATAAAACAATACAAGTTAATCTTTCAAACAAAGCAGTTTCCACTTTCTGACATGGATGATCTTCGTCGTGTTGTTATTGGTCATTTGTATGCCTTGTGATGAAAACTTGCCTGCGACCTTCCTATCATGGCCGTTCCCAAAGTTGTTATCATTGGAGGTGGAGTGTCAGGTCTCGTTGCTCTACGGCACCTCAAGCCTGTTGCAGACGTCACTCTCCTTGAAGGAAGGAGCTGCATCGGAGGCCTTTGGTCCAAAATCGACGAATCCTCGCCGATCGATCGAGGAAATGCAGGCAATGTATATGAGCAAAGTTATGGCTACCACTTTGCCAACATTTTCGATGGGCTTACCATGAATATACCGAGATACCTTGCTCAATACGAGGAAATGCCGCATTGTGAAGGCAGCCCGTTTTTCCTCTCCCGTGATCAGTTCTACGATTATGTGAAAAACTATGTTGCAAAGTTCAAGCTAATGGACAACGTCAAGCTAAACACATTTGTAACCGACGTTAGAAGGGCTCAGAGTATGAGGGAGGGGTCGTGCAGAAGATCGTTTGAAGTTTTGACAACATCCCTCGTTGATGACAAAGAAGAAGAGAAATTTTACGCCGATTTTGTTGTTGTGGCGAATGGGCATAATTCAGTGCCCGACATGCCAACGTGGCATGGACTTGAATCCTTTCCTGGTCAAATGATCCATAGCAGAGACTACAGGGTATCTGATCAAGAACTCTTTACAAAGAAAAGGATTCTGCTGGTGGGCGCGAGTTATTCTGGTTTTGAAATGCTTGTTCAGTTCTTTGGTCAGTCCCAGCTTGGTGAGATTGATATTGGCAAGGTCTATTTTTGTGGGCAGGTATCAGGATTTTCTCATTCAGAAGATATGAGACCGTTGATAGAAAGTGGGAAGCTCGTTTTGATAGATTCGACCATTGAGCAGATAGAAGGAGCAGTGGTGATGTTCAAAAATGACGAGAAGATCACTGTCGATACCATCGTTCTATGCACTGGCTATATATACAAGCTGCCATTTCTGAAGAATGAAGTGGGCCTCGTGCAAGTCTCGGAGGATGGTAAATCGTTTGGTCCATTGTACAAAAAGACATTTTGCATCAATGAGCCACATCTCAGCTTTCTCGGAAATGTCGATAACACCTGTTTTATCCAAAAGATTTTGGAAGTGCAAGCAGTCGCCATCAAAAACATGATCATGGGTATAATTGAGCTTCCCAGCAAGACAATCATGATGAAAGAATATGAAAGAGAATTGCTTGACTTCTCCGGGATCGCCGTCAGGAGAATCTTTAGACCGGACTGTGCTGGGGCTGCCGATAACCAGATCATCAAAGATTTGTCGGCAGATTTCCCACAACCAGTATTGAGTGAAGACAGGCTCAATGCACTAAATGCTTTAGGAGCAAAACTGGTAGAGGTATTTTCAAGTGGAGATTTCATCAGATTCAAGAAGATGGATTATCGCAAAGCTTTGGCAGATTTTCCCTGGGATGCATAGTAAAAAGAACTTTGCTTACTTTTATTGTATCCCAACAGTGATGCGCTAAAGTTTGAACAAAATCCACCGGCTTTGGAGCTTTTTACGATATCTTGGCACTGTCGCACTCTGATTAGTAACTGTTTAATCACAGGAGGCTTGATTGAAAGTGGAGACATTTTATGAAGAACTTTGGACAGCTTTTTAATACAAAAGAAGTTAACTCTCATGTATCCTTTGCAAATCTATAGAGAATTGTTAGCTCCAGAAATCAAATTGGTTCTTTTCCAGAATTCTTCTCTTTCAATGTTGTTTGAAATCATCTTAAGTGTTTCCAGTTCGTTACCGTAGGTATTCCCTTCGGCTCCCAGCCTCATTCTGATTTCCTTTAAGTCGTCCAGATGCTGTTGGAGAGGGAGGCCGCGGGTCTCCCTGGGGGGTCTTCTCGTTTCCAGGCATTTTGTTAATATTTCTTGGGCGGTTGTCCTGCTTCTCGCTGCGTCACCAATCATCTTCCATCGCCCTTTTTTACCAAGCTAGCTTTCGTAGTTGGAAGTTGTGGAGGTAGCCTTGACTGCTGCAAGACTCAATAAAGAAAAAGCCCTGGGCGTAACAGCCTTGACGAGAAACACCAAAATGACTTTGTACTTGTCAATGCTTATTGCAACCCGACTTTGTACGAGAAGTCTGTAAACTTTGATATTAGCTATTGTAACACCTCCGTTCCAAACAGCTGTGTGCATTTAATTGCTTGTTTTTTGCTAATTAATGGCAAGTGGCCAATGATTTTCTTTTTGTATTTTTCAAGACTGAATGATTTGAAAAAAAGAATGAAAGATGATAAAGCCCCCAGTCTTCAGAATGAAGTCAAGGAGATCCAAAAACAAATGGACAATCTTGAGTATATGTTCATGATTAATTTATTTTTCTGGTTTACGCAACTTGTTTCTATATCTATGGCTATATTGCATCAAAGATCAGTGCGAATGCGAGTTTCAGTGCAGATTCGATGTTACGATTCATTGGTACACTTGCTTTACAATTGGTAATTTGTATTTTAACTTCATTGCCAGGAACATCCCGTCTGAAAAGCTTGAGATGAGTTTAGAAGATCTTGATTTCCACACTGTATCGCGACTATATGTGAGCATTTTATGACATCCACTGTATCACAACTATATGTGAAAAATTTATGACATTCACTGCATCTCAACGATATGTGAGCAATGTACGACATCCACTGTGTCTCAGCTTTGCGTGAAAAATGTATGACATTCACTGTACTTCGACGATATATGAGCAAGTTATGATATTCACCGTACGTTTCTTTTTCATATTGTCAAATATTTCTTTGAAATTCATTTACAATTGATCCATCGGTGAAAATCGGTTACTCTCATTGTAAAGTTGGTCAGGACAAAACGCTAACTTGTTATCTAAAAGCTATTTGCTATGATGTTCTAGAGCAATTTAAGACTATAAGATTTGCTTGACTTTCTGTAATACCCATAGCTACCCGAGAGGACTGAGAAGGAGTGTCGTATAAGATGGCTGAATTTAGAACATCCGGCTATCAACCATTCCAAGTGGACGAAAGAAGAGGACACCAAGCTACTTGCTTTGTCAAAGAAATACAACAGAAGACACTGGGAAGAGATTGCTAAGGAATTAGGGGTTGGTATTCTATCATTTCGTAAACATATCCCCGATTTTCCCGGCATGTTCATTGGTTTTCTGCTTGTTTCATTCATTCCACAATATATCAAATGTTCATGATTTTCGCGCAGTATTTCTAATGATTTTTCGTTTCATTCTTGTAGACACAGCGCACTCCAGTTCAATGCTGCCAACGTTTTCAGCGAAGTTTGAATAAAGATCTGTTAAAAAGGTTCGGCTTTTCATTTTCTATCAAAATTCGGTTCAGTGCTCGTCTGCCTACAATTTATTGAGCAGCAGAAAGCTATATATTGATGCTAGATTCTTTTCAAGAACACGTTTTATTTGAGTTATTTCGAAGACTTGGGTCTATGCAAGTTACTGTGCTTCTTGTAGCAATTTCTAGTCAATGGACTAATATTATTTTGAGCATTTGAACATAGTAACATTTGAAACTTTGTATACTTAAAACCTTTCTTCTCCATTTCTCTGGTTATGATTTTATTGAGACTTCATTTTTCGTCCCATTGAATTAAACCATCGTAGACAGAATTTCTTCGCTCGTCCTTCCCAACACGTTGCACCGAGTTTGATTGCTAAAATGAATAGTGTGAATAAAGTGAGAGAATAATCGAAAGGTGTATTGGAGATATCAACAAAGAAAAAAGGAAGGAAGGAAGGAAGGAAGGAAGGAAGGAAGGAAGGAAGGAAGGAAGGAAGGAAGGAAGGAAGGAAGGAAGGAAGGAAGGAAGGAAGGGGATAGCTGAGTTGGATTTTGTAAGAAAATTATAGAAGTAGAGAAAGCGGGCCACCAAGAGATGTTGTCTGGATTCACATATGAAAGCATGCTGAGTTGTGAAATTTTCGAATAGAGTCGAGTAATTGAAGCAAGATTACCTCTATGCTTTTCAATTTTTTAATTGCCTCGTTGGACTCCACTGCTATTCAGCTATGTGCCTACTCAGTGCTGCAAACGCTACCTTAGATGATAACCTTACGCTTTGTTCCGCAGCGGATGGACGGAAGAAGAGGATAACCAACTGGTTATGGCAGTAAATGCGTGTACAAAGGGCAACTGGCTTCAAGGTGCGTCATTCTGCATTGTCTAATTACAGTTCATAAAAGGACCTTGATGAAAAAGCCTTGGACAATGTGTCTTTCTCCTATCTGGACCTAGGCCTCTGAAATATCAAATCGAAACAATATCAGCAAATTCATAATTTGGTTAGAGAAACGAGATTAAACGAAGATCAATCGTTTGAAGTGGCCTAACGTTTGTGCCAGCCTACCGCCTTTTTATTGGCATTAGGTACTAGCACTCATCGAGGGAGTTCAATTTTGCTGAAGTAAACGGCCGCCCCCTAGCATCAGCTTCCCGACAATTTATCGTATTTGTGATTATCATAAATTTATATTATATATTTTACGAAAGAGAAAATTTGGTAGGAAACACGTCGGATATCATTTGCCTTTCCAATTACTTTGATGAAGACTTCACTAAGTAAATCCGTTCCTTAAATCTCAAAAAGGTTTCCCAATGGATTTTATGTTCAAAATTTGCCCAAATTGCAACTTTATTAAGCCAAATAACAGTCCAGCAATCAAAGTCTAGAGATTGAGAATATAATAGTAAATGGATCCCGTGGGATGGCCTGCTTTCGTTGTCAAGCGAACAGTGAATGAGTCCGAATTCTTCGCACTTGCGCTAGACCTTGGCAGTTCTCTTTGCTAAGGTGGAGCGCTACACCTGTCGTAATCTACACTTATCGTAATCTACACCTATCGTAATCTACACCTATCGTAATCTACACCTATCGTAAACTTAATTCACAGCTCAGATTAGATGGATGGTCTTGCAATCTTGGCTATCACAAACTTTGACTGACTGTACTGGAAGTTTTTCCTGTCTATAATACTGATGTTAATCTTGCGCGTAGCTAGCGTATAAAATCCCATATTTCATTTCATTTTTCATTTTAAAATCTTTATACACGAATTTCCTATCAGCTATAATGTAAATAAACTACTTCTACCATAAATTGATTCTTTGATATATATAAAATAAAGACGTTGCTGTTCTACCTATGGATCTGTTTTGTTTTGGGAATTTATTAACTTGGTAGGAATCCCTTAAAGTGTCTTTTAAACACGGAAATTGTGGGGCTCATTCTTATGTTTCTTGGAATCTCGTTCCATGTTTTGGCACCAGAGTGAAAGAAACTTCCTTTTGAGAATTCCAAATTTTGCCTTGGGATGTCAATATCAAGCTGATTCCTTGCCGAATAACTGGATTTCTCTGATCTAGTGATTAACCTACCTCTAATGCTGTCAGAGCAAAGGCCATTCATCATTTTGTACGTCATTATGGCCCTATCATATTTGATTAGGTTCGAAACTGAAAGCCATTTACAAATCCATCCGTCCTCAAATTTAGCACTTTTCAATTAATGCCTTGAAGACGCTGACAGTATTCAAGCTTTGTAGCGGACAGACCTCCCCGTAATTCATCACCGTATCTTAGATGGCTCTCGATAAGTGCCCTGTAAACCTGGTCCAACTTCAACTGTGGAAGCATATTCTTAAGTTTCCTCAACGAAGAAAAACCACTTTGAGTTTACACTTAAGCCTCTTGTACTGCTTGTTCCGAGATAGGCTTTCATCGATTATGACTCCTATCCTCCCATCCTAAGCTCTGCCCACTCGTTACATTTGATAAAAGCCTTGAACGATAAAAATTTCCTTCTGGCAGCGAAGGAGAATGGCCTAACTGCCATCTTTTTTTTCGTATTTGTTTATGCTTGAAACTGTAGCAGTCGTTTTTCGTTCCTATTTAGTTGCAGACATGCTCGAAGGAAGAACACCAATGCAGTGCCTCAATCGTTATGATAAATCTCTTAAACCGGGATTAAAGAAGGGCCAGTGGAGCAAGGAGGAAAATGATGTAAGATTCTTAACCAGTTGGCCTATCTTCCTTCTTCTTTGATACAGGCATATCTTCCTTTGCAGCTATCTTTCTATGTAATTATTATATTGCCCCATTCAAATTTGAACACTTCTATGACGAATTTCGATGAATCAAATATACTGCAAGTGATATAGAAACTAATTAGTAGGGATGCTGGTATGAATTTCGGTATTCGGCAAACAGTGAGGGATTCCATCGCATTTTATTGATGCTAGGCCAAAAAGTTATCTTTGCGATGTGTAGCGCTGCATATAGCGTCGGCTCCTTGACGATTTGTCGCCGCACCATTCAGATTGACTGATACTCATACACATGAAGTTTGGGATGTATAGACAATCGCTCGTTTACAAAACACATGTTGATAACAGCATATTTTGTTGAATGTATATCTTGTTTAAAGAGTCGTAGTATTATTAGCTGGTGTATCATACATAAAGTGCCCAAGCTCCACACATCTGTGTTCTTTAAGTCTGTAAAACGGGACGTTTCACATTGCTGTAGAGATTCTGAAGAACTGATTCAGCCCACCACGTTGAGCATAATGGCAACTGCTGTTTAGATTGGATAGTCTTTGAGATATCAAGAAATCGCTTTTAGTAGATCAATGTAGGTAAGACCTTACTGTACATGTAGAGCTTTGAGAATGCATTTGGATTTTGCGTTGTTTGGTTTTATGGGAACTTTCGAAATCCTCACCACGTGTATCAAACAAGAACGAGGGTCAAAGTTCCCTGGTCAAAGGACAGTTCTCTCAAAGGTTATCCTATATAAAAAGCTAGAATTGATTCATTTTTGTCTTAAAATAGTCTCAGAATAAGAAAATGATCTAGCACTCAGCAATTAAGTTTTTGTGTTTCCCTCAGCTTCTTTTAAAATATGTTCAAATTTATGGGCCTGGAAAGTGGAGCAAAATAAGTGAGCACATACCAGGAAGATGCGATACTGCGGTCAGGGAAAGGTATGTAAGTTATTCTTTGACGCTATGAAAATTCCTTTTTAACCGGCCTACATAAATACATTGGTGATGTTCAATCGACTGATTTTTGCAGTTGCGCTTGATGTTCAATGCCGCGTTGTTTTTGAGATCTTTGCTTGGTTGGAGGATTATTTTCAAGAATTCGGTAGTCCTTTATTGCATGTATGCAACCGGTGATTGAAGCCGTGATAAGTGTTCATCGTTCATTGTATAACGGTACGATCAACAGTGAAATTATTGAGGCGTCCTGCGGATAAATAAACTGAAAAAATAGTTGTATTAATCTATCGTTTAAGAAAAATAGGGAGCCATAAAAAGTGAAATGGAGCCCCATGCTGAATGACAGTGAGAAACATGCATTGTGTTTGTGGATGAAAATATGTTGAATCCCGTTGATTCGGAGTTTTCGTTTGTGCGAAGGATATACGGTCAGTCATGTCGGAAGTTTTAAGTCACATACTCAAAGCATATGTTAGGGAGCTTATTTTTCACAAACATCCACTAAAATTACAATGCAGATCTACAAGGTACATTAATTCACAAAACTGCCACACTACAATGCTACTAGAACGATACCCCGAGGAGCAAACGACTATGAATACCCCGGGCCATTTAAACACGAAGATTAAATAAGAAGGAGAATAAAATGAAAAAACTGCAGTCACTCTCAGATAAGGTGCCACCCGGAACGCCTGCGATCAAAGCAATAAAAGGGTGTTAGCATCGTTTTCGATTATGTTGCAAACATTGCATCTGAAATTATCATTAAATATGCGATTAAAAGGAAGACGAATTTAGAGAAAGCAAGGATAAGGTGTGTACATTAGAAGATTATGGCAGTTATTTTTGTATGTAAAGAGCTGGACTTTTTGCCGTCGTACGGTAGGCCTCCAAATGTAATAGTGCTAAGCTACCAAATCTTCGATCGGGGTGGTTTCCCTCACCTAAGCTGCCAGAGATGGAAGCTTGATTCATTAATATATCATATACCAGAAAGGGAAGTGAACAAGGTACGAAAAAGTCACTTAATTCGTCATTGCTCCGAAGTCAAGAAAAAATTTGAAGCGTGATTAGATGCTTAACACAATCAAATATTCAATGCGTTCATCAATACGTTGCTGTGCAAGTTTTGCACGGGATGTCTTAATGGGTTTCTACTTGCTTCTTTAGATGGGTGAACTCTTATGACCCGAGCTTGAAACTGCATCGAAAATGGTCGAAGAAGGAAGATGCTTTGCTATTACAAGCAGTTGATAAACACGGTGCTGGTAAGTTATTGTGTTTTAGCCAGTCTGCCTTATGTTAGTTTCTACCTGATACTTCATTTTAGATAAGATATTGGAGGCTATACTGGTACAAGTTTATGACCCAGTGGTACAATGCTCGCTTTGTACACGGTAGTCGAGTCATACCAAAGACTTGAAAAATGGTACACGCTATTTCCCTGCTTAGCAGTTAGCATTTTAGGAAAGAGCATGGGAGTGAAAAACGCAGTGTTACCAGGAAGCCAGTCCCAAACTGTAGCATTCATTCTGCTCGCACAGTTGTGTGACCCAAAGGTTAATGAGACGGAGATCGGCACGGCCTTATTCACCAAAAATGGCGAGGGAAGAAGCATTGGCTTTGTTGCTGGTGCGACTTTCGGCTTTTCAAAGGACGTTCAAGTAGATACGCTTTATTCAAAAGTTGCGCTTTCATGTTTGCTCAGATGAGATAATAGCATTAAAAAAATTTAATGAAATAGGTATTTGTGCAATTTTGTTGCAGGGAAATGGTCCAAAATTTCAAAAGACGTACCTGGTCGAAATGACAGCATGTGTTGGAGAAGATGGAAACTCATACAAAAGCAAGAGGTATCATCTTTTAGTAATAAAAATCTTGCCGAACGTTCTTTTCTACTGTAGTCGATCCAACAAACATATGATGGAATATTACCTGTTTTACCGAGTCGCTAATGTGATCTGTATCTTCATTTCTTTTCCTTAGTCCCTTCCATTCGTTTGTTATTTTCCATTTCTTTAGCTTGATTCTTTTGCGTCATTCCTTGGTTTTGTAATATCTTCATTTCTTTTCCTTAGTCCCTTCATTCGTTTGTTATTTTCCATTTCTTTGGCTTAATTTTTTCAGTCATTCTTTGATTTTGTAATTCATTCTCTCGATCGTTCACTCGTTTCTAGAGCTCAAATTACGCTAAAGAGTTGGAAAATAGGCGAACAGTATTGAATTACTTCGTCCACAGAAAACAAGATGTACCTGACGTCGATTTCAGGGTGGGTGTTTGTTTATGTCTGAAATTTCCTTGTGTGATTCGCACATAATGTTCGATAAACCCTTTGGTAGCAGCATTCTCCCTGGTTGCTTTTCGTCCTAAATTACAGGTATCGTAAAGCAATGAAATGTATCATTCCAGCCGGTTGAAATTTTTTGAGTAGAAATAACGAGTAACATAGAATGGTCTTTTGTCAATGAAACACGGCGATGCTACAAAATAGGGATCTACGCATTCGACTCATAACGTAGTAGCTGGATTTTCAGTGCACCAGAGACGGAGCTTCGAGTTGGTTAAAGATCAGAGGTCGGGTTCAAATGTCAATCTAAGAATTTATTGTAATCATAAAGTTGCATTCTTCGAATGGGATACCTGTAAAATACATCACCTCAGAACTTTTGACTTTAGCGGGGCAATCTAAGTACCAATCGGGACCATAGTAATTTGCAGTTATAGAAAGTGTGTCCAGGGGTAAATGGGATATCCTTGCTATTTTTCGCAACGATTTAGATCGCCTAAAGAATACGATATTCTGATACTGGAACATATTAGGTCTTCGCTTTCAAGTTGGAAATTTTAAGATGCAAGCCTTGCAGCTGTGTTCTGTGTCTTTTCTTTGCTGATTTAGCAAGCTGAACTCAGCTTCCAATGGGTGCATGTATTAATTGCAATGCTATACCACCCTGTTTAACACAATTGAGCTGAGTTGATTTCATTGGGCTTAATTGAATTTAATTATGCATAATTATTGCCTAGAATAACAGGTAACTTCGCTTTCCAGTTGCTGGATTCGGAGGATGATGATGATGCAACCGAGACTGCAACGGAAGCGTCTGTGAGTCTGCGTTGCATTTACCTTGAGCATTTCTACAGATATTCTTAAATTCATTGATGACGAAGATGAAATGCACAGCTTTTTATGAACTCTAACGCAAGGGCGACGGTAAAAAATGCATCATTAGTCCACAGACATATTATCAATGGCAAAGGTAGGTATTCCATAAAGAGTGAGAACTGGTCATCTTGAACAGTATCATGAAGAGCCCGTTATGGAGAAGTCCGTCTTACCATTCAGCAGCGATTATGTCTTTTTTGCCGTCATCCTCACTTGAAACCATAAATACCAGAATCGAAGCTCCTACCAAAAATATCTTGGGCTACAGAGCTATGCCGGGACCCATTGTTGTAGCCTTTGTGTGGCGCATAGGCATGAGAGCAGTGAATGCTACTTTTGGCAGATCTGCTGGAGGACTTGTTGCTCTAACTACCCTATGATGATGATGATGATGATGATGATGATGATGATGATGATGACGATGATGATGATTATGATTATGATTATGATGATGATGATGATGATGATGATGACGATGATGATGATGATGACGATGATGATGATGATGATGATGATGATGATGATGATTATGATTATGATTATGATTATGATGATGACAATGATGATGATGATGATGACCGTTGACGAAGAGAGCTTTTTATCATCGTAGACTACCAGCCAGTCATCGCGATTATCATGGAGACCATATGGACTTCGATCAAAGACAGTATCTACGACCATCCAAGGGAATCCTGAAGGTAACGATGAAAGCGGGGAAGACGATGTAGAGATGTTGCCATTGGATAAAGATGCAACCAATTGTCGTGAATCTGATAGTATTCGTGAAAAGGTGGGTGCCAGTCAGAGAAGCAATCTTATGTTCACACTTGTAAAATGCTCTATCAAAGCTTTATGTACTTAGATCTTCACAATCTATCTACCTAGAAGCCTGCAATTTCACTCTTCCCGTATGGACAAAATTGTACCGTGACACAGGACACATTCATATATCCTCATAGTATTGTATCTGCTATTGTAAGAAGTTCACCACGAACGCTAAATGTCGTGTTTCTTCATTTCAATGACAAGTTAGCTTAGTTCCACGCAACTTTGTTTTAACCGGGAAGATATTTTGTGGTAGTAAATGCAGCGCTGATCAAGTTAAATTTACAAATGACTTAAGAGGTTCCCTTATTTTGAAGGGGCTATTTTGTCACTAAAAGCCCCGTGTAGCTGATAACCAAGCTACAGTCGAAGCCGTCGTAAGTTCTTGGCACGTCGTACAGGGTTGAATTGTAGATGATGACGTCCCGAACCGCATCGACCTAAATGTGTTAGTGCCGTTGCGTAATAGTTAAGCGTGCGGACTCGTAACACGGGGGTTATGAGTTCGAATTCTGCACTTGTTACCGTAAAAATGCCATTGCTAAGGAAGGCAACAGGAGACCACCTCAGATAGGAAAAATTAAGACCCCTGTTTCTAGTTTCTGCTAAAACAGAAGTCGAATATGCGACGCAGTTGTTATTGTATGAATTTGTTGATTATTTTTTACATTTACGCATAATATATCTATCAAAAATGGCTGCTAACATAATAGAATTGTCTTCAGTCTTTGAAACCTTAATTGTAATCAACATATTTATCAATATATATTGCTAACTTGATTCGTTCATTGTAGAAGAAAGCTGAAATAGTCAGTCCCCATCACTCAGAATGCCAAATCAGCTTGAATAATGACGAGGGATCGGTCGAACGGTTGCATGGAGATGGAACTTTGCTTGCCGAAGGAGAGGTATTAGATGCTTTTATCACTGGGTTGTTGCTTTGAATCTTTGTTTCAATTTGAGACTATCTACCATGTTTGGAGTAATCGTTATCGGGTTCTAAAAAATTCACTTGATCTGTGTATGAGGGCTTTATATTTTTATATTTCAGCGAATAATTTGGCGTTATAAGACCGGCATAGCCTCATACATAGACACTAAGAAGGATCTCTATCTGCTCAAGTCAAGATACGAAGACGTTGCAAGTGAGAAGGAGAGAGAGCATTTACTGCTTGCGCATTTCCATCATATGGAAGAGCTGGCAAATACGCACAAACAACGCAAGGAGAGAGATAATGTGCAAATCATAAAAGGCAATAAGCAACCTTGGAAACGTCACGTAAATATATGGGACACAGTTTATGGTCCGATTAATTCGATCGGTGCTCGATCTGTTAGACCTCTGCATGTTGGACATGTGCCAAAAGATCTGGCTCCCTTTATTGTCCTACTCGAGGTACGCATTGCGCTTTTATTGTTTTCTGTTCTGCAGTTCATTTCGTATGCTGATTTGATCATTTTATTTTTCTACACGAGATGGTTGTATTCATATTGACTGGCAATTCGATTCCAATTATTCTATCGTTGTTTTGTCAGGGATATTTGGTATAGTGGTCAAGCTCGTGTACCGTGGTGTAAGTTTCTGCTGTGAGTCCTGGACAAGAGCTCATTCACGTTTCTGCATTTCCCTAGCTGTCCCCCCAGCAGTCCCCCCAGCAGTCATCGGGCACCACGCATAAAGTGGGTGGGGGTTGGTGCAGCGTGTCGACGAAAGTAACTGGCCACCCAACCTACTTCATAATGTTGCAGCTCAGAATGGTGCCTCGCTAAGAAGGTACCGTACCCCCCGAAGGTCGTGCTTCCAATGAGGGAATCAAGTTTACCTTTCTTTAGTTTTTTAAGCATGTGTCTCTCATTTAAAGCGAGAGTGTATCATGGATAAGGGAAATTGCTATCTTTAATGTAGTCTCAATTGTGGATATCCAAGTCATCCCCTGGCTTAGATCTGATCCCTTTCGTTGTAGCTCACAACTGAAAGCCATACCTAGAATGGGATGATCTTGATGAGATCTTTTTATCGGCAGGTTTTTCGCATAGACTATGCAAGTATCATGCAGAAAATCCAAGCTAATGCTGGTAGCTCAACTGCAACAGCATCAGCGTCTGTATCGTCGTCTTCGGTAGCTTCATCCACAGCTGGTGCAACCTCGACAGCTTCTTCCAAAACAGCTTCGTCTCCTGCGGCTTCATCCACAGATAGTGCATCTTCGACAGCTTCTTCCACAGCTGGTGCATCTTCAACAGCTTCTTCCGCAGTTGGTGCATCTTCAACAGCTTCTTCCGCAGTTGGTGCATCTTCAACAGCTTCTTCCACAGCTGGTGCATCTTCAACAGCTTCTTCCGCAGTTGGTGCATCTTCAACAGCTTCTTCCACAGCTAGAGCATCTTTAGCAGCTTCTTCCAAAGCTGCATCGTCTTTAGCCTCTTCATCCAAAGTTGCATTGTCTTCGGTAGCTTCTTCCAAGGCTGCTTCACGTGTTTCAGCTTCATCTACAGCTAGTGCATCTTCAGCTGCTTCATCTACAGCTGCTTTGTCTACGGTAGTTTTGACTGAATCCGTCTCTTGTGCACCTATCTCTTCAACATCTTCATCTTCAACAGCCTCATCTTGTACAAACATAAACCCCGCACTTTCTTCAAAGAGAGTCTCGTCTTCAAGAACTTCGTCAAAAAAATCGTCGTTAGAAGCCAGGCAGAATGTACGGAACAGCTCGTCGGTACCGGTAGACAGTGAGGTGTCGACTGCTTTGTCAAACAAGCACCAATCGGGTTTAAAAGATTTTCAAGGAAAAATAGTAGGATCTGGAAAGGGAGTGTCTGTTAGTCACGATTCGGTTCCACCGATTATACCCATTGCACCCAATCTTGTAACAGTGAGTTCCTATGGGAGACTTTTACTGCACCGGAAGCGGTTGAAAGAGCTGGCATCTCAGTGTTTCGGAAACGTAACAATGAATGAGATGAGTGGAGGATCAGACGCGTCGGCCATTAGTATCCAAAAAAGACCTTCGTTTACAAACACACGTGATTACAAGCTCCTCTCTGCCCGATTCAACGCAATG
Organism: Pseudorhiza aurosa; assembly: GCA_964026355.1. NCBI lineage: Eukaryota > Metazoa > Cnidaria > Scyphozoa > Rhizostomeae > Lychnorhizidae > Pseudorhiza > Pseudorhiza aurosa. The sequence continues at coordinate 7,150,676 of OZ032114.1, read as the reverse complement.
TTTATTTGGCCTCTCCTTCTTTTAACGCACGAAGCTCGCAATAATGGTGCCGATGCTTTAACTGTATACGAACCTTTGTCAAAGAACGTTGCAGATGCTGATGCACCTGCTCGAAACCTGCCGGGAATGCGCCAACTAGCTGCCTCCTTGTCGGTTTCCGTTGCTCCAAAAAGCTTCCGTGAAAATCGTGAAGTAAACGATGTAGGGCAGCGAGGCGACAGTGAGAAGATTGATAAGATGGGAAAGGTTGTATTAGAGGAGACTGTTAGTAGAGATTCGTCAGTTCGCACCAAACAATTAGGAGTTAAAATAAGCAGGAAAAAGGGAAAAGTGAACACTAACGCAAAGGCCAATAAAAGGAAGGCAACCAAAAGGAAACGCATCAGACATTTATCTGAGTCAACTGATGCCTCAGACAATGATCAGAATTTCGACAGCGATTTTAGCGATCCAGATTTCGAGTCGAAAAATGAGGATACTCTTAAAAAGAACTTAGCTACTCTGCAGCCAGCAGCAATTGGCAAGGAGTCTCTCCGAAAGGGCAAAAAGGCAAAACGAAGATGAAGTAATGAAATGCTAGTTTCCATAATGCTAATGAAGTTCAATTTGTACAGTTGATGCTAAGTATCTACAGAGATTACTCTCAGAGAGCATAACACAAAGACGCATGAGATGAACATTGAAAATTATGAATGAGAACGAATACAAACTATTTACATGATCACTATTTTTCTATTTCTCCTTCTCTACGAGTTCTATGCGTCCAAGTATGAACTCCAACCAACTCTATCAACTCTGATCTTGTGGTTATGAGATCTCTTAAGAATACAAGGAGAGTCTCTTCATCGAGTCTTGCCCTCAAATGTGCTTTCAGGGAAAGTGGTTGCAGAATCAGTTAGGAGCCGACGAAAATGAGTCGATATCACTTTCGGCGTTCGATATCCAGGGATACCAACGTGGAGGTTTCTGCATTGCCCCCACAAGGAGATTAATTATGACTATGCGGTGCGTGTGACTCGGAGAAACATTGTGTGTGTAAATTACCGAGAGGAGAATGGTATTGAGAGAACGGAGAATTCTCTCAACAGATATGTCACATCTACGGTATATTTGCTGGCGTGCAGTCTGCCTCGTTGTCCGAAACAGGAGAGAAAATGCTTCAGCGGTTTTTAGGGGACTACTAACCGCTTTCCCTTCTTAAATGCGATCAGAGGGCTTTTGCTCCGGTTTTATGTCACTTGTATAAGCAACTGCAATACATCGTATGGTCACTAATTATACAAACCCTATGAAGACGATACCATAGGGAGCAAAGTCTACGCTGACCACCCTATGACCAGTACAATTAGAAAACACAAAAAAATAAAAATAAAAAAATGAATGAGAAAACAACAATATAAACACAGGAACATTACTCGCCGCTCAATAACTCGACAAACCGAATAAAGCACTTCTCGATTGATCGGTCAGAAATTTTTGCGTACTCACTGCCTGACGCGATTTTGTTGAGGTAGTTCGAAACGGCACAAAAGTCACCCTGGATTATGCGTGCTTTTTGCAGACTAATCATTTCTTCCTGCTATACACGTTTTTATCGGTCTCTATTTTGAAAGAACTCGTCCATAAAAGCCACCTACCAGACAGGTTAAAAGGAATTACGTTGATATTGCTAAACATGGGACAATGCAGAAACCACGTTAGCGTCCCTGGATATCGACTGCCAAAAGTGATCTCGACTCATTTTTGTCGGCTCGTAATCGATTCTGCAACCACTTTCCCTGAAAGTACATTTGAAGGAAAGACTCGATGAATAATAATTGCTAAACTAGGATATCAGAGTTGGTCCTGCTCAATCGTCGTGTACAAATTCCAAGCGCTTTAAAATAATCTTAGGCTGCTTAGTTCTCAATTTTTCTTCATTCCGAATATTTTTTTGCACCCCAACAACCAGTTTTTCAAATACTTATGGGCATTTGTGTAATTTTTAAGATGAAATGAATTCGTTCCCAGGCCCTTTTTGTTGGAGATTTTGATACGTTGAAGCAAGTTGCAGTTGCATAGAATTCGGTTATAAGACCAAATTATATTTTCCTTAAATTCTAAATGACGCATTTACTTTTCTAAAGATTGACTACGAATGGAAGAGATGTAAAATGGATTATGCGCAGGAGTAGTCATGATAATTGTATGACGCATTTCTCCATCATAACCAGGATGTAGGATTCGATTTTTTGGCGCTCCTGTTCACCGCCTTAAAAAGACTGCTGCGAAGAAAAGTGAATTGAATATCATAAACAGGATTGGGAAGAGTCGTCTGGACAATTTGTCTATGATGTGCACTTCTGACCTCATTTTCATATGTTTATCAATCAGTTTGTTCACAAGAGCCCGCCACTGTTTTCTGAAGCTTCCAAGTCTTCGACCATCTTTACCAGACGGTTTCTCTCCCTTGTTGGTTTGGTTGATTGTTAACTTTTTCCTTCTGTGTATACCTGTAGTTTTAAGTGCATTGCCATTCTCAATTGTCATCATTGAGATTTGGTTAACGTCACTGTCAGAGACTATATCGTCAGCCCTTCTTGGCGTTCCTGCATTAATTTCCAAGTCGCTCTGTAGCGCCGTCTCTTGCACCTCAATCCTCTCGTTTTCTCTTCTCTTATTCGCCTACAAAATATGCGAAAAGCAAAACCCGTTTACACTGACACAGTTTCAGCCGGCATTGGCAACATAGCCACTTAAGCAAAATGAATTCTTTACAGGCATTAGACCAGTGACGCAAAAGGAAGGTGATGAAGCAGACTGAAGATTCAGTAACTAGGCAACATCTAAAACTTTGAGGGATGGGGCATGTTGCAGGTCTGTAAGCGAAAGTTTCGCTAGTAGTAAAGTACACATAGTTTTTTTTTGGGGGGGGGGGGCTCACCTCTGCTCTACTTTTTCGTTTTTTGTGCGATTTCAACCACTTTTTGTCGGTGACACCGGCGACTGCGAATTCTACCGTCGATGCAAAGACGAAGAAGAAGCACGTAAGCAAGTAGACGTCGATCGATTTGGTGTAGGCCACATTTGGTAGGCTCATTCTGATACTGTTGGTGAGGGATGTGATTGTCAATACAGTTGTGATTGCAAGTGATGCTCTGGCAGGAGTTGCGCGGTAATCGATCCAGAATCCAACCCAACTCAGTACGACAATCATGGCACATGGAAGCATGTGATGCACAAGATAGTAGCTAATCTTTCTCTCTAAGACAAATGTCACTGACAGCGTGTCATATTTATCTAGGAGCAAAAAAGTTATGTCGAACTTTATTATCAGTGATTTTACTTAGCATCTTAGCGTGGGTTTTCAAAAGATGAGATACTGTGCTTATCAAGCAATGTTGGTCCTTCAACTAGAAGTATTCAGAACTTGGTTTGTTATGAATTTTCTGATTTGCCAGCGTGTCTAATTATTGTCGTGATCGCCTAAAGTTTGTAACGTCTGTGTTATCTCTGTCGTTTTCTTTACATGTCTTTATTTTTTGTTTATTTCACACAGAACCATGTTATGGCTCATATCAATGTTTTGATTAGGGTCACTCACGAATGAGAAATCGACCAGCTCACAGAGCAGGCCTTCTGTTTTTGAATGCACCCGAGAGAACCCTGAAACGCTACGATGTGGTGACAGGAGTGCACTTATGAATTCAAACATTTTACCGCCCTGCTTTTTCTCTGGTGATGTCCGTGTCTGGCTTTGTCATTCAAAGCGCTCTTTTTTTTCTTTTTTTTGAGAGAGTTATGTTGAGGAAAGGCCATGGTGGCCTATACAAAGCCTAAACAACGGAAGAAAGAAAAAAGCGAAAGGCTAAGGAGAGAGAGAGATCAGATCAAGTTTATCAATCTTAGAGTTGAAAGATGGCAAGCTGTAGGATTCAGGAATGCAAGGGAGAGCCAAGACGTTCCATGAACTTCATGTTGTAGGGATGAATGATGATTTGTGGGATAGAGTTCGTGGATTCTGTGACTTTTCATTACATCGTTGTGACCACACCTTATTGCAGCACTGCTGTATTTTTTCATCAAGGCAATTTGTCTCCAGGCCCGATCAGTTGATATCTCGTTATCTTCCACTCCAAAAGTATTCATCGGCAAGTCATAACTGAATGCTGCTTTTAATAAATGGTTCGTTGGGTAGGAGGTTTGATTTCAATATGTTCGGAATCAATGCAGAGCATTTCTGCATCAAACCCGAACCCCCTCTCAGCCAGTTATCAACATGAGGCCCTTGCTTTTTTACGGCACTAGTGGTAAGTCGATCTCGAACAAGTTCGAGCGTTTTTGAAAATATCTTTCAAGCAAAGTGAAACCTAGAACGCTTCTTTCAAACCATTAATCCAAAGAGAAACTATTCGGATCATATGTTGCTCCTGTGTAAATTCACTTCATGTTCGTTCTGTCAGCCGTTGAATAGCTTCCTCTAGAATTGATAGCAATAAATGTAGTTACCTGCCCCATTGAGGTCAACGACCCGTTCGTCATGGGAAATAGATTTCAAGGAAAACGCGGATATCTTCAAATCTTTGTTCACGAATATAGGGCCTCCTCTATCGTAGTACCAGCTCAAACGGCAATGCTTGTTGTTATAAGCATCTGAAAAAGAGGAATACTTTTACAACTGATGGACTTTTCATGGACCAATCAATACAGTGATTTTGGGCTCTGTCCTTCAGACAATATGAAAAATTATGATGCGTTCTTTACAGAGAGTGATTCCATCAGCTGCACTGTATTAGATACTATCGTTAGACAGTCTGTTTTTTTACGTAAAGATATATTTTCAGTTCTATAAGTTAACAATTACATACTGCTTCAAATTATTGTGATAAATCAGATAAAAATGCTTAAGAAAGATTAGTTAGTTCATCAAATATCTTTCAACCCTAGAAAGGAAGGTAAAACTTGTCAATCTAAAATGCGTCAGCGATGCGTGAAATATCTTTGCACCACTGTAATGAAATTCTCGTTAAGCGCTCTCAATTTTTTCTTTAAAATATTCAAGTTATATCCTGTAACTCTTTGCTTTAGTAAATCATGTTGAGGAAAGGCCACGGCGAGCTATACAAAGCCCCAAATTGGAAGAAAGAAAAAAGTGAATGAGGAGAAGAAGATCAGATCAAGTTTATCGATCTTAGATTTAAAAGATGTCAAGTTGTGGCTTCTAGGTGGTCAGCCTTCTCTAAATGCTCTTGGAATGCATAGAGAACAGCTTTAAGCACCTTAGCATAAATCAGCACTTGAATGGATGAAGTTATATGTTTAACTTTTATTCACTAAGAAGATCCTCAATCGTCACACCAATCTAAATCAAGCACGACCAGTATCATAAATCATCATAATCATTATCGATCACTAACGTCATCTTATCGCATGTTCGCAATATTCACTGTATTTTAGTTAGCTATAGTCATCTTCAACATTCACATCGTAGCAAATCAATCCATTTGACTAACATAATAAGCACAATCAATATCTTTCATTTCTTCCATCTTTATCGCTTTCAATTTTGGCATCATTTTTTCTACCATATATAACATTGAATATGATGCTTAGCTTCTTTCGGGTAGTATGACAAAATAGATTAGTTTCATCCCTCCAATACACTGTGCGGCTGTGATATAATCAGAAGCCTCCTGCTAAAGAGTAACTCCCGTAATTCACTCAAACCAGGCTTTCCATGACAGCCTATGTGTAGTGACTCAGCTTTCTTACCCTCATATTCACTATCTATGCCGCCATTGCCATCTTGCTTAACAATACAATTCTATTAACTCAATCAATTGTTATTTTCTGTCATAATTTCCATCAACTCATTCTATTCAACCTATTCATCTCCTTGCGTCCTTCACAGCGTCATTCACAACCAACCTTTCCGCTCCTATTCTTATTCGATGAGTTTGGTGGAAATTATGACAGGAAATAACAATTGATTGAATGTAACTGATTGAAATGAACCATCAATGCCCTGGCGATTACCAGTGAGCCTATGCAGGGCTTGGGCCTACTGGAAAAAACTTATATCAGCTTTAAGTAGTTGTGTGACCAGTTTTAATATTCATATATTATTAGCATTTATTATTATTATTATTAATGGGGCCGTGGTGGAGAGGTTAAGCATGAGGACTCAACACAGGGGTTATCAGTTTGATTCCTCCATGTATCACTTTCAAAACGCCGTTGGTGAGAAAGGCAACAGGAAACCACCTCATAAAATCCACTTCCCTGTAAAAACTCAGAGCCCAGTCTCTGGTTTCTGCTACGCTCGAAATCGAATATGCAACGCAGTATTGTTAGTATTATTATCAGGCTGTGTCCTGGAGCCATCTCTCTTTAGGATCATTGTTATGCCCCAGGCCAGTCCCCACAGAAATGAGCCTCTTCCATCTGTGGCAGAGCATGCTGCAGGAGAATTGATTTCCTCAGCATGTAAGAAGCCACCTACCATGACGATTTTGTTTGAAATAGAAGAGTTAATTGAGCAACACTTTTCATCTCTATTAATAATTATTTTCTTCTCTAGCTAGGAAAGCATGTGAATACGGTTGTGATAGTTGTTTAAAGTTCCGCAGATGCTCCTTCAAGAAGGAAGCCAGAAGAGGGTATGAATTAATTAGAATAAATGAATAATTTGTCATCAGAATGAACCTGTCACACACACACATACACACACACACACACACACACACACACACACACACACACACACACACACACACACACACAGACAGACAGACAGACAGACACAGAAAGGCACACAAAGACACACACGCACTTGGTAAGAAAGGGTGGCATAGACTTGATAAGACAGATATACCCACACATACACAACACACAGAGAAGCGCACACACACAACACACACAAACGCAAGCACGCATGCAAGATCATTCATGCCCAATTTCATCAGCATTGATTAGCTGAAAACATCTGTTTATGTTTTTTTCTGGAGGCCTCGGGTTTTTTCAGCACGTGCTATTGGGCATGCACCTTTCCTCCATGGTGTGACAGCTAGAGTGTCGATTTCCATATCGAGGCTTGCTCTATTTTAGGAAGAGAAGCTTGGCCAGTAGGATGGAAGCTGCTTTCAGTCCGATCTTTGATGCATACCATTCAAGCATCAATGCATTTTTAGAGAACTTGCATAGTGGTGACGTCAATTGAAGAATGGCACTTAATATTTCATAGATATTCACTTAATCGGTGGGGCACTATAAAGAAATGCTGTTGCCGCCTACTGTTTTGCCCAACAAAGCTCGATCTATCTTTTCTTTTCTAAGTTGGACTCCGCCATAAACATTATTTTTGTACTGATTAAAAGAGGTTGGTAAATGCGATTATCGTAAGTGCAAAATCTTCTATGCTACACTCATGCATGATGGCACGAAATATCAAAATTATGATTGAATCAACTGCAAAACTGATATAGAAGTTAATCAGTAATTTTTACTGCTAGCAGCTTTATATAGCTAAATCTAATGACCTGCATAAATAAAGTATTATTATCATTATTGTTATTCCATAGCTTAAATTCCTTAAATAGTGCTTGAACTGACCAATCAGTGCGTCTAAGTAAGCAAAAAGGTTAGAAAACGAAATTGAATGGCTTTCTGATTCGGTTTTGACTTATCCTTGAATATTCTAAGCAGTAAGGTAAAGATTCATGAGCCATTTCAATCAAATCTGATGTTCCTCTGGTGAACGCCGAATGAACAGACATTTAGGTAGGTGCTTTGTTATTTCAATTATGATTATTTTACTTGCTAATGATTAAGCTTGTCTTTCAGAAGTTGGCAACAGCTCTCTGAATTTCACTTACAGAGCCCTAAGATATCCACCGCACAGACCTAGAGTGGTCAATTATCTTATTTTCGTAAGTATGGTGACGGAATTATACATCAATGCTGGCTTAATTGAATTTGCTGTGCCTCAAAAAGTGACATCCAACTCGACAGACATATCAAAATCGTAAACTTTTCCCTTCGTTCGGTTATAGTCCCGTGTGAGTAATGATACCCAGGCAGTTTTGTGACACATTGTGACAGTGATTCCACAAAAGTCAGGCAGCAAGTTGGACCATGTCTTTTTCAGCCTGCAAAGTGGTTGTGTTAAGCGGTGGAAAGAGAACATATACTTACAGAATCTAATATCCATTTTACATGTTTGCTCGTCGAATGGAAAGTTACGCAAATTCATAGGACAATATACCGTCAGCAATACCCTGTTGGTTAATGAAATATTATCTTTATGGATAAAAAGCATAGAAGCTTGGTTTTATATTCAACTGGTCTACAAATCTACAAGACGAAATGTTTATAAGACAATGAAAGGTAAAACTGAGTCCAAAGTACTATACAATTGTACTTGTATGGTCCCTTGCTAGTATAGTACTTTAGGATAGAGCCTTGCTTGAAATGTATTGTGAGCCGTATCATTGGGAGAAAGGGTGACCAGTCCCTTTACTCGGCGCATATTACCCCGGCTTTACAACAGGTCCTCATTTGCTACTGGATTTCCCGGTAAAGGATATCCAGATGTGTGCACACACACGAGAATGAGCATGCAGTGGTCAGCGTAGTATGCTGGTGTCCCATCATGGTAGTTCTTCAATGCAGATAGCGAGAACATTAAGGCATATGCTTCACATGGGCATCAAACGTCTCCATGCAACTTTGATAAGTTCAATGCTTTTCAGTTTGAATATTTACTCGAACAAATTGATATGCCATTTGATTCTCGATGGACATCGCCATGCCTTAGCCATCTGATAAAACAGTTGCTAAATCCCAATAGTTCTGAAAGTAAGTCACCAGGGAGTTAAAATTAAAGTATCACATCTTGACTCTCAAGATTGAAATGCACTTGGTAATTCTATTTTCAATCATGGAACCAATGTAGGCAGAATCTGAGTCGAAGATAGGCATTTCAGCCTAAATTCGGTTTCATCTGACGTGGAAGTGGTCTAAGTGAAATGCAAGCAAGAAGGTAAGCATAGGCCGTCTGCTTTTAGATGATTTTTTATTCTGATTCTCAGTTTTTATCTATGCTCGCAGTGAGTGTTTGCAAAAGGCATTGCATTGCTCCAGTTTCTAATTAATCAGTGCACATTCACATTCTATGCAAAATCTTTTTGCATTTGGTCACTCGAACAGAAGCGAACATGTTGGTCGGGCGTACTGGGCAAACATTAAACAGGACTCTGGCTGTCGGAGCCCTTCCAAGGCCTTGTATGTAGCCACATGCTGAATAGGAGGAAGCTTCTGGTATCCTGTTGTTCTTATTTTGTAAATTCTCAGCCAGTCTGCCTCTGTCCTTCTTTGCATTTTACATTGTACACTAAGCTATTTCATTGCTTGTTTACGTGAAATGAATAAAAAAGCTTCTTACAGTAAAAACTTTTTCCCTATCACGTTCTTAAAAGGTTTTCAATATAGAAACTCCTTGAAATACGATTGACTTTATATCCCATCAATGAGCTCATGAATGCAAAAGCTACCATATTTGTTCCCTCGTGATCCCTCTCTCTCCCCAATTCCCTGGCATCTCCTCCACAATTCCAACGTTCATTGAATTTTGTGTTTGAATTCCCGAGCCATTATCACTAACGTGATTGGGTAAAGTGAGGAGCTTCAAGGTAGGACTGAATACAGATGATAGGAGATTGTGACACCTAGCCTGCAAGCGTGTATTCGAGAATCTGATTGCCTTTCGCCCGCTATAATTGGCAAATAATGAACCAAAATCAATCAATCAATCGCTACCTTCTGCTTAGCAATATGCTCCCATTCTCACGTAGATGGAAAGCTGTGTTGGGCTTCATTAAGGAGAGCCACTTTCCCTGTTTCGCTTCAGGAAAATGAATTTCAGGCAACCAGATATCACGAACTGCTTCAATGCCAAATGCATTCCAGCTGAGTTCACCAACTGAAATGTCCAGCCTGTAGTCCCGCCAAACTTGACGCACGAATAGATTCACATCGTAATGCTATCAATGAGATGTAGAAATCAACCCTTAAGCTCAAAAATAAATTCAGTAAAGTGCAATACAATGTAGTGCAATACCACAATACACCGTGTAGCATGGCACAGTAAAGTGCAATGTAGTACAGTACAATACCACGATACACCGTGTAGCACGGCACAGCACAGTTCAATGTAGTACAGTACAATACCACGATACACCGTGTAGCATAGCACAGCACAGTTCAATGTAGTACAGTACAATACCACGATACACCGTGTAGCATGGCACAGCACAGTTCAATGTAGTACAGTACAATACCATGATACACCGTGTAGCATGGCACAGTAAAGTGCAATGTAGTACAGTACAATACCACGATACACCGTGTAGCACGGCACAGCACAGTTCAATGTAGTACAGTACAATACCACGATACACCGTGTAGCATAGCACAGCACAGTTCAATGTAGTACAGTACAATACCACGATACACCGTGTAGCATGGCACAGCACAGTTCAATGTAGTACAGTACAATACCATGATACACCGTGTAGCATGGCACAGCACAGTTCAATGTAGTACAGTACAATACCACGATACACCGTGTAGCATGGCACAGCACAGTTCAATGTAGTACAGTACAATACCACGATACACCGTGTAGCACGGCACAGCACAGTTCACTACCATTAAATACAGTTTAGTCCGATATATTACAGTGCAGTTCAGTGAAGTATAGTACAGTGCAGAGCAACACAACTCAATGCAGTGCGGTACAGTGCAATTCAATTTCTAAATTTCTTGAAAAGGTAGTCATCGAATGTGCTCACCATGTGGTAAGATTTTGTGGGGATCATGTCAAGGATGAATAGTTGCATTGAAATGTTAAGTGGGTGTCCTGAAATGAAACCAAATTGTCTTTTAACCTTTCCACCTGATAATTACAGCTTTTTGGTACATTCTATCGAATTTTTTTCGAAATTAAGTTTTTACCAATGATCTATTCAATGTTTTCGTATGGCTAGAAGTCGAAATAAGCTTCTTTATTTGCTTTTTGGCTAATTGCTGCTATCTTCCTTTCCTCTGTGAATACCTAAACCTAGTAAAAGTAAAAGATCGCATTCTCCAGCTTCCTTTTGCTAACTGATTTGTTTACAGTTGCAATCTTTTTGCAGTCATACAGGTCAAATATCTCTTTGCCATTTCTAAGTCCTGATTGTGAAGCAAGGTTGATACTGGTCCAACTTGCGAAAATAGATAAATGACAGAGATGCGAACACTATAACGTCAATGCGCATAGCGATACTTGCCATCTTTGCTTGGTATTATGCGTTTGTCGTACGTTTTGAATATCTCCTTAAACTTTCCTGTCAGCGTTGACGTGTTCATTTGTTTTGCTGACCCAAGTGGTATCCTATGAAAGCAATATGATATAGTACTTGATGATGTGACTTTTTTGGAATGGCGAAAAAATGAAGTAAAGTTGAATCCATTTTTTGGAAGGGGAAATTGGGAGCACTTTGTTAAAGAGACTTCATCATGAATCACGGCATTGTGAGTTAGTGTAGCCAGCTTCTTTCCTCGCCAAACTTTAGCACCCCCTGGCTTTACGCCAGTTACCCATTTACTGCAGAGTGTATAGGGAGACTGTGAAGGAAGTACTGTGTGGCCGTGGGCTCTCGGTCCCCTCAGCATTCTCGTCATACGGCTCGGCGCTTGGCCTCTACCACCTGAACCCCTCCAGTTTCTATCTTTTTATAGATTGGACAAGGTCTTACGCTTACATGAATAACCCGACGCTCTGTTCAAGCGCACTTCATGACAAACAGTTGGATCAAACTAATCGATTCACCTCTTAATAGAGCCGTTTCTTATTTATTTCAAATCTAAAGGAAGTCCTAAAAACCAGCCTAAAACGATAAGTAGATCAAAAAGGCAAACGTGATAGTTTGAAAGTATGCTTAAATGCTATGCTTACTGCATCAGAGCAAAAGCAGTTCTTTCCTGTCAGAATATTGAATAGCGGAAAGTTCAAAACAACGTTGTCTAGATTTGCAGACTGCACAGTGAGACTTTCTCGAATGATTAAAACTAGCAGCGTGACACGTGCAGGATGGACAGACGTATAGGGGCGCCGCAGAGTAGCTATTGTGCAATCAAGGGGCGCATTATGAATTCGATTACATTGCATCACACGTGCTGGGTGAATATTCACATGGCGTATGAACATGTGCAATGATAACAGAGCTTCTCTTGATAGCAGTTATATTTAAAGCCGATTGAATTACCCTGTAAAAATATGGTATTATTATTACTATTATTAACAAGCTTTTCTAGATGATTTTCCTCATAGTATTTGAGGATTGCTCTTGGGATCATTCCTACAAATTCAAGACCTGCAGAACTTTATATTCGAAATAAAGATTTCAGAGAAAGTTATGAATCCTTTTACGAGGTCGTTTTGTCAAAATGAGAAATTATTTCATTTAAGATGAACAGACATCCATGCTTCTTGTAGCGTTCCAAAGGAAGACGAGTTGGTGCGTTTGAAACTTTTAGATGGTCTCAGCTCCGATGCTCCCCCAACATTACGGTCCTGAGTCGGTATGGTGGAAATTATTCTATATCTGAGACCAAAGTAGCCAGGAAATCTAAGCTGAATCTGATAAGCTAATCAATAAAGGGAGATTGCCCACCTGACTCAGAAAATTCATAAAGAGATTAGACAGAAGATTATCGATTTTTGTAGGTCTTCTGGGACGCGCTGACCTCGATTAAACCAATGAAGGGAATAAAATCTCTTTTAATGTCAGGATAGCTTAATGGTAAGTTTCTTTCCCATTGACTCTTATGGCCAGTGGTTTGAACCCACCTTGAGCTATACTTTCACTTAGAATAAAGAGAGTTGTTAGCTCTCTGTGATTCCACACGAGGTGTGGTCACATCGAGGGAAATGACATGAGCACTGCTTAATGAGCAAAGAGCTTATCATTGTCAAAAATATACCTTCGGATGGTTGTTAGAAATCATGAAAAGAAATGTCATTTTTAGATTTATAATGGCAGTCATAATCTATGAATCTTGTCACAGCCAATATGAATCTATATTCATCTATGCTAGTTAATGAACTATTTGAATAATTTACTGGGTCTTACTGAGTCTTACCGGGTGAATAATTTAATCAAATCCCAATAAACTGAGGAATTATCGTAAAAAATCGAAGAATTGAATCTAGCTCTTATGATAAGGCTTAATTCTCAGTACCATGACCAGGCATATTCGTTCTCACCTTTTCATTGCTTCGAAAAACAGAAAACCAAGGATAGTAGTTGCTAGTAAATTTGTTAGGTCCATTCCCAGCCGTTGAAACGAAGAAGTGAATATTGAACGGTCTATGCGATGATCGTATTTTAATAATTCATTTATTAAGAATTTAGAGCTTGGTATATTTTGTGTACAATCAAATTTGAAGAAACATGATGCTAAGCGGGTGCCCTGATTCTATGAAAACAATTTGTATAATAGAACAAGCAAAACATGATTTAACTCATTGTCCGCTACACCCTGGTGGTATTTCTCTCCTCTGAAGTTTCGAGCATCTCATATGCTCTGCTCTGTCGTTAAACAAAGAAGTCAGCCACTGAGAAAATCATCCAAGATTTAGCTTTTCATTTGAACAAACTTGCACCTTCTGCACACGCGGTTCCATCGAAATAGTCAGCCTGCTATTCTAACCATAAATTTTGGTAAGGTGAAGCTCAAATATCTGTCACTACACACTTTGAAAAGGAGACCTCCCTTTTTGTTCACTTACAGCAAGCAAATTCAAACCTACGCCATTTCCCACAAAAGGCTTCAAAACACTGATGGATACATACTTCATGATAGTTGGATAATGCCCTCAATGACATCCAATACACATCATGCACGATAAATTGCAATAGGTTTTCCTCCGAAGATTTTCCAAAGTCTACCTAGTTACGATTCTTGATTTTGGTTGCCATCAGGTCGGTAAAAGTGCATACATTACACAACTTTGGCAGCTAAATTGCCAAGGTTTTGCTCCTAGTGATGAATAAAAGGTTGTAAGTAAATTTAACAAAAAACATTACTATGCTGCATTCATTGTTTCCAGCCCTAGAAAAGTGGGTTGAAAAAGTACACAATGACGTGATTCTAAGTGACACAAAAGATTCTAGCCTATTTGACGTTTGAATATAATTTGTGCATCTGCAATTACCGCAAGCGTGGACGCAACGAGGCTTACGTTCTGGACGTATTCCTCCAATTGATATTCAACGTGATGACTTATGCAACCTCAGCTCTAATGTCTAACTGATGCAGTTCTAACAATTTCTCAATGACTAGAGAGAATCATCCAGCATTAATAAAAAAAGCATATTGTCAGAGAAGGACGTCGGCTTGTTTACTCAACGCTGAAAACCGTCTGGCGAGGTCTCCGCGATGCTAGCCTTTCCAATTGAATCTATGTTGGCAGAAAGAAACGCCAGAAGCATGAACAGCCGGAATATTTCAACTGAGTATTATCGGAAACGTTGCACATCATCTAAGTGATATAGGTGCTACTTTCCAATTAAATTTGAAGCAATCTTTGAACGACATAGGCTTATCAATTTATAAATGCCAATTCGGTCAAGAAAAATTCGAAGCATTCCCATTCTCTTCAGAGCCGTGAATATTCGCGTCACTTTGAGTTAGTTTAGAAGAGAGAATTTCATAAAGAAGCAGAGTGACAAGCGCAAACCACCAACTTCATTATAGTCAACGGGTTATTTGGAGATGATGATAGATAGGGTATCTGTATAATTTATCAATTTTTTATAATTGAAATGGTAGATTATTCCTGACACGTTTGGGGAAATTCAAAGTTAGTGGTACTTATATTCATCTGCAGAAGAGGTGAATTGAAATAGCAGCACTTTCTTTAAAAACAGAGATTTCTTTCAGCAGGTGGTGGTTAATGTACGTGCCCAGGATGAAGGTGCAAGGCTAAGATACACGTCAACCCCACTTTCTGGGTGCATTTTATCTGCCAACCCGGCAAAAATGTGTAATCTGGTAGAGGGCTGGAGATTATTCTGGGGGGGGGGAATAATTTTAGGCTTAGCCTTACTTTACTTGTTTTATTCTGCAATCTTGAGGGCAAGTACTCCAGTTCCGTCTTTGTTTGGCTCTAGTACACCTGGCCCGCTATATCAATGGGTCAAGGACAACCATGAAAGACCAAACTGCTAAATCAGATACTGTCAAAAAGGTAATATATTACAGTTTAACTGACATCGAGTTCGAAAACGTCCTAAACTCGTTGTCGGTAGCATCTGAGATGTCTTGTTTATCTGGCATAGATCAAGAAACTCTCGCATTTGCGTGAAGTACCGGTGGGTTGAATGGTCTATCGGTCTCATTTTTGTAACTGCTTAAATCATCAGATACGTATGATGACATTTCCATTATGATGCATTGAAATTACACAAACAAACAATTCAACGATTACTTAACGCCTAAACTGCCATACTTCTCGCAATGAAAATGCACTGAATAGATACAGAGTTGGCTGGTTGCTTTTTAAATACTGGAGAAAGTGTGAAGCCTCCAGATATTCACATTAGCTTTCTTAGTATAATTGTTCCTATTTCTCCTTATTACGGTGTCTCGAGAGAATGACATGGCAAATCTTAGTGTCTGGGAAGTTTCTCATCATGTCAAAGCGTCAAGGAGCTGTAATATATTGTGAATATGGACCCTTCTTCTTCTTCTTCTTGTTCCGTGGCATATTCATTCCGTAGACGATTCATAGTGGCTTCATCCGTCTCAATCCATCTCTGTTACATGCTGTTACGTGTATGGACCCTAGACTATCCTAATTATAATGTTGTTGTTGTTGTTAGCCCTAACCCTTTGTTCTGTTCAGTTGTCGTTGCGTGACCGATGCGTCTAGTCGTTTTCTTTGACTCTGATCTATCCAAAGCAAGGATACAACAGGAGCATTTTAGCTCTAAGAGGAGACATGATTTAACTTCCGTTTCGCATCTGCTATGCTCTGGAAAAGTCTTAACTAGCAAGACCTGATATATTATCGCCTTGAAGTAATCTACTGTCAAGATGTTCAATCACAAGTTGCATTGCAACTCCTTGCTGGAAACGAGATGCAATCACAAACTGATGACGTATAAACTTCAGCCCCTTGCGTAGCCATAGCCCTTTTACCTGGGTTATATTTAGAATTTCCATCTCAGTTGCAGTTTTAATTTCGCCAGGAAAGCAACTATTAAGAATTACTAGTTTCCCTTAAAAAACTCAGAGCCCTGTCTCTAGTCTGTGCTACGCTCAAAATCGAGTATGCAACGCAGTTTCCCTTAATCTAAATTGGAAATTTCAGATCCAATTTTAAGGTCCATTGAACACATATATTTAATGTTAGACTTGAAAATGACATTTCTTAATAGATTCTAGGTTTACGGTGATTTCTACCAAAATTCTGAGTTCCTGATTTCCTGGTTTCTGCTACACTCGAAACCAAGCTTGCTATACAGTTAGGAGTTTTGCAGTTCAAGATTCGATCAAGGAGTGGTTTCCCTTATGCTGCTAGCTCTTTCTAGCCTTGGCACACAAACGGTGAAACGTGGTAACATAGAGAAGAGGAGCCAAGAAACTGTTCGACGAGAGTGCAGCTTTGTTTTGCTCCGATCCATTTCTTGGTCCCAAAATTGGTATTGGTGCAGCAATCTTTGTACGAACACCCTCTATAGGTTGGTCCTCGACATTTATTAGCAAAAGCTGCCGATGGTACGATTGTAGTAGAGTGTTGGTTGCGTAGATCGTGCCAAAGACGATGAGATACAGTTTATCTGGCTGTTACGACTACAACACTTACACGATGAACTGCCCTCAAGGTGAATTTGAAATCGGAATGAGTTCCATTAAGATTCTTTTGTCGTCACAGTTGAAAAGTATAATATATTAAACACGATAAATGTTATCGGAAACAGGATTCTGCATAGCTTATCAATCATGTGGATGTCTCCTTCCTTCTGATGCTTTTCCGCAAGTCTTCTTGCCAGCTGCTTCGCCTTCACGACAGCTGCTATGCTGAATGGGAATCGTTTCGGTTGCTCATCCTGGTTTACTGTCTCTTTTTCATTGACCTCCTCTTCGCTTAGAACTTCTGAGCCAGGTTCCTTATCGATCCACCTGTTCTGCAATCTAGCTGAACTTTCCCTCACTCTTATAGCTGTGTCCGAACATTCGAGACTAAATGCGTCGTTTACCTTTGAGTTTACTTTCATAACTTTTTCGCCAGCACTTCTCAGAGAATTAACAGTTGAAGCTGAAGAGATCCTAGTCACATCTGATGCTCCACTCGCCCTATTCGATATCTTTCTCTTGACTCTCTGTTGTGAAAATCATTTTGCTCGCTTAGAATATTATCAATTTATGACATAAAAAGAGGCTAATCAGTTAGCATAAGTTAGCTATATAACTTTCGGAGGTGCTTGTTTATCAACAGAAATAAAAGTACAACAAAGCAAAATTCTTATGTTAGAGAGCTACTTTTTGTACAAGTGTTTTTGATGAATCTTTTACCACGAAGCTGTAAATCATACATTATCAGTTGTCGAAGGCGAATGCATCTTGCTGACGGAACGTTTTAATCATGCACTTTTCAAGCTGTCAAACTCGGAATTCTATCTTGTGGAAAGTCAATCAGATTTTTGTAGAATTTTAAGGACATGCTTTGTTTGCAGGCTATTGCAGTATGGAGATACGTAACGATTATTTGTCGCTAGAGATTGAAGTAGAATTCAGGAGAAGAGAATTTGTTGCTACCAAAGTAGGTCGAATAGTTATTCTATATTCGTGCTGGCTGCAACACGGGTGGATCCCGACAACGTTATCTTAAAGGAAGATGACTCTCTCCTGTGGGGGTTTATCCATGTTTGACAAATGTTGCCTGAAATCCGATTGAGAGATATTCCATTTGTAATGAACTTATGTATGAAAATAACAGATTGATTAGAATCGAATGGAAGTTTGATACTTCTTGCTTCTGATTAGGACCATATTGCATACTGTCCTCTTGCACTCGATAATTCTCAACCCTAAAGTGCTTCTAACACTTCAGAATCACGCGTGTGTTCCGAAGTTGCAAAGACTGACGCCTCTGAAAATATTGATTGAATCAATGGAAGCAGGTATATGGCATTTTTCAATGCAACTCTGAACATCGCAAATGAAAGAGCAAAATAATAAACATGTATTCCAGTGTGTAATGGCATCACCTAATTTTCCATTTCATCCATTCATTCATTCATTCATTTTGCTTCTCGTGATTAATTGTCGTCCAATGAGTCACCTTTGCATTTCATGTTACGACAAGAATCGCTCACGTACCTACATCTCTACCATTGTCTAGCATTTAAATCCTTCTAATTCACCTCCCAACATTTCCTCCTTACTCTGCACGCACATACCCAGGCCCTTCCTTTACATTTAACGCTTACCATCCTTCCATTGTATAGCGTTAAATTTAGACACTGAGATTGCTTCCTGAATATAGAGAGTTAGCAAACAGAAGGAGGTAGAGAAGAATAACTAGCTCGCTGATGAACACGTCTTTTGCTAGACTCCGCGCTGTAAGGGCTGTCAGAGCAGGTCACGGAAACGAGCGTGAATTTGCAGTTCCTTTTAGTGTTAAGATACACTGAGCGACAAAGAAGTGCCTTTTCTGCACCATCTTATGCTTGATTTCTATGTTAAGAAAAAGCTCGAGTAAGCATTGCAGTTACCTTTGTGGTCTGTTCGCTATTGCTATCAGTTCCTCCATTCTCCATTGCCATTTGCCTCTTAATCTCTTTCTTCTCTGCTCTCGTAAGATTTTTCCATTTGATATCGGTTATCCCGACAACAGCGAACTCGACCAGAGCAGCAAAAACAAACAGAAAGCACGCAAGCAGGTAGTAGTCGATAGACTTGGAATAGCTGACGGGCGGCAGAGTTGATCGGATGCTGTTTGCTAATGTCGTTATAGTTAATACTGTTGTTATACCAAGTGCCACCCTCGCTGGAGTCGATCTGTAGTCGATCCAAAAGCCAACCCAGCTCAGTATTACGATGAGTGCTGTTGGACAGTAGTTTTGTAGCAAATAGTAGTTTATATTTCGGCGAAGGTGAAACTCGACAACTAAACTGTCGTACAGCCCTGTCGAAAGAAATTCATGTTATCTGAAATTATAGGAGAAATTTACGTTGCTGATTAGACAATTTTCTAGTTTCATGGAAATCATGGGTTCAAGTCCACATCCATTCTCGCTTCTGGATACCGTGGAAATATCGACACAGCGGTAAATGTGTGCTTGGCGTAAAACCTATTGCAAAGTAAAGCATGAAAAGGGGACATTCCCCCTCTCTTTCAAAACTATGGCTCAGGGCATTGCCCTGGTTGTTTCGATGATTCGGAGGCTATGCAGCCTTTGATTTTAGGGCAGGAAACCCGAGCCTGACTTTCACGTAGATTGGGTAGAGTTACTAGCTCTATTTGATATCAGGCGTAGGAATATTGAGGTGTGTCCTTGTCGAGAAGAAGGACCCAGACACTGCTCAAAAGCAATAGCTTATCCGGGTCCCAAAGGTACTTTCGGAATCGAAATCGGAATCGGAATCGAAGTAGAAACCACATTCAAAAGAGAAAATTTCTCTCTAGCGAAGCACTTCCTGACACCAGTCTTGCTTTTGGGAGTCACATTCACTCTTTTTTAACAGTTCATAAAAGGCGACCACTCAAAGTTGAAGGCAGGTTTCTGCAGATACTGAATTTGTCATTGTGTTGTTAACAGCATCTCCTTCACAAAGAGAAAAAAGCTCACTGCATTACCCCTTGTAATTTTCTGCTCGCTGCCGTAAGACTTAAAAGTCTTTTAGAACAGAATAACTCATAGAACCATCAATTATGTTTCAATCTAGTGTTAGTTCTGCGGCTGCCCATAGCGTTACACAAAGGCGTTACAGCTCAATATGATTTGCGATCCTCATCAGAAACCCCGCAGTAGCTGGTAATATTAGCAACTTACCGAAGATCCCATAATCAGTGGTAACATTTGTGTATTTTATTTTGTGCAATGTAAACTCGTACATTCTCAGGTCCGCTGGGTAGAAAATAGGACCGCCTCCGTCGTAGCTCCATTCGAGCTTTGATTGATGGTTGTTGTATGCATCTGCCATTCAAAAAGAACGCCGCTTGATGAACTTAGTCAATCTTAAACTTAGTGTTGCTATTTGATAGCTGCAAACACAGCAACTATCAACACTACTTGCAATAAGCAAAACAATTAAGAAAAATCACGAGAAATGATAAATTCCTCTCCGCTCCCTTGGAATTATGGAATTATTTACGCTCAATGAATCAAGCAGGGATATTGGCGGGGTGGTGTAGAGAAAAGCGTCTCCCAATGCCAAAACAAGGTCCCCCAAATGCGTTCAGTTTGTATGCAAAGAAACACGAAGGTAAAATAACGTCTTTCAAACAAACTTTGTGAGTTTTAGTAGCACTACTTGTAGATAGTAGAGCTTCTAACAAAGTTGCTTCAATTCATCTACTTCCTTATAGTTCTTCACAAACATTAATCTAAACAATTTTTTTTACATCTCCAGATGTTCACCTCAATGGCAAAGTAGCTTTTGTCAAATCAAACGTGCTTCTTCTAGCAAGTAAAGACAAATGAATGAGAGATGATTTGTACTTACACGGCTCCAAGTAGAATTTGCACAACTGCACATCAAAAGGAAAGTTAGCCAGGTCCATTGGGCAGAAACTCGTGACTGAAACTCTGTCAGTAGTGAAAGGTAAAGTGGTAAATGTTAGCATCAATATGACATTGATGAAGTGGAAATTTTTTGTCAGAAAAATAACTGGATCATTCTTGGGACTTTTTTGAGAATGAAAATCATCTATGAAAATTGAAATTTTGACCTGTACATGTAGAAAATAAGGCACAGTTGAGTTTTATACTAAAAACGAGTATTGGGGAGCACTTCCTTTAAGAGATAATATCCCGAGCCACGGCATTGTGAAATAGATGTTTTAGTTGCTTTTCTCGCCGTACTTTAGCCACAGCTTTACACTTGGTACCCACTGACTGCTGTGGGGACGGATAGAAGGAGAAGGAAAACTTGCACGCTTTAAGTCAGTACGGCCCCGTCAGTTTGGAGAGCCCCTTGAAAACCAGCTTATGCTGAACGACAACCCACCTTAAAATGATTAAATATGAAAATTGTGAAATTGAACCGTCTGCATAAAGGACGTGCCGTAGCCACTATGAAAAACTGCCCGTCATCCCTTCACATTTAATCAACCTATATTCATCGAGAAAACACCCTCTGTTTATTAATTTCGATGAAAAATTCTGAATCCACCCCTCGCTGTGGAGTGAAATAGGGCTCAAGTTTTTTACATCAAAATTTGGAAGCTTTTTAATTTCAAGTCCTCAATTTTGAGTCTGAAAATCATAGAAATAGCGATGGATTTTCCAATCGTCATAAGATTCTCCTGTCTACCTTTGACGTGCCTCATGTGACATTCACCTGGCTGATCATAATCAGCAAAATATTTTATCGATACTTTGTAGTCACCTGATTTTTCATCTTCTCTTAGCAACAGTTTGCATGGATCATTTCATCACATTTAAATCAATTCTTCCACGTAGGTTGCGAGATATTCACGCTCAGAAGCGCTTCAGGTCTCCTTCCCGATGTCCATAGCGGGACTATAGCAAGGACTGTAGCTATATGAATTACGGCAAACTTATCATCAACTGTCCACATCAGTCTGCCTTACCTTTGACTGGATCTGACTAGGCCACTCTTGAATAGTCGTATCAGACTGTTAGGTCGTGTTATATCATGTAGCTTCCCTTTCTTTCCTAGAGGAAAGTAGATGTCTGGTGTCCATATTTCGTTGACAAACATCCCATTCAATGGAAATTGTTCTCCCTCTTCTAAAGGGAGGTCCAGTCGATAATCATACCAGAATGCTCGGAGATATAGATCCATTGAATAGTGCTGAAAAGAATAGAATTTGTACCAAATTTGATGCAGTAGATTTCCACAATAACGTATGCAAAGAAGATGCACTGATTTGATTCGTTCTACCCTACTTGTTTATAGATGGTTGTTACAAAGGCAATGAACTGGAATTCTGCTGGCACTTTTGCAGGTTCAGCACACATGTGGCAAAATGCGTTTGAAATGTTTGGACAAGTTATACAATCGGGACATTAATTTCCTTCATTTCATGGTAAGTCGTTCATGTGCTGCTTATCATGGAGAATATTTTGCTTTCCACGTTGAATTTTTCCGCAATTGTTCTGATTTTGTATTGATTAAAACTGTCATGTTTCTCAATATTCAAAATTGCCAGGATAGAGAAGCGCTGCAAAGGGAGATAGGGTAAAAGTGCACCTTTCAGCTGCGTCATATTATCGATATCTGGCCTAAGAGAAGCCCGAGACAGGGCTCTGAATGTTGCTAGGGAAGCGGATTTTTATGAGGTGGTTTCCCGTTACCTTTCTCGCCAATGACAAATTTATCATGACACGTGCAGGATCCAAACTCAGAACCTCTGTGTTATGAATCCGCACGCTTAGCCACTACACCATGACACCCTCCAAACCATTCACAAATAATGCTTTTTAGAGTTTTGATTCTTAAGCGAAAGAAATGCAAGATTCATTGTTAATAGCAAGGAATCTATTGGAGGAATCTTCAGCATTCTCGATTTCAAGCCTAGCAGAAACGAGAAACAGGCTTCTAAGTTGTTTCTATCAAAAGTGGATCGGTCCAGTGGAACAGATGATAGCAGAATGTATAATGTGAGATCGCTGATGAAAGAAAGGAAAAGTACCTTCCTTAAAGGAGAATAGTGAAGGAAAGAATGAAATGAAGTTCATGAATGATTCAGGAAATGTCGGTTTTCTTCATACCAAAAATTCAAATCAGATTAATGATTTCCACCCTTTTCTATCCCACAATTGGAATATCCCATCTACATTCTGTAAATAGTTTCAGTTTTTCCACAATTTCATCTTGCGAACCATTACTTGCACTAAGAATTTCCTAAGGTCTAGCCCTAGCCCCATCCCTTTGTCAAACCAAGCTCTGGTCCGAATGCTAGCCCACCCTGTCCTCTTCAGTGCAGATACACATCCTTCATTAGCAATCGGCAATAGAGGTATTTCTGAACAAGTCTAACTATCATCACATAAATTAGATTTGAGAGGCAATGTGAGAAAAGGTGATATGCCACTCACCATGTGAATAGTTTCGACTGGAACCATATCTCCGATGTACATTTGGAGTTTCACAACAGCAGGTTCTCCTACGATGAACGAACAAAATAATACGAATGACAGCAGTCGAGGATATGACGATCAACGTGAGATTTGGAACGTTTTCAAATACATTGATGGTAAGTCAAAGACTTAGAACGCATTTATTTCAAGGAAATATTTCCATTTGACTTTGTTACACAAGCAACTTTAAAATTCTTTGCAATTCTGCCTAGACCATCTAACAGTGCAATATATGTGCACTTTATAATTACTATTACTATTTCTACTCCAGGATTTGACAATGGTTTTAGAACCTAAATATAAAAGTTCATTTCATAAGTCTCTTTATAAGCACGCAATGCTGAAAGATTTTCAAATAAGGAAAGAAGCAGGGACTATGTCGTCAAAAGAAATTTGCAAGCGCAATAAGGACTTTCTTTAGCATTTTCTGCCATCGACACAACAATTGGCATAATTCTGAACTTGTATCGCTTCAACGAATTTCTCGTTCTTTGTCATTCAAGAAGCCGATCGCAAGCTAGCTAATCAGTGTGGTTTGCAATTTAATTTCATGAATCGTGCCGAAAAAAGAAGTCATGAATAAGTTGTTACTATAATCATTATTATCGCTATTGCTGTCATAATTTCATCACAATTACTTCCCTTTAATCAACATTGTACCTCTTCCTTTTTACGTTTTAAGTGATCATTAGTATCCAGTAGAAACAGTTAATTACACACTGCTTGTTATTAGACAGGAGTGTTTTTGTATTTCAAATATTTATCGAATGAATGATGTCATTGATATAACAACAAAATGGTATGTAGTGGTGGTGTGGCCGAGTGGTTAAGACGCAGTGTTGCGAAACTTGTGAGGTCTTCTTCTTCTGTCCTTGGTTTGAGCCCCACCGTCGGAGCCATTTTACCACAAGCCAACAGTCAACTCCGCTGTCCATCCTTCTGAGGTCGGTAAATGAGTACTCAGAAGTAACTCTGAGGACACGAACACTGGACACACATTGATAACAGCTAATCTAAATTTGAAGGGTTTCATCCAGTATTAAGATTCGTAGATGACGAAATGAATATATTGTAAATAGAAAAGGGCCTCCTTGAGCATCAATGTTAGCGTGTAAATGCTTTCCAATACGAAAAATTGCCACAATCCGTATGGTGCAAAAACAATTTAAGCCTTTCTTAATATCGCAGAGATACAGTTCATCGATGTATGATCCTTTTGAATTATTCACACAGCACACGATCTTTCGTTGCCCATAGGTTGAGTTACTTTTAATTTTCCTTGCTAAGTTATGCTTATGTTTCATAAATCGATTAATTTGGAAGCTCAGAAGACATTACATGAGATTTTTGATATAGCGACACCAGTAGTTAACTAGAGAAAATAGGCAATTAAGTTTAGGTCAATGATACGTTATAGGCTGGTAGCTCAGTCAGTGGCTGGTCGTGTAAGAATTTTAAGGTTCCCGGCCCATCAACAGCCCATCAACAGCTCTCACTAACCAGGCATATGTACAGCTTAGTGCCCGAAAAATACGATAACACATCTAGGGTTTTATTGTGGGATGGTACTCCATCTCAAGAGATATTGATGAGCTATTTTTTCATAATTCATGAAAACAAGGAACCAAGAAATATCACATTTTACTTGCACCAATTACAAGGGGGAAAGACGTAACATCACCTGGTATCAACTGTAAGGTGCTGACAATGCAACACATTGATTTATCATATATTATGAAAAATAATTGATAAAGTTTAAATAAAAGGTTTCTCATATTAGGCGTCTGATCGATTGCACTACTTGTCAGAGTGTCCCACATAAACGACTAAGTCCAGCGCAAGTGAAAAAGGATAACCTCACTCAATGGTCAATTGATGCTAACACTAAGACCCTTCCACTGCTGCAAACCTATTTCTATATTACTGCTGTCGCTATGTTTGCAAGTAACTGTTTAAAACGTCATTCAATTAAGGTTGAAAGCGAACAAATCTCTAAGCTCAAACAAGCATGTCCTATCAGAATATCATTCAATCAGCCATCAGCTTTTATGCCGTCTTATGTAAACAGAAGAGCGAAAGTTCTACAACGACATATTAGCGTAGGAGTACGGAAAGTTTTATATGAATGCAAATATGAGCAGTGGCACCCGCTATGGTTCTCTGGTTTTTCTCTGTTTGTAAACAAGCAGGTTTTTCTCTGTTTGTAATCCAAGATGCTTCACATACAAAGCGGTGTTTCACAGTCCTTTTTCTCTGTGACAACACTATATTATTCATGCCCCTCCAGTCATAATCCTGCAATTCTCTCCGCCATACATTTTGTTCAGCTTAAGTCTGGAGCTATCGTCCGACTTACTGTAACGCAAAAAGCTGCCGGGGAAGACCAACCATTTAATTTTGGATGTTCTTTCTTCCACTTCCTTCGATCAGTGCTTCTACTTTAACAAGATGAGTTCATGAATATTTTGTTAATGCAACATTGAAAGTATTTGTCTTAGCAACGTAGCCTCGAATCCTGTCTTAGAATCATATATGATTTAGTAAAATAGGATTTGTATCTTCAAATTGCAATTTTGATGAACGGGATGTTGCCTTCGTTGTGGATGAAAAACGCGGAAGTTAAAATTCTGTTTTCGAACATTCTAGACGAAGCAAAATTGAAGTTAGAGTGGAGAGATGTTTATCATGCACACAAGTGATTTAATATTCTCTCTACTCAGGAATAAAAACAATAAATATTTTCAAATCTTGTTAAATTGAACCAGCAGATGTTTCACTGCGGCTTAAACCTCGACTTGATGAGAGCATCAATGTCAGCGGTGTTGTCATAATAAACAAAAATATATGTTGACCTTGAAGAACGTTCCCCCTTAAGTTAATTGCATAATGATTAGCGCTTTCTAATCACTGTGTAAGACGTATCCATCAAGTCAGTCATACAACAACCAAGTCCCCTTTAAGTCAACGTTCTTTCTTGTTCTCTCCCTTCTGTAGTAGTTGCGTGTATTTTTATGTTCTTTTCTATTTTCACTTAATGGCTACGGGGTAGACATAGTTATCGCTCCTCGTGACCCTGTTCTAGTAGTAGTTGCAAAGTAGCTCGTAAGTAGTGTAAGTTAGTAATTTGTTTTGTGAATTTTTTTATAGAATGTATAAAAAAAAGACGCACCAAAAAGTTTTTCCGTGTGTGCTTCAAAATGCGCTTGAAGTTGACCTGCCTCAAAAACTGTTTTACGCGCTGGTTATCAGTGACAAAAACTTAATGAAGTAAAATTGAGCCGAGGATATATAATGCCCTATACAGAAGCATTATGTGCTTTTCTAAGAAATGGGCTCTTTTAAATCATAAACTCTGATTCAGCAATTATAACTATTTTGTGAGAAGCAAATATATCAACTGAATTCTGACTCAGTTAGATTTGCAGAAGTTAAGTGCAGACTTGTGTCAGGACCAAATAGTCAGCAGTTGTGTTTGATTAAAAGTTGACACCCTTTTTTGTACTGTTCGAGCGTAGCAGAAACCATAGACAGGGCTCCCAGCTTTTGATAGGGAAATGGATATTATGAAGTGGTTTCCCATTCCTTTCCTCACCAATGGCGTTTTTATTGTGACACATGGAGGAATCGAACTTAAAGCCCTTGTGGTATGATTCCGCATGCTAAACCACTACGCCACAGCACTACTACGTTCATCCATTTGAAGAAATGAAGAGTAGTTGGAATGGCCTAGTCTTGGTATCACCTGAACAGCGAGTGAATCTGTCCTCTTTTTGCTCATGCTTTTTTGCCGCAGTGAGGTAACACGCCTCCCTTGCGTCCCAGAAGACTAATAGCACAGGTAAGACTGTCCAAACTGTGCCAATCATTCTCTGAGTCGGCAAGGATCGGAATCAAGCCCGGGACCTTGGAGTCCTCAAGGGATCTTCAAGGGTGTCCTACCAAATAAGCTACGACCCTTAATGATGGACTATTAATACAAAATTTAAAGATGTTCTAGCTGCCATTTGTTCCCAACTCAAGATTGTTTTAGCTTTGAAGTGTGGACAGCTTTTTTATTTCACATTTCGAACGAACTTGTTTGGTCCTTTAACAAACCCAGGAAGTGCCAGCTTGCATGCAGAAGTCGAGTAAACGCACTGGGGTATGCTGCTTTGAAAGCTGAAGCAACCTATAACTACAGATGCTGAAAATTCATTACTAGAAACTCGAAAGCAACCAATGAAGATCTTTTATAACTAACTTGAATTGCAATTAATATTCACTTACCCCTTTTACATGTAATGCATTTCTTTTTAATTAGTTTTTTAGTACTTGATTTACTTTTGTGCATTTGAATTGCTCAATGACAGTTCGTACTCTGTGCCTACATGTTTTGAGTTAAATATATATGAAAATATGTAATCAATGAAGATGTGGTACCACGGCTCCATAGCACTTATTTACCTACGTCAAGCATTTTTACCAGTAGTCGACCAGACGGGACTTCTTTGTGGTATTGCAATTAAAATCTTAGTCAAGCTGTGATAACATGGCGCAACCGCATAGCAACAAATCATTTTGAGCCCCACAGTTAAATAAACTAGGTGAATGCGATGGCTATAAAGATATAAATTGCGGTTTTATATTTTGCATTTCATAGCTGGTAGGTAATTCGCTTACTTGCTTATAGTCAAGGAGCGTATCCTATACTACAGCAGGGTATTGGAGGATTGTGCTCTGTTCTCCACTACCTACAACTGCTTTCCAGGATCAATTAGATTCTTTCAACTTGAGATCATAGAGCGCGGCTGTGAATGCCTTATTCTCTGGTGTCGCAAATTAGCGGTGGTAGCTGCGATAAAAATGTATGCTTACAGCCAATAGAGCAGTTTTTGTAGTGAATTATTCATGCTTTGGTAAACAATGAATTGATACTACATGCAGCTCTACATACTCATGAGCATTGTTTGTTATTAGAGGTGAAAACAAACATACTCAAAATCCTTCTCAAAAACCTGTTTTGTTGTTATCTACAAAAAATGCCACACATGTAAGCTATGCCATGCGTTACCCGAGCGAATATTACTGTTTCTGACTTTGTAAGAGATTTCAAAGTAGCGTATACGTTTTTAACAACCGATGACATGCTGGTGTGTGTCCGGTTGAAATAGAAATTGCATAAGTCTCAACGTGGTATCGTTTTGTTTATGGCGTTAGGCTGCACTAGGTGCTGGATGAATGAATCAATCAATCAGTCAACTGATTAATCACTGAATGGATCGATAGGTGGATGAATTGATGAATGAATGGATGAGTGAGTAGATAAATGAATAAAGGATAAATGAGTAGAGCAATAAATGAGTGGAGGAATAACTAAGTGAACCAATTAATTCATCAATAGAGGAATAATTAAATGAGTTGATGAATGAATAAGCAAATGGGTATTAGACAGTTAGTGGTTCTCCTAACTCTAAGTGAAAGTTGAGGTTGAGGTGAAGCTTCACCCAACAACAATCAGGTCAGCAATAAAACGCCTTAACTGCTGCTCTCTCATTGTACATATGTTAATGGTCTACCATCTAGATTGCTATTAGTAAGAATGCAAATAGGTATCATGACGGCAGATTTGATGAGAACTCAAACACACCAATATGACTGGATGGCTTCCTCTAGATAAATTTCTTAACAGTGCCGTAAGAGATAGGCGAAGGTTTCTTTTAGTAGGTCTAATTCTTTCTCATATTTCTACTGTATCAATTTTAACTTGTGAAATAAATGCAACAGCATACTGCATTACAGAGTCCTGTGGTATTGTGCTCATGCTCATACACAGTTCCATTCGCTGTGGACACATCCCCTTGGTTAGCTTCCTGAGTAATATTAGGCTGCAGTGACGCTGGAGGATGGGCCAGGAGGTGCGACCGGGGCCTAATGTCCACAAGATGGCTCCCAACTTTTCTCCATTTGCATGAGAAATGGTCCAGGGGGTGCACTAAATGTCTTTAAGAACACCTAAGTGAGTTGAACAGACATGGCTTGTAGAAGGTGAAACTTAATTTTATGCTATATCGGTTGCTCTGTTTCGTTGCCATTCTTGACTGCTGCTCATCCCAGCATTTTTCTTTTACTTCCCGCCCCCCTTCCTTAGAAATAACCTACCGGTGCCACTGCTCGCGAAATCGGGAAAGTTTATAGGAAGATAAAGTCACTAGTTACTAATCGGAAATGTTGAATATGCGGTTAAACTATTTGACGTGCTTTTGCTTGTCTTTGAATGACGGAGCGCGCTTTTCACCTCATAAATGCGGTCACCTTCACAATAGAGACGCATTCGAATCAGATTCAAAGGAGCGGCACCAACTTTAGGCATATTATCCAAAAAATTTTAGTGTCAGCTGTCATTTAAATGAACATAGAATTCAGGCCGTAGTGGGATTTCTTGTTCCTGACACATACATGTAGCATTCTAGTGGTTCATAGGAGAACCATGGCATTCATTTCCCTTTCCTCCAGGCTCTGTGAGCATTTTGGGCTGAATTGTATTAAAATATTGAAATCCTTCCTTTTGTCAATAAATGAATTTCTAGCCTGGCAGCATGGATGTTCTGCTCTGAATGATGACAGCTCTGGAGAAGGAACAAAGATAGCGACATCTGCCATTTTTGTTGTTAGTATATTGGCTGGAGTTTTCTGATGCTTAGCAGTACCGCCTATGCGGGCCTGACTTCCATAGTACGACTTACAAGTATGTAAGTGTGTGTGTGTGTGTGTGTGTGTGTGTGTGTGTGTGTGTGTGTGTGTGTGTGTGTGTGTGTGTGTGTGTGTGTGTGTGTGTGTGTCGGCTGATAATCGTTTGGTTGTCATGGCCAATTGCACCACTTCGTATCTTCTACGTGATGTGCTACAATACTTTCTGAGGAAGTTAGATACCAAGAACTTAAATCGAATAATTCTATGCCTCATAATCTGACTATAGAACTTAAGTAAAAATCTAATGCTTTTGTACCAGTTAGTCTTTCAATGTTACGAAATCTTGAGCCTTGCTTTGTACACATTCAAGAGCTTACTTCTTTATCTGATTCAATGGCTATTTTGCTAGTGCTTACTTCAACTGTAACACTGAAATGTTTCCATCAAAAATGAAGCATTACAAAATGCTTTGCTCTTGTATCAATATCGATAAAAAAAACTTCGGAGGATAGAAAAAAAAATTACAAGGGAAATTTTGCAATTAATCTCAATATATATCCATATGGGAGCTCAGACAGTTGAGTAGGAATTTGAGCAGGATGGATGTGTTAGAAACACACCCTTTTCAGTGTCAAGTCTTCTTAAACACGTCTGAGATTCTCTCGATCAGCTGCATTACATGAAGCTGTTCTACATAGCAGTGCTTGGCAATATGATGACCAAGTCCTTTAATGTGTCTTCATATATGGATCTACCAAGCATGAGGTTTCATGCATGAAGATGGCAAATGAAAAGGGAGCTTGTTATTACCATCATCCTCACTATCACAATCAGTCATAATCATAATCACCATCATCACTATCATCATCATTACCACCATCCTCACTATCACAATCAATCATAATCATCATCATCACTATCATCATCTTCATCATAACCATGACAATAATCGTCATAAAAATCGTTATAAAGGCCTGTGGTATAATGCATATCGTAATACACACCAACAACTATTGAATAATCATAATAACCATTTTCATCATTTTCATCGTCATCTTTATAGCCTATATCAGTGAAATTATACAAAGTGACTACTTTCTTCGCCATTGAAATCTTCAGCATTGGATCGTGACTGCAATCTACTTTGCAGTTACTTGATCACAGGTGAATTGAACATTTCATGGGATACGCAAGGTTTGCAAGATACCTCATTTGATGAATGATGAATGAATGCGACTGCAAATACTCAGCTTACCGTATCTCGTTGGAAGGATTCTCTTGTCGTAGTCCTTCATTACGTTCCGCAGCATTTGCGTCAATTCTGTCGAGTTTCGAAGCTTGCAGAAAGACTGCTCCACGCTGCAGAAAAGTAAAATCGTAGCAAAAATTGATCTATGCATTTCAAGAAGGAGATAGCTTGCTGTAGAGAAACCTTAACGCAATTTCAAGTGAATGCTATTCACCTAATCTCATTTGTTTGAAATCTCGACCCAATTCATAATTTAAAAATCAATTAAATTTCCCGAACCACCTGCACAAGAATTGAGGTGGTTTGTGTTGGTAGTTGCAGACAGGCAGTCATTTAGTGGAGCAACATTTCCAGCAACCCTTTGAAAGGTCTCTTCGATGGATCTAGCCAGGAAAATAGGAGTTTGATCGTGAAGCTACACTGTTCAGATCTTTCCTTGTTCAAATTTGTTCAATAAAGCCAGATCTACCGATTTTCGAGAGCCTTTCAAAGCTTAATGGTATTTTTCTAGGAATAATTTCTGATTTGTATATACTGCAAGAAACCTCAGTACGACATGATGGAAAATTAATAACAAAGTGAAAAATTGATTAATAAGTTATGAATAGGACAACGTAGATAAGGAAGTATTGTGGTAGGCGTCTTTATGACTTTTTAATTTTCATTTAAGGGCTGGGTTCTCCTCTCAATAGGCTATGCTGCAAGGAAAATTCTGTTTTGGAATGACGGCTTATTTGATATCGATGGATTTAAAAACTTGATCAACAGTTGATCATACAAAGACTAAATGAAGCCCAGCAAGCCATGCTTTCCGGCCAGATTAGATCAGTGCTAAAGAATGACTACCTGCTGTTAATAGGTGACCAAAACAGTTGCAATTGTTAAATCTAATCAGTCTCGAAAATTGGCAAATTTTCATTCTGATAATGGAATTATTGCGTGTAAGAAGGCAAAGATTATGGTGTTAGTCAGGCTACGTAGAAATAATTGATATTGTAACAGATCCTAGGCTCTCAGCCAGCTGTTTTGGATAGTAACGTCTAGAGATGTATACTAGATGTATCGTCACGCAGCCGTTTCATTACCACTACATGTAACCTCGTTGTGAATTCATGGATCCTCGATTCTGGCTTGCCTTCTATCATGGCATGAAATCGAAATTAATCACTTGTAATCTGTTCCGCTTGATGAGAAGAGAATCGCAAGATGCGCTCCCGAAGTCAAATCTTTAAAGCTGTCGTTTCTAAGATTGCTCTTAGGCATCTTCACCGTTGACGATAGTTGCCACTTCCCCGTTTGCCAATGGCTACGCCAACCCAATAAAAATTTCCAGCGGCGTACTTCTTCAAAGTCCTTTTAAAACATCGAATGATGTGTGTTTGGAGCAACGGCATTGCTTTCGTAGTGAGTCTTTGAAACAAAAACTTTGTGCAAGCTACCGACGTGAGTATTTTGATGAAGTGTTTGTCCTCAGCATATGTTTTCTGCGGACTTGATTTCAACTGCTAATGAATACTCGTTTATTACCAAGCTGAATCTGTAGGTTTCGTGACATCTGCTGCTTCATTGAAAAGTTCCGAAGAGGATAAAAAAGCTCCATTTCTACTCTCGTCTTACATTGCCGAGAAGAGAGGGCCTAGCCTGGTTCGGCGACTAGTAAAGTGTCCACGCGGAGGCGTAGAACTCGACCGACACAATAACAATTAAGTTCGAGTTTCTTTCCTGATGCCACTATTAGTATTAAAAAGATGTTGTTACTGTAGGTTTGCTCAAATTCTGTTTCTGAGTCAAGCACGCCGTACGCTGTTCTACGGTTTTCCCTGTACTGGAAAAAAGCATTTGCTGAAAACGGGGCATTTTTCAGATCGACCAATTGACACCAACAAGGGGAAGTTAAAGAGAGAAAATAGGAAATCTCTCTTGCATTTCTGAAAGGAATGCCACGGTTCAACCCATGTCCAGCATTTGTCATTTGAAATATACCTATTGCCCCTAGAAGCAGTACCTAGCGATTTGAGGAAGCAATGCCACTCTTGCTATCTCAAGCGAAATCGCTTCACTGTATGAGAACCGTAGTTAAAAGGCATGCCTGCTTAATTCTCGCTTGCAAATAAGCGAATTCAGTCGAAAAGCGCATGCTTCTCATTCGTATAAGATTGAAGGAAGGTTCTTCGTAATGGCTGATTCATGTTTGATTAATTCGCAACAGGTGCAATCAATTTGTGCAGGTTCACTGGCACAGGTCATAAAAGAGACTTGGGAGTTTCGACTTTCATTTCAGCTCATCAACTTTGTTTCGGCTAATGAATTAATCAGCAGTTTTACATTGAAATGCTAATTATCATAGCTCGAAATTCATGTTGATAAATTTTGCCTTAAAAAGAACTCTGTTTTGCTAAGTTGTTCGTAAGGAAAGCAAAATTTCCCCTATCTTAACAAGAAATGGCGATAATGGGCGAACAGCCAGCCACAAATGATTGCATTAAGCTTCGTATGCAGACAATGCATTGATCTCCCCTACGAGCTTTAATCACGCAAGGTTCTTTCTTCTCTTTCGCAGTTCTATACATCTCTGCTTCTTTACGTCTGTTTCACTTAATTGGCGCAGGTTCTCTGTGGTGAATTCAACAAGCAAACCGATTCTTTTCCTATCTGTTCGTTATCGTCCCTATTCTGTTCGTTCAATAAAGCCATGGTCGCTCCAAGGCTGTGTTATAGCGCGACTCATGTTGACGCTACAGTGTTAAGCGATTTATTCACCTAATTTTGATCCACCTCTATCCATTACAGCTTTGAAGAAAGCACGCGTGGCTTCATGTGAATCAATCTATACAAGTGAAATGCGGAGGTTGGAGTGCTCTCCAAGATCCCTCGTTCCTTATTTCTATGTAACTCGTTTCAAGCAAATGCTTAAAGACTAACCGGGGTATTTCAACGCAGAAACGGTCCAGAGCCCAGGTCCATGGGCAGGGTTGGTGACAGGGAGTGTCTCCGGCCTTAGAAGTTTTTGCGGAACTTCATTTTGATGCAGGTTGGATCAAAACAACTTATGCTAGGGCATCCCCCGGCAGTTATGTGCAGCAAAGCCGACTTTCACTTGTGAGCAACGGCTGCATTAAAGGATATGGGCGCCAGGGACAGAATGAGGCGGAAGAGAGTTATCTGCACAGACGATCCCACCTATATTGCCTACTAGATTTCGAGCGTAGCAGAAACCAGAGACGACAGGGCTCTGAGTTCTTTCAAGGAAAGTGGATTCTATGAGGTGATTTCCTATTGCCTTCATCACCAATGGCGTTTTTATTGTGACGTGTGTAAGGTTCGAGCTCACAACCCTTGTGCCGTGTGTCCGTATCCTCAACCACTACACCACAGTACTACTGCCGACCCCACCAACATGGGATTAGCGCAGGGAGAAGATGATAGCATGGCAAAAAATTTTGCACGAAATAAATCACCAACAGCATCAGAAATCACTTATGCCAATAATCTGTTTTTAAGTTGCATCTCATGCTAGATCAGGCAGATAACACGAATCCATACCATTCTATGATTTCTCGATCAAAGGTCACAGTAGCTAGGTCTTCAGCTTGTTGACCAACATCGTGGGAAACTACGCAATGTAGGCTATGCATGATCGTCTAAAGAAGCTTAAGAGAGCTCAAAATGTTTCATCTTTGATTGAGACAAACGAGGTTTAACAGATTTTTTAGATTAAGAAAGGTTATCTTGAAAAACAAGTATGGGACGATTTTGGCAGGGGAAAAGAGTTTGTAGTTTTGTCACTTATCAAGTTCTAATTGCTGGACTCAATAACCCTAAGGAGCCATCGCCAGCCTTAAAAAAGCAGACATCAATTTGCATGAGTGGCCATGAAGAGAAGAAAAGCTTCTGCTCTTAAAATATGTTCTTCCATTTTCTGTAATGTGGTAGGGATCCAAGACAGGAAGCGTTGAAAGTACACCATTGCTAGAGAAAACTGCTCTGGGTTATTCACTATTAAGACTCGCCAATTCAAGTACCTGAATTTTAATATGAAGGTGCCTTTTTAGATATATACATATGATCATACCTAGACGTCAAAGGTAGTGTTTATCGAGCAGCTTCCAGGTGCCTCCTCTCGATGTGACCACACGTCGCCGCTCTTACGCCTGGAGTTACAGAGAGCTGGCGACTCTCCTCATTCTAGGTGAGAGTTTAACTGAGGGTGAATTCAAACATTGACCACAGGACCAATGCAAACATGTTTCAGGCATCGGTGAGCGATGAATCCGACTGCTGTTGTGCAATTTTCCCTGAGATATTCCAGCTGTTCCTCCTATAGACCGTAAATATAAAGGAAAAAGCCCGCCTCTAGACGCAAAAAGCCAGTGGTGTCTGAAAGTGGTCCCCATTCGGGAGAAAAGGGAAGTTCAATGGTGTCAAAGGAACTCGACCATATAAGTTCCAGCCTTCACCTGAACTTAACTGACAGGTTTAATGCAAATAGTCTCACGGTGTTAAGCAGTTTGTTGGCGATCCTATTAAGGAAGAAGTCAAAGAGTGACAAGGGAAGATGGGAAATGACCTTGAGCAGCGCTGTTCATAATATCAAATCATAAAACATGATAAGTTTGGTCCAAATGTGAGCTTCAAGCCACTTCTTGTTTAAGCAAGATGCCTTTCTCAAAAGCAGTTACAGATTGCAATCAAATCATTGGATTTAAGGCAGCCCTTGATTTCCGCTGCGACAAGTACTGAAACACTGTTATGACACCCAGCTTGGTGAAAGGACTGAGAAGCACTACGGTGTACCTACCCTTGAATGAAAAAACACATAACAATGTCTGCATGCTTCCCTCTCATGACATTCGGATGAAATGAAACACATGAAAAGATACCTGGAGGGGGGATGAGTTCGTGGAATAAGTTGCCTCACAGATTTACATCTACAATAAAGCTCTATGAAATTCCAAATCTTAGGGAACCTAAGCAGTTCGAATCCAACCCCGTTCAGGCAAAAGTCACTTTGTTGCCCGAGGCATTTTCCTCAGTCCGTATTTCTAACAAGCAAAAGACAGTTCTTTGGTAAAATAGAAGGTATAATTCGAGTAAACGTTGCACGATTAACTAAAAATAGAAAGCAAAATGCAGCTAGAAACGATTGCTCGTTTTTAAGGATTTTTGCTTCATGAGGAGTCAGCTGAGTCTTTGTTTCTGAGTCGAATAAATCTGCAATTATTTACCGATAAATGGCATGAAGTAGCTCAAGACTGCATTTTTGAACAAAATAGGATCAAAAATCATTACATGAAGCTCAATATACTTACTTCACTGTGAAATATAAAAGTAAATGCAAGTACTTAAACAGCGAAGGCCCCATGTCACGGACAGGTTGCCACAACTGTCTAGCGCACACAGAAGCTATGTTTTACTACGTCGAATGTTAAATCTTGAACAACAGGCGAAAGAGTCAATGCTTTCCCATGATTATGGTAAACAGTGCGTTTCAGTTTACAGTAAGCGACTTATTAAACATTTATACGTTCAGATTCTCCGTATGTTGATAAAACTCGAAATGCCTGAATGATTTCTTTAGTACATATGAATGTTTAATCACTGACCAAGGCAGACTTATTAGCATCATCCATGCTGTTCAAAAGGGGCTTTAACAGTCTGCAGTCAATGTTTTGAAGAATGACCTCTCAGCAGGAGCCCAGTCGACGTTCCCTTCATAAAATTCGTTTACTCTTTCATTACCTATTTTGAAGCAAACGTTTTGGAAGAACAGTTTAAAGAGAGTTCCTTTGAAAAGGCTAGCGTTGCGGCAAGTTTACACAAAGCTCGTCGTCTGACAATAAAGAGTGCAAAACATCAGGAGCAGCTATTTAAAGATGTGTATGAGATAGGTGACCTAGACGTGACTTGCAAAGCTTTACTTGTTGGAGGCAAATGCTAATGACACTTGCAAGACTCGCATTGGCAAATTTTATAACTAACTAGTCTTAATTGTAGGATATGATGGATGTTAGATGCCTTTCTACATTTTCTTAGTGCATAAACTTCCAAAAGATACGTCAATTGATGGTCATCACTATCAACAGAAACGAGTATTCCTTTCTTTGAAGAATACAAGTCCTCTCGGGCGACCTCCAATGCAACCCACGTAATGTGTTATTTCAAGATTCAGTGCTTGACAGTTTCAATTTTGCTCTTCATAATTGATGCATTTCTTCATAAGAAGAATCACTCCAGCAAATTCACTAAGACCATTACAGGTGTAAGAATAATAAGGTGGAAGCTAGGATGGTTTCAGAAAACGATTGATGAATCGAACGAAGTAATAAAACGAATTTAGCATGTTGTGCTCTTTGGGAAAAACTAGAAGAGAATGCAAGAACTTATCTGTCAACATCAAAACAGTGAAACCTTCTTACAATGCGGTCGTTCAAAGTAACCTTTAAGTTACCCTGCCCGTGTAGAGATTTCGATTTTAAGCCTTCACTTCGAAATAAAAGCTATTTTTGCAGTTTTATGGTACTTCTTCTAGCAGCTGAATGGTACAATTTTTTTTGCCTTAGGGCCTAGATCTCTGACGTCTTATGTGAAGCATTCCTGAGTTCTAGATCATGTTAGCAGGTTATTCGTTGATAGCAGAAGTTTCTTTTGTTGATATAAAGTAAACCTGTTAAGATATGCGTAAGTTGCTGTCATTTGCTTCACTCGAGGTGTGCTAGGTCAATGAATGTTGGCATCAAGCTATTTCTCTTGACTAGCACTTTCCCATTAAGGGATGAAATCGTTGTAATCAGATTCGCAGTACTTTCAAGCTTAATACGCTAAGTCCTTATCCGCCAATCCTCTGTAAGCTCTGTAAACAAAAATGAGATTTAGCGAGGCTATAAAGCACGTTAATCAATAACATACGTAGGAGGTTTGTGCCATTGAATAAATTTCCTTACATTGGTATGAGCGTTGAGATACTTCTAAGAGCACTCCCGCCATGATCAAATCCGCAATGATTTAAGGGGAACAACGAAGGACGCTAATCATGTGTGGATTTCGAAGCAACACGGCTCTGTATTCAATTCCTTTTGTAAAGCTAGAACATTTCTGGGACGTAATTAGTCATTTTTCCTTAAGCTTCACTTCATGACACAGCTAAATGTCTCACATTTCAATGTCGCTTTGGGGTGGGAAATAAAGAACGTATCTGAATGCAGACTTAACCTGTAACTAAAGATAAGGTGCCCTGAAGGGAGGCTTTACAATGCATCGGATTATTCAGGGAATCGTTTATTGTCATTTGCTGGACCAGCATTTTGTCATTCAGTTGTTTAGATGGGGCTTATTTTGATGGAATTCACGCCCCTTATAATCTGGATC
This sequence comes from Pseudorhiza aurosa, assembly GCA_964026355.1. Classification (NCBI taxonomy): domain Eukaryota; kingdom Metazoa; phylum Cnidaria; class Scyphozoa; order Rhizostomeae; family Lychnorhizidae; genus Pseudorhiza; species Pseudorhiza aurosa. The sequence continues at coordinate 7,112,030 of OZ032114.1, read as the reverse complement.
CCTCTGGTCACTGCAAAGTCAAATTTCCACAGAAGAAACTTCAAGCAACAAAACCAGTTTGAATTGATCACCATCTATTGCTAGTGATTTCACACTATCTAAAAGTAGATTATTTGACATCGCATTTTCTTAGAATCTCTCGTAAACTAATGTACTGATGATTACCGAAAATCGCAAGGGATTGCTGAGATAGAGCTCTCCACCATCCGGCAAAAATTGATTCTTCAAGCTAAGAGGTTGCTCAGGGTCATATTTTGTATTTCCTATCGTGAGACATGAGCGCAAACTACCTATGTATTGTATTTGCAGGCTCCAATAGGTAATATTTGTTTAGATCACCTTGTAAAAGCTTTAAAGTTAAGAATATACTGTAAGTTTTGGTAGTTTTGTCAAATGAGGTATCTGAAATTGTGCTGGATTCTGAACGATTTTTCGAACAATTTCAAAGAGCCAAGCAGTTTAATCGTAGGAAAGATTGTTTGGTCATTTTCTTGAATTTGTACTCGCCCGTTGTGAAAGATTGATTTAGAGACTTTCCCATAACCCAACAGACCGATGCGTTATCTTTGCGTTTCCCTGTTTGTAACAGTATCTTAAAAACGACAGAGTAAGTCGGTATAATTTTCCAAAAGTTAAGTTTCGTGCGAAGATTCAGGTTTGTTGCATGCCAAAGTCGACGGGCTATCTTTCCTTGAAGCCCCTTACGTTTTATGCATTTTCTTCCGTAAAGGCTTGCTAGGAAAGTGCTCCATATCAACTTTAAGATATCCATTCATCCTTATCATGACCGGCTATCTTACAGGAGTGATAGGGGGTGCAGCCCTTATCGGGGAGGGCTAGCCCTCCCATCGGAATAGTCAAGTCTATTACCAATCGTCACCAAGTGCAAGCTTCTGTAAATCAATAATCTAACCCCCCTGACTGGAAAATACTGTTGCACTCCTGCTAACCTGGTATTCATGTACCGAATACGCTGCTCTGTGCTTTTAGCCATGAGTGTAATAAATGAGGTACGATGTGATAAACACCAGATAGGAAAGAGGAAAGAGATATCTGCAGATTTTGTCAAGACTGTGTCCTTCTTCTTCATTTTCAATGTGCTTTAACATCATCTTCTCATCTAGCATCTTTACCCACGTGTAAATAGACCCTCCTTTCATTTGTTCTTTGGCATTGACATCAGATGGCGATTTAGTAGCCTTGCATTTTCTTTCGTTCATCTACAAAAAGTAGAAAGAACATCATGTACTGCATACCCTCGCTTTCAGTGCTCCAATCTCTATCACGCAAGAGACACTGTACATTGTCTACAATATCCTTTACAGCAGGGTCTCAAACTCGTGACCCGCGGACTAAATACGGCCCGCAGGATAATGATTTTTGGCTCGCGTCTTAGAATAAAAATGAAATTATTTGGGAACATTGGAATGCTTTTATCAGAGCTTTTCTTGCCGAAAACCTGATGTCACCCAGCCCTACCAAGACTGCCTCCAGCGGCCCCCAGGTCAGTTAAGGCTAGGATCACTGCTCTATGGCCAACTAACTTTAAATTCATTGCTCTATTCTGTGTTTACCTTCTGCTAGTTTCATATTACTGTCCCAAGGGAAACTATTTTAGGTCGTTCTTTAAAATTCTCACTGATTTTTTTAAAGCAGCAGGGATGCGCTGTGAAGCTACATCGCACCGTCTTCAACCCAAGTGCATTGGGACTAATCATAGCAAGCAGCAGAGAAATAAATGAAAATTCTCAGAATAATTCCTTACTCTTTTCCATCTCTTGTCTGTACACCCGACCACGCTATATTCTATTAACACAGCGACAACGAATGCAATGGATGCATTTAGAAAGATCTCCAGCGCCTCCGCAGCTCCGAAAATTCCCGAAGACGATCGGATATGGTGCACCATACTGTTCATGGCTAGAAATACTGTGCATGGTAGTGCCACCCTTGCGGGCTTTGCTTTGAAATGAATCCAGAAGGAGACAAAGCTAAGAACGACCATTCCAAGAACAGGCAGGTAATACTCCATAATGTAATAGTTTAAATCTCGTTTCAGTTTCATGATGACCTTTACCTGGTCAAAAATCCCTGTGTGAAAATTTAATTACTACACAAACGAATGCACATAAAGTTTTTGGTCAATATAACTCAAACATATGGTAGCAGAATGAATAACATGCATGAAAATGACAACTATTCAAATCAGATTATGTTGCTATCTCTTCAGCCACCTTGCTACTGAAGCTTGGATAAATTTTGTGCTGGAAAAGAAATTGATTCCGCACAAATTTACAGAAGCAAAATCTTCATCATACTGCAAACATGTTCGTCCCTCCTTCATGAGAGTTGAACACATTGGTTGATTGCTTAATTTAGTTATCGAAATCTTCATACTTGGATGAGTTTCAAGCAAAAATATCTTCACTTGATAAAACGTTGGACATACACGCTTAAAGCCATTCCTGCTTGGATTTTTCTGTGACTTAGTGAATTATTTCCGCGATCAAGAAGCCAGGTATTAAGATTAAGCAATTTCAAATTCATACTATCAATTTGTTCTTCCAGGAAATTTTGAATTCTTTATAGCTTTCCTGAATCTGACAACTTGCCATCTTTCAAATCCAAGACCAATAAGCTTGATTTGATCTCCCTCTCCTCTTAGCCTTTCGCTTTCTTCTTTCTTCCTTTGTTGAGGAATTGTACAGGCCACCATGGCCTTTCCCCAACATAACTCACTAAAAAAATAGCAGCTTACTAGTATCAAATATGCTTACCACCCATTCCCTTATCGATTTCTGCTTTTTCTACCTTGTAGTTTTCCAAGATGAAGCGTGAAATGACGAAAAATTCGCCCAACGCAACAGTTTTTCCATTGTAAGGAGCTAATTGAAACTGAAGGGTCTTTCTGTTGTAGGAGGCTAGATTTAAGCAGAAACACGGGAATTTACATGTCGGTAATCATCCCAACTAAAGCACGGTGAGTAGAATAATGAAGCAAACAATTTTACTCTGATGTGATCATGTGGTGTCCTGGGATGTTGTCATAAGTACTTCATCACTATGCCATTGCAAATGGCTAGTGGCTCGCCCTTGTAAGGAAGTTGGCACTGTGTTTAAAACATAATCCTTTTGTCCTGAGGTCGACACAATAGAACCATGCTTATTTTCATTTCTGCGAGCCCTTCTCTGTCGGGTCACCTAGCAGTGGACTGGTGCCAGGTTCAGAGCTAATGGTGAAGTACAGCAAGTGCAACAACCGACCACCCTTCCGCACAAGATCATTGCTTGGGGTGCTAACTCTTTACGAAGCTGTTGCCCGTCGCTCTCGTTTCGAGTATGGGGCTCAACTTCTTTCAAAGAAATCGCTAAAATTAGAGAACAGCAGGCCACTAGAGTCCGCGATATGACAAAATACTGACTGTAACATGACAGTCCTATGCTATTTACTCCTGCAAGATCTTGCAATGGTCAATGCAAAAATGGGATGGGACAGAATGAAATTTCATTCACTGTATGGATAAGGTAATGTAATGAAGCAACTGGCAACCTTTTTGTCAGTAAAAATAGCCAATGATGATAAAATAAAGCATGGATAAGGTTACGAATAACTGCTTGCTGCCACAAGGATAAAAGGGTTTAGTATTTTGAGCACATATAGCTGAGCATGGTTTATTGGCATGTAGCCAACAACTAATCCATTGTATGCTTCACATCTACTTATCCCATTGTTTCTTTTGTAGCAAAATGATTGCTTTTACCGTTAAGCGAGGGGCTGATTTGATTGAAATTACTAGTTTTGCAAGCTCATAAAAGTTTAGAAATTTGTGCTTCGAGACGTGTGTAAGGCTAAATGCACACCTAGAGAGATGAAAACATCCCGATTTAGGCAATCTAAAGCAAAGAGTTAAAAACACAATTTTCGAGTGTAAAGCAAAGGAAAGCTGAGGTCCTTTATTCCCAGAGATTCCCTCTCCATTTAATTTAGAATTGACTCAGCCACATACAATGAGCAGCATAGAATCACAGGCCCTTCCTTCCTTGTCATTACAGCACCACAGATAGGCATTTAAAATGGCATGCATATGGTGCATACTTACATGACTCAAAAGCTATGTCACAAGTTTGCTTATCGAAAGGAAAGCCATCCAGTGTCATAGGGCAAGCCACGGTTGCTCTGATGCTAAATCATGAAACAAGGAAAACAATGGGTATAGCACATGAAACTATATATCACATTTAGTAGTAAACAGAAGCTCTATCTAGTATTGCATCCCATTATGCAGCAAGAACAGCAGTATTCTAAAGTTGTTTCTTTGATAGCGGTTGATGTAGTCTTAAACCCAGCATATACTGTTAGCAAATTCATATTTTGTCTTCTCAATTGGGTTCTTTCAGCTTAATAAGGCACTGTAGGAACATCAGCTGCGTACAGTCCCACGTACTTTAAACACAGACAGTGAATTTATCAATCAGTTTCACTCATTCAGGGTTAGTTTAGCATTGCTTTTCATGTGACCCTGCAGGCAAGTTTGAGAAGAGATTTTGTTTTCAACTACGTTCAGCCTTTTTCATTTAGTGTTTGATTCATGCATACCGTGTGGCGTATATAACACTGCCATTGGAGAAAACCCACGCTGTCGATAACGGCTTCGGAAAATTCTCCTCCTGAGCTTGGTTACCGCCATTTATCATAATGTCGGGTCGCCAGAAAAATATGTACTTCTCTTTGTTTATGACAATACGATCATCCGCCATGTTGCTTTTGTATCTGAGTCGTGAATCTACCCATTCCATTATAATGTCCATTTCAACGAAAATTTTCTATTTGTAAATGAGGGAATCAGGAATTACATCTTAAGACTCTATGTTACCAAGTAAAAAATATCAGATGATCTTCTGTCTAGGAAAGAGTGTAGAGGATACTATTTACCTGCACTTTTTGTTACTCTATGTTACTATACGTTACTCTATGTTACTCTGTGTTACTCTGTGTTACTCTGTGTTACTCTGTGCTATTCTGTGTTACTTTGCACTTGTCTGTATTAGTCTGTGGTACCCTTTGTTACTTAATGTTACTCTGTGTTACTCTATGTTTCTCCATGCTTCTATATAGAATTAGGCATTGTGGTACAGCCGTAAATGGATAAAGGAAGCCTTAAGCCAATATATTTAGCAGTGACTTCTACACCAAATAGTCGATCACCTGGTGATTGCATTTCTGGCATAAATTTGCATCACAATTGCTGCCACTTGCGCCGTTCATTTCAGTTTGTTATCAAAAACTGCAAACAACGTGCATTTCTGCAAATGATAATCCGTTATTTGCCCCGATTTAAAGGTATGATAACTCTTCCAATTAAATTTAATATTTTGCATACTCACATTGTTGAGAAACCTCAGGGGGACCATATTCTGGATAACTATTGAAAGTCTAACATTCAGAACCTCCCCTGAAATGACACAAGTACCTTGAACTAGAATGCAGTTTTTTCGACAGTAAGCATTTTTGATCCTCAGAAGTAATTTTCAAAAATGATTACAGTGAATTGCGTGTAGTTCCTATATAGCATTAGAACATTTGTCAATCTGAATTTCTTAACCTAACATCACTTTCGGTGAAAGGCAAACAATTGAATGCAACACGACATGCTTGATATTGCATGCACAAAGTAGAAGTGATATTATTTCGCAGTGCTCGTGCATTTAAATGCAGATTAGGGTGAATGCCACTATTAAATCAAGGCAGAATGTAGAAGGATCAACCACTATCTACTTCAAAATTTCAAATGAATATGTGTAATGACAGCTGTTTCCGTAAAGGGCTCTCCAACAGGAGAACGCAATGTTTGCATCAATTGAAGTTTCTAGATATTACAGAACTCGTCATACGTTTCTTATGAGGCTTTCATATAAAGTGCAATGATCGATCCTAATGAAGGAGAGAATCTTTATTGTTTGGATTTTTCGAAAGCGATTTAAGACACTCATAATGATATTGGAAATATACTGACACGAGAAAAATCGAAGAAAATCGCCAGTTGAATGCACAATTTTTGTTAGTTAGTACCAAATTTGGTCAATAGGATTTTCAACAGAATAGCCAATAGGATTTGATCGCATTTGTATTGCAGTAATAGTCTTAATACGGAAGAAAGTAGGGCAAGTATGCACGTTCTTGAAAATATCAATACCTTTTTTCCGTGGTGGAAGTAAAAGCTCTCTGTCGTAATTTGCCAAGATTTTTGATATTCTGCTTGTATTAAGTAAACAATAAGCCCCGCTGAAGCACAAAACATTGTGATTCATCGTACCTTTATCCACTTTAATGAGAAAGCAATTATTTTTAATCAAATGATAATGTGTGAAAAGTTTACTAGGCTGCAAAATATGGTTTGGGGAATGAAAGTCCCAGCGTTCAGTGTCGGCGTGTCTGTCGATCTTGACGGAGGTAATGATGGAAATCACATTGAACTTGTCTAAAGCTTTTACACGATGAGGATTGAATCTACTTCTACTCGTAACTCAACAGTATTACAACCTCCGATCTATACTGGTGGGCTCCCGCCTCTTTTGCCTTTGCTGATGGCAAAGCTAGCAGTTGGATCAATGTTTGTTGATGCCTTGCAATGTTGTTTGTTATTTTCGTATTGATGAAAGCAACAATGACAGCAAAATAAACAACGCAACCTTATACATTCTGATAAAGTACTTGCATTTGTGATTACCTTGCCATGAGAAAGAAAGTCATGTATGAAATCATTGTTTACAAGTGATGTCACTATTGACTTTTGATTTCGTTGCGTTCATTCCCTTCCGTAAATGGTGGCTTCACAGATGTTTGCAACCAACATGTCTTGACAAATACCAGCAAACTCTTACGCAACTCGTACCCTACTTGATATCCTAATCGACTCTATTGTGTTCTTATCCCTCATTTTTCAGTTATTATGTAGATTGGCATAGCCACTGTAATAGAATAGACTCTATAGTTGAGCAGGTGCCCCTTTTGTGGCTTCATTAGTGGTCAAAAGTTAGATCAAGTTTCCAAGTTTTTCATGAAGAGAATCACCCATGGCTGAGAAACCAGGCTTTTTCGTATCATAACTATATGCTATGGCTGTGACATGTTACTTTGAATCAGCCTTTCCCAGGCCTATTCTTCACTTGTATGTGATGGCCTCATCAGCCTGCAAGGTTTTTATGTCGTAGCTTAAGGCCTCACTTCATTTTAAATACCGACATCAATGTGACGTAACTTTATGCTGAAAGTAACCTTTTTATTGTAATACAGCCATGAAGTTTTATGCCTGCAGTAGCTTTACCTTTGAGTACTTGGAATCGTTTCCCCTTCTTTCATACTTTTCTTAAATTTGTTTCCTTGATTAGATAAATCAAAAAGAATAAGCACAGCATTTAAAGTGCGAACATTAGATGTATACTCTGTCAGTGTTTTCCTGTATAACTCTGAACAATGGACCCTAACAGGTGCACTGGAAAAGGAGATCGATGCATTTCATAGAAAATTACTAAGGAGAGTAATTAACATATGTTGGCCAAAATTGATTTCAAATGAGAGATTATATGCGAAAACAGAAACCACAAAATGGAGTGCCATAATCAGAAAGAAAAGGCTGAATTGGCTTGGTCACTTAACGAGACTTGATAGGCAAACTCCAGTTGGGCTAGCTCTGTTTGAGTCATTGCAGCCAGGTAGAAGAAAGAGGGGCAGACCAAGCTTAATATGGACAATGTTAACAGAATAAGATCCAGAATCAACAGACATCAAAGCTAACTTAAAGGATAAGAGGACGCCGGAAGAAAAAATGAAAGTACTTGAGGGACTTGCTGAAGACAGAAACAAGTGGCGAAAATTAGTGAAGGACATTGTGACCGTTAACCGTTAATTATGTATAGATGATGATGATTAGCATTGAGAAACCCTTCTCCGGTGTTTACAAATTTTCTTATATGCATAAATGGACATGCAAGGACAATATAACTCGGCGATTTCAGATCTTTCTCCCTTCTTGCAGAAACACGTAGATTTACGAAGGCCTTTATAATTAGGGTTAGGGTTAGGGTTAAAAACATGACAATATTATTTTCCTTTATAGTGTTTCTCCCTATGTCCGATTGCTGACTACGGACCACCTGTATCGGATCCATGTGAAAGTCTGGTAACTAGTTTGGAATCGTCCTCTATCTAAGCGCTTCCATCATGGCGAACCCAATCAGCAAGAAACGCAAAGTAAGTGTCCATTTTTAGCGTTGTTCTAGGCTCTGGTGTCGAAATAGTGTCTCAGACCTGTGCTTTTGAATCTAAGCAAAAGCTTCAATCAGGCATACCGATATTGTTATGTGCAATTTTACCGATGTAGATGGATTTTGCTATGCTGCTAGCTAGGCCTATAATTTTACGTGATGATAAAGTTTGACCCTTTTATACCCGAGAACACAGGAATAGCGTCTTTGAACTGTTCTGAATTATAGCAATTGCCTATGACTTAGTATCAAATTGCATGATTGCCAGCTTCCTGGCTGCTAAGCAGGTCTGCTTGCTTATTGATTTCAAACTATTTTACCTCTACTATGATTTAATAATTGTTGCTACTGCATAACCAACAGGCATATTCCCCCTATGCAGTCATTATTGAATGAAGCACAGCTTAGAATTTAACCAATTCTTCTTTGCCTGGTTTAAATTCGTATTTATACAGGCTACATACTTAAACTACAGAGCATGCTTAATTGTATGGATCTTATCACAGGGTATGTTTGTTTCCATGCTTCTCAATCAAAGAAATATTAATTTGTTAGTCTTTTACTTTTTATGAATCTTTTCATACTTAATTGCTGCTAATTTTTTAGTTTGTAGCTGATGGTGTATTTAAAGCAGAATTGAACGAGTTTCTCAAAAGAGAACTGGCTGAAGATGGCTACAGTGGAGTTGAAGTCCGAGTAACTCCAATCAGGACAGAAATCATCATCTTAGCCACCAGGACACAAAATGTTTTGGGAGAGAAAGGCCGAAGAATCAGGGAACTTACTTCTGTGGTCCAAAAACGTTTCAACTTTCAAGAGGGAACAGTTGAGGTTAGTATTTGATGAATTGAATGTGTTTGTATGTATGTGTAAAAGTTTTTTGTGTGCTCCCTTTGATTAGGCAATTCAATGATTCTCCATGAATTTTGCCGCTTCTGTCGCACAGAGCGAATAAGGTTAATTAAGTTTTCTAGAACTTCAATTGATGTTGGTTAGTTGGTTGGTTGCTAGCTACTGTATCCATATTTTGCTTGTGGGCTTGATAGATTCCTGCAGACTTTGCCTGAATTGGCAGGTAATCTGTATTTTTCAATTTATAATTAGAGCACGGCTATGGTACTCACATGGTGCACTTTTGTCGCTTGGTATCTCATTTATATCTTTGTTTCATCTGCTAACGATGTTTTTAATTTCTACAGCTGTACGCTGAAAAAGTAGCAACTCGCGGACTGTGTGCTATTGCCCAATGTGAATCATTGAGATACAAGCTTCTTGGTGGTCTTGCAGTAAGAAAAGCATGCTATGGAGTTGTGAGATTCATCATGGAAAGTGGAGCCAAAGGCTGTGAAGTTGTTGTTTCTGGTAAATTGAGGGGACAGAGAGCCAAATCAATGAAATTTACTGATGGATTCATGATTCACAGTGGTTATCCCATTGAAGAGTACATTGATATGGCTGTTAGACACGTTTATCTGAGACAAGGTAATAATATTGTCCCCAGAATTGCTTTCAATTTTTCATTCATTACATAACAATCCCATTCAAAGCTGCCATTCATTTGTTGTCTTATGAAATACTTTCCAAAAGGAAATATTGTTACGATATTACCAGTATATTCTGCTTCATGACTAATGCCAATGTAATGATTTTTGTGGTTTTATTCACCAATCTCATACCATAGTTATTGCTTCAAAGAGTTAATGATCAGGTCACTTTTCATTATGGATAAGTGCTGAATCTTCAGCATCATCAAACCCCTTTCTTGAGTATTCTTGAATCTATCTTATCTTAATTCAGTTGTGCATACCCACCTTTTGAAATTAATCTGGGGTTTTCTTTTCATTATTTGTTTCTCTAGCCATGTGTAATACATTGGTAACCCTTGGACTGTTTCCACAAGAAACCTTGTTCATAAAATAGTCAGAATTGGACCAATTTTATGAAGCATCTATCTATTACTAAGTTTCTGTGTCTATTCTATATGGATATTTCATCTCCCTGCTTTGCACATTCATCCAAGTAGTGGCATTTTTCAGAGGCCTTTGCACACTAAAAGACCATTGATGGAAACCATTGTTCTGATGACTTTGAGTCTTGTCATTTGGATAGAGCAGACAATTTGTATATATTTCAGGAGTATAAGTTGTTAGTAAGACAAGTCTTTAAGTAAGGTATTTTCTTTGTTACTCAGGTGTCCTTGGAATTAAAGTCAAAATCATGCTCCCATGGGATCCACAAGGTAAAACTGGCCCCAAGAAGTCATTGCCAGATCATGTCAGCATCGTAGAGCCAAAAGAAGACTTTTTACCTACACAGCCAACATCTGAACAGAAAGGCGGCAAGCCCGAAGGGGAACAACAGCCAGCTGCTCCAATGATGTAAGTCAAGTTTATTCTCAGAAATGTCTATCATTGGATGAAGATTTTGGAAGCATTTTCTTTCTATTAAGGGCTACTTTTAGAAGTTAAATGATCATTCCTGTTGAAATGTATTCATCTGAAACAACGTTTGCATCTATATGTCGTTAATATTTTTTCAAACCCATGAAAATCCAATTACCCTGTCAAAGAAAAACTGTAGCCAGGCTTACCATCCTATACTTTGGAATTTGCACATAGGAAAACCCTTGGTACATGGAAAATGTGGTATGCCATTTTGACGTCACTAAGTACATCTGCAAGAGTTTTCCTTCAGCCAATACTGAACTCAAAAACAAACTTCAAACCCTTATAAAATCAAAATGGTGCAAAATATTAGAAAAATGATTGCAGATTTGAAACTAGGGAGCTCAACTAAATCTAATTGGAAAATAAATGTTTTCCCCTGGAAAGGCCCTTTAACTTACCCAACCCTGCCAAGTGGTGCCAAATGTATTTTGGAAGTAAATATCTTACATATCTGCATTTGTCTCCTATTCAAAATGCTCTTCACTTACCATTGTTTTGATTGGGATTATTCTTTTTCAGATGAAGAGACTGAAATTTACCAACAAAATCTGATAATTATATGGAAAAACAAGTGTTTTTTTGTCAAGTTTCTCCACAGTTTTATTAACAGCATTGATTTATTTATTGCTGTTGTCATGGATTAGTTTGTCCCATATAAAAATTTCATCCTAAATTCCACCATGAAGTGACTAGCTTCAGTTTTTGACTGCCCATGGTTGGAATTATCCTTGTACTTAAAAAAGTTGCTGGTCTATTGTATGGACACTGTGCATTCTCCCCACTGAAGCTAAACAGTCCATTTAAATCAAAGGAAATAAATATAGCTTTTAGTAGACATGAGGTCTCCACAGGCTTCTACCTCCCTGATGCAACCTTGACTATTTACATATTTATGATGGCTGCCATTCCACGAGCTAACTTGGGGTATGGCACCATGGCCTTTTCATCAACATGACTTGCTAAAAGTATTATTAACATAAAAAGGGAAGGCAATCTACTTTTTTATTGTAATTGATACAAGGCAAACAAGTCAAGGATCTACATCAAGTATTAAAGGGCTATGTAGAAATTTGCTAGTGTCGATAAAGATGCAGCTCAAGATAACTAATCAGCCACTTTGCCCAAAAGAGGTTATTGTGTTCATTTCATAAATGGTGCTAGGCATTCTGAGATTCCTTCCTTGAAAGGTGTCCTTTGACCAATACCAACAGCCTCAAGATCAGTGCAGTCGAATTCACAGTCATATGGTCGCTTGGCACCAGGGCTTGGAGAGTTGTCTGCCAAGATGTTATCAATTGGAACTTTGGATACTTCACTCATAACCTGAACCATTTGATACTTTGTCATCTTGTCACCGCTTCTCCAGTGCCATATCCCATTAAAATCGGTTTTAACGAGACATCTTTCTCCGATTTGCCTGCAGACAACTGCTATGTCATTAACTGAAGTTGGGCAACGTTGTTCATAATCTGAAACTTTGATTGCACTTCCTTTTTTGACCAGATCAAATAGCCCTGCAAATGTCAAACACTCAATGTAGATAGTTGAAGAGGAAATCCACTTGATAGCAGTTTTCAATATTTAAACCAGTAGGAATTTGAGCATGAACGATGTCATTATTTCCAAATGACAAGCATTTCTTACTAACTAGTACTTAAAAAGGAAATATTACCAACAACCATACTCTGGGACATAACGCTGGTATGCAAACAAGTAATGTTACCTGTGACTGCACTCTCATGAAGGTGTTCAACTGGACCATACAGAATTGGCACGCGCAAGACACCGCATCTTGGCAAGAATTCAAGCGTTGCATTTTCCCCATCAAGTTTGCTTTGGCCATATCTATTCAAGGGATTCGGTTTGTCAGTTGTTTTGTAAGGAGGACTAGTGCCATCAAAGACATAGTCAGTGCTGATGTACAGCATGAATGCATTTGCCTTCGTTGCTGCTTCCGCTATAATTCTGGTGGCAGTTACGTTGAGTTTAGTAGTTTCATCTTCATTTTTCTCAACCACATCAGGTCGTCTTTCTGCAGCTGAATGAATTATCAAATTTGGCTGAAATTCTTCAACAACAGTGTTGACTTCGTCTTTATTCTTCAAGTCAACCCTTCTCAGATCTCCTCCAGCTCGAGAAAATGCAAGCCCAAGAGTTTCCCAGCTGTCGGAAAATCGAGTAAATTCTTTCAACAGTGCCCTCCCAAGAAGCCCAGAGGCACCTGTTATCAAAACTTTCTTCCGCATTCTGTACTCTTGCAAATTCGAAAATGAAGTCCCTAAGGACCTCGATTTGATTACGAGATCACTTCGAAAGCTACAAATGGCGGGGAAAGGCGGTAGTGGATTTCAAAATGGGTTAATCACTAAAGATGAGATTGATGTTTCTACAGATCATGGCTCGTGTAAGATACAGCTGACATATGGTAGTGTCACTAAATTAGCGAAAGAAGATGGAGTTGATGTTCTCGTGGTCTCAGCATTTCCAAGTATGACGTTCTATACTAATGATGTATGCTTGTATAAAGTTCATATTTCATAGCAATTTTCTCCTCTGTCAAAAACGAACCGAGAGTATTGTTACATCAAAGGATTACTTTTGTGACTACTCTTATTGCATTTAATTTTCAATTTCAATAGAGCTCTGGTTTATAATAGCATTTTTGTTTACTGGTAAGATTTTGTTATTAGTATTTTTGTTGTTGTTGTTGCTCTAAACATTATTATTATTTTTATAGCTGTTTTACCTCTGACTGCTTTTTTTATGAGTTCCTTCAAGCAGATGGCTGGGGCTTTTCATCCAGTTGCCTCTCGTGTCTAGAAAATCTTTGCATACAAGCCACACTTCCTTGTGATATATTGCCATCCTAAGTTGCAAAACCATGGGATCAGGAACTGTGTACAATTAGAGAAGATAGGTCAAAGAAAATTATGAAGTTCTATTACAGTTTAATCATGAGTGGTAAATCAAATTGGTTTCCTTGGTAATTTCAAGCTGGGGGTCTTTGAGAAAGATGGATACAGGCTGTACATTGCTATGTATCTAGTTATAAGGTTGCTTTTCTTTTGTAAAGATGTTGATAACTCACAGCAATAGTTTTATGGTACTGTATCTTATCACAGACAATTATGTTGAGACCCCATGGTCTGTCATTGGTGCATTGAAAAGGGACCTTGGAATTTCTGTACATGACTTGTCATTGGAGAAAGAAGAAGACCTCAGAAGTATTTTCTCTTGTTGGTGGTCAAAAGAATTACCTGAAGATAAAAGTTTTAGGAGAATTTTGTGCTTTGAAGGATCATATAAGCCAGGTGCGAGACCTACAACAGTTATTGGGGAAATATTCAGATGTCTTGTTTCACTATCAAAAGGCCGTGAGATCAAAGTAATGATGCCAATGGTCACAACTGGTCATCAGGTTTGTATTAATGTAGGCATTTCCTTTAGTGCAATCAAATATAGCTTAAGCGTATAATGGTGTATTCTGCCTGGATTTATTGAGTAAGAAACGAAATGAAATAAATTTCTGTTAAAGCATTCATTTTTTGATAATCAATTATGGAAATTGAAGATTTCCCAATTATGTTACAATATTAGTAATAGTTTCAATGTTTCAATTATTTATTATGGTAACCCATTCAGCAGTCCTGGTTTACAAGGGGCATCCATAAATCAATATTATATCCAACTTGCATGACTTTATCGTTGTCCTGTGTTCCTTGCATGACTTTATCCTATACTAAGGATAATCTTGCTAAGAAACATTTAATTTCTCATTAAATCATCACAATTTATGCGTCTTGGTATCTGTTGAAGCTGGTGAATAAATGGTAAACCCAGTGCTCTCCTGTATTCAGTATGATATTTTTTTTTCAATTTTCTCTTGGTGAAATCCTTGCTTACCCATAACTGTTGTGATAGCTTTGGACCTTTTTTCAAGGGCTCTGATTTTGAAACAATACTGTCACTTTTGGTTGAAGCAGCAATTCACTGGATGGAGATTGGACTATTGCTGCGTTTGTTGAAAATTGTTGTTTACACTAAGGATTTGAAACAAATCAAGAATGATCCAATGATTAATTGCTTTGCTGCATTGAAGCAAACCTGCCTGAAAGAGCAAGCAAAAAAGCAGAAAATTGATAAAGTATTTGAATGTATCTTTTGATTATTAGAAATGACTGACTAACATGCCCACCCACCAACATCTTAATTTATTCATGCATTAATATATTGAAACACAATCCTCTCTTGCATAAAAATGTTAGGCTAAACACTCCCAGAGCTGCAAGCAAGGTCAAGACTATTGTCATAATTATACTCATGTATATGTATTGGCCATAATGAAAAGTTATAAAAACATGCTTCATATAGTCAGTGATCAATACTGTTGTATTGATCACTAAATATATGAAGCTAGTTTTTATAATTTTCATTATGGCCAATACATATACATGAGTATATACTGTATAGATATACTTTTACATGTTGATTGACTAATTGATCAAATGATTAGTCAATTTTTTGATTGATTGACTGATAGTTTGATTGACTGTTTGATTGGCTTAGTATTAGACGGATTTTTTTATTAATTTATGTGTTCATTCATATTTTCCTGCTTGCATTTTGTTTGACCAATCTTTGTATTCCAAGGAAAGTTTATCATTTTCCAATTTGGATTGTTTTATCTTATTGCCATCCAGATCCATCCACTTGAATATGATGTGT
This sequence comes from Pseudorhiza aurosa, assembly GCA_964026355.1. Lineage (NCBI taxonomy): Eukaryota > Metazoa > Cnidaria > Scyphozoa > Rhizostomeae > Lychnorhizidae > Pseudorhiza > Pseudorhiza aurosa. Next base: position 7,096,593 of record OZ032114.1, on the reverse strand, counting down.
ATCTATCATACTGCCCTCAAGACCAATCAATTGCTGAAAGAGTCATTGCTCAGCTGAGCTCACTTTACAATGATATCGTGATATTTGCAGAAAGGCAAGAAATCGACCCTGAGAAAACATGGCAAGATCAAATCTACAAGGTGCTTCTCTCCACTTTAATTTCATCTTTCACACAATTTTCTTCAAACCTATAAGTGATTCAAATATTTACCATGCTTATAGACAACCCCACCTCAGGCATAGAGTCCACATATGGTGGGAAAACCACATTTCTCTTAAATTCCAGGCATAGCTCTTTAGTGTCCTGATCCTACTTTTAAATGCTAGGTAGAAGAAATCAAAGATACCTAACCAATAGTTGATAGGCCATGCTTCTATTTGTACTACAAAGGAAAGTATTTGTAGGAACACTTTTTCGATGGAATTAATAATAACCAAATGTAAAATAGTATCTGTCAATATTTTTTAATTTACCTTGGTTGTTTTTTGTAGGTAATGCTTACGTGTGCACGGATCATTACAGTCATAACACGGTTTTTTCTGTCAGATGAATCATGTCTAGAACAGTACAACATTGCACTTTGCTGCACTCGAAACATGAAAAGAGACTACCTTGCTCCACTTTATGTTGAAACTATTGAGACAATGCCAACATACATGTCCTTGATACAGTATATTGATTGTAGGTGAGAGTGGTATGTTTTGACAATCATCAAATGTTTTTACATACCAAATCCTAGATTAGATAGTTGGGATAAGCAGTTATGGACTTGAGCCCCTGAAGGCCATAGCTGGTTTATGTGTATGATATTTCAGTGATTCAAGTATGCCAATATAGTGAAGATATATTGCGATTTGCAAGTGGATTGTCTTGAGGAATAGTCTTACTAACTATAGCATTTCATAAATCACACAAAATTACATGCGATGAATTCAAATATTTGTGATAGCTTAAATTTTTTTATCTAATGGCAGAGTTCATTATCTTACTAAATATTATTAGAATGGTATATATGCACAAAATCTTTCCTAGAGGTAAGTGATAAAATTGCCTAGGGTGCTTGTTAGTAGAAATTAGTGTGATTATCAGTACAGAGAAGAAGAATATGCTATAGTCAAGAACGCCAAGTTTCATGTTCATTAATTTTCCGTTAAGTTTGGATAAAGAATTGATGAGCATGAAATTCATAGTTCTAGCCTAAAACTTATTCTCCTTCTCTATACTTGTGATGGCATATATTTGCAATGAATATAGAAACTAAAGAAATAGAACTTAGAGAAATTATTGTGAAGGATTATTGATGAACTAGAATGTAAACTTCAAATCATAATGTACAAGAAAAGTTTCTTCGCGGAACTTTGTTATAAATATATAAAATTTCTTTGCATTGTAATTAGACCCTTCTCAGAGGAAGCAGTCAAACATGCGTGCTCCATTGTCACTAGCTGGTTGGAATCCAACATTCCAAAACTGAAGAAAAAGTCAGGTCACGTGGGACAGAAGCTTGTGAAATCACCTCTGTTGCTTGGTGACCATTATGACGTTTTCATATCTTATTCTCACGTAAATAGTGAGATTGCTCATTTGATCAAAGATCACCTCTCTACGCTTCACACTGACTGGAAGATTTTTATCGACGTCGCCGACCTGAAAACTGGTGTCGTGTGGCAAACAAAACTCTACAATAGCATCGGTGCGTATTTCATTTCATGCTTGGGAAACTTCGTATAACTGTTTTCATTCTCATTTCATTGGCAGAATATTAATTCAGTGGCAAAAGCTCAGTCGAAGAATATGTGGTCAGAATTTTGAGCCCCAAATAGTGCGTAAATTCTAGTTAAAGTGCAGATTGTCGCTAGTTTTCAATGATTCCAGATGTAGGAATAATTAGGTTTGGTCACGTGGAGAGGATACACTAGAACAGCACTCGATGATTTTAGCTTCTCAATATCCTAAAATCCATCTTCGTATGCTACATTGAAAGCGTACAACATTTCACAGTGTCACTGTTTTCTGTCTGATGACTTACTCGAAGTGAGAAAGAAAGGGAATAGTGTGCCATTTTCCCTTGTGACTTTGCTCTTCCATTCCCGTATTGATCTTTGGAAATTTTTACCAATTCGTTCTATCGCTAAAATTGGTCAGATACTTTGATTGAAAAACTCAGTTTAAATTTTTGTAAATCCTGTCCAATTTTGTTACCGTAGAGCTTGGGTTAAACTTACTGGATATGAACTTTCGATAGTTTTATGTCATCATAATCGTCATAACCGTAGTCGAAGCCTTTGGTGCACACTCCTGATGGTCTCCTTTCTCCACCAACGTCTGTCATCAGCCCTTTCCACTGATGTTGTCTCATCTATTGCCATCCATTCAGTTACATCGTCCACGAACATTCTTCTTGGTCCTCCTCTACTCTTTGCCCCTTCCAATTTTCCTTGCAAGATGATGCTCTTCAGAGGACCACTGTCCCCCACGACATGCCCATACCATTTGGATCTCCTGATCTTGATGATGTTGAGCAAACTATATAGATTCCTGTACTCGTTTTTGATCTCTTCTTCTTTAACGAATTCGTTCATTTTCTTTTCTTTCCATGATATCATCGACACTCTTCTCGTGCAGTTCATGTCAAATGCTGATCAATTTCTAAATACTGGCAGTTTAATATGATGTTTATTTTGCATGTTCAGTTGATTCATGGGACTTGAGAAGCCATGATCTTGTTGGAAGTTTTGAAAAACTAGAGAGCTACTTTCAGGGCTAATCTATACACTTACATGGACTTAACATATACTTTCTGAATCCATGCCATCAGCAAACATTCGTCCAGCCATCAGCTGGATACTTTTTTATATCATTAACAAAAGCAATATAAAGGTGTTTGTGGTTTTTGCTCTCGCTCTCCCCTGCGTGTTTTTCCAGCCTTTTTTCAATAGGACGACCCAGTTTATAATGGAATCATTCATGTACTGCATGACTATTGTGAACAAAAATGCTGCTAATGTCTTCTTACGTTGGGGTTCTCTTGACAGAGCGATCCAACATTGTTGTTTGCCTCATATCACCGACCTACATAGCATCAAAAGTGTGCCAAGAGGAGTACAATCTAGCAATGGCATTGAGCTGCGACCCAGCTTATGGAACAGTGCTTTTCCCGATTCTTGTGGAGCCAGTTGATACATTGCCTACATGGTGCATGGACTATCCACCGTTGGATATGACTAAAACGCATACGTCCACCTTCCTTGCCGAGGTGAATCTTCTGAAAGGTATCTTCTTGCTTTATCATCTCCCCTTTCTTGATTTAATTCTCGTTTTAGCATGTCTCTTGCTGCTGCTTAGAATAGCGCTGGTTTTGATGCTGTTTTGATGCTGTTCATTTTTAGATTTCGTAAATGTGTTTTTATTGCATGGGATAGTTGGCGTGGTGCTAAGAGCACAGGTCTGCTTTGCTGAAGGTCCTGGGTTCGATGCCATGCTCCCTATCCGTCCATCAAATTGTAAATGAATGTTGGGGGAGCATCTTGTTAGAGGCTCCGTCTTGAGCCATGGCATTGTGATGAAGGCTAGTCAGCTCCTTCCTCTCCATACATCACCCCAACTGTGGTGTCAGGATAGCTCAGCGGTGCGATTTTTGCACATTGACCCTATTGTCAGTGATTCGAATCCATCCTCAGCAGAATTTTGTCTCAGAATGGGGAGAATCACCAGCCCTTTGTAATCCCAGGCGTAGGAATCACGAGGTGTGGTCACGTCGAGAGCAACGACCTGGATGCTGCTCGAGAAGCAAAAATCTTCTCACTGTCCATTAACAATGTATAGAAGGAAATCCCAACTCGACCGTGGGTTTACCCACTTCCCGCCGCGTGGACAATTAGATTGATCCAGCTATGGGAACGAGCGTCTGTCGGCCGGGGGCCTTCAGTGCAGGAAACGTGTGCTCTAACAGTTATGCCCCCTACCCTATATGCAGTCATTTACTCTTTATTTGATGCCATTCAGTGACTGTTAAAATTTCATATGTTGAAAGCGCTGCACAATCTCTGGATGCCAAGAATAATGGCAACTACTAGGCTCACCGCTGAATGGCGTGAAAAGCTTCTTGAAAAAGACTTCTCTCTCCTACCTAACATTAATCGTGATGCTCTGGAGAATTTTCGGCATTCAAAGAAAACAAAGCAAGTCGACGAGAGGAGCCCACACATTGTACTATGCTACCACAAAAATCAAAAACGATTGGCCAATTTCTTCGCAAAGAGACTTTCCTTGTATATGGACAAACCGGTCATCGAGGTCCCAAAAGATTCAGCTGATGGGAAATCAGTGATTGACAAGGCTGACCTCGTCATACTCTTTTTGTCTCCTGCGTTTGTAGAGACGCCAATACTTGTCGAAGAGGCGAATGTCGCTCTGTGCAGGCAACGCTGGACTGATCGAATGATTTTGCTTCCGCTTATAGTGGAGCCACTTCCTAGCAGCCCAGCATACTTCAAACTATTCCTCTGTCTTTTTGCAATAACAGATGAAATCTGGGAGGATAGTGACGTGCCTCTGATAACTCGACTCTCTTGGTGTAGTACACTGAGCTCGAAGAGTTGCAAGTTCCTTGATACGGCTGCTTTGTTTGCCAGTTTTGTTGCCACCAAGTCGGATTGTGTCAAAGGTGAGTTCAAAACATTGCTAAGTTCTCAGGAGCTTGCCAGATCAGTCAAAGAGATGTCTGCACTAAGTGAAGAGAGTATTAAACGCTGTAACCCGATGACGTTTGAAGATTACAAACCGAAATTTGCATGTTCACACAGTGTTCAGGAAAACGAGGTTAAGGATGAGCACCCAGCTACTGCTTCACACAAGCCAGAGGATTCTCAAGTTTAGGCAAGAGAAACGACCTAGGGACTGTTTTTCAACATCGTAGTGCCGTGATTTTGTTTGCGTAAAATGGTACAAAAATTTGCATTTAATGATCAAGAATGTTTACTCTTTAGCCTTTTTAATGATATATGTATATATATGATGTCAATTTTATCTAATAATGTGTACTTTGTCTTTACGGTGAGTATTCGCTTGTGTACGTTTCGGGTTCGACACCAGGCTCCGCCAACACATCCTATGAGTAGCCCAGTTTGAGTAATCTGACCTTGGTGGCAGGGTATCGGGACGCCGATTGTATGCATGGGCCTCCATCTCAGCAAAGGGAGAACTTCTCGGATCTAACGCAAGCAAACAAGGGGTGAATCCCTCGATTCCCGGTCAATACTCAACTATAAGCCACTCACCATTTTTACAATGATTGTGAATAAAATGATTTGGTTGAAATATATCTACGATGGCATTTTCTAAAGCGGACTATACTGCTGATCTCTTGGGTATGTGCTACAAAGAGGCTATGTTTTGTTCTAATAATTTCTGCCATTTCACCACGCATTACTACAAAACACACTCGATTTTGAGCGTAGCGGATCCTGAGACAAGGCTTTGAGATTTCATATTCTAAATTTCTCGCTGATAGTTTTTGGTTGTCGACTGTGCAAAATTCTAACTGCCAACCCCTCTGTTATGAGTCTCCATACTGAAGCCACTGCATAGCATGTCATATTAATTTATGTGACAGGTGGGAATTTCCATCGGTGGGAAAGTTATGTCTTTAATTAGCCATAATTGTTTGGTGTTCTCCTATCCGTTGAATCCACTTCACTTAGAACAAAGTAAATTATCCATAAAGATTATTCAATGGTGAAATAGGCTATGCTTTTCTATAGAGCCAATACAGCAGGTTCTTGTAAACACTTAACTGGCAGTGAATCTGATATAACAGCAAGATAGAGCACAGCTTACTTTAAACATCAATGGAAGTACCATGTTGCTTTGGCAATTGATTCACAAGTTGGTATAGTCTGATCATGAATTTCTTATTGAACGGCAATAACATGGATCCTTGGTGGTCTGCTGCATAGTTGAAGATAATTTTTGCTGTTTTTATCTTTTGCATTCATGAATTAAATCAGTCGTCCAGGGCCATTCTGCTCAATCAGTTGGTTTTAGTTTTCTGCGGCAATCACGATGTTATTCCATGTGAAGATCCAACTGGTGCTCCTCACTCCTTTTATCAGGTGATTAAAGCACTTTCTGCAAGAACACTTGACGTTTTTCAATCGTCGTTTATCAGTTAATGTACATGCAACATTTATTGTGAATTTCACTTCGCTATTTATATGCGAATATAGTTCTATCGACGCTATCTATATGCGTATATAGTTCTATCAACGCTATTTATATGCGAATATAGAGATAAGCTCGCTGTAGATTTCGCGACTACGATGTCCTATGGCATTTTGTCGAACTTCAATTATTGCCCTTTGATGTGGCTTTTCTGTATTAAAGGTGCAAGTAAAGGAATAGATCCCAGTAATAGACGAGCTCTTAAGATTCTTTGTAAAGACAGTGAATCGTCATTTGAAGCATTGCTCGCTCGAAATGGCACCAAGGGTACACATCGTAAAACCTAGAGAAACTTGTGGCGGAGATTTTCAGACCCACAAATCATTTGCACCCCCCACTTGTACGTGAGTTTCATGATAAAAACACGTAGCATACAATCTAAGAATACAAAAATTTGCCAGCTACCATCAATCAAGACGACAAACTTTTGACTCGAATCGCTATCTTTTAGAGGTAGAGCTTACTGTGAAACACTCGATGAAAGTAGCAAACGAGAACCAGCACTAGCATGCTTCAAAAAGATGATAAATGACTGGACTGGAGATTGATGAACGTGCAAAATATGTCGCTAACTCATACATGTATTCATTTTCGTCATATAGTTTGTAGATATTATGCCGCAATTAGTTGGTTTGATCTTGTATTCTCCTCTATGCTACTGTAAATATCAATTTTCAGCATTGATATTGATATTTTCTCAAGAGCTTTTCTATGAATTTTTAGTCAATTGTGTTGCCTTTTGAATGTATCAAGAACCACAGAGATTCTGAAGGAATTTAGCAAAAGAGTATCATCAATAGCACCCAGAGAGAAAGGTAAGCTGCCATCGTATCTTACTCTCAATTTTTTTACTTTCTACCCAGCCTTTCGTGGCAATGGTTTTTCTGGATTTTTCTGCTTTACATCCGACACTGAAATAAAGTTTTTTTTTGGTAAGTGTGCAATAGCATTTTGACTTCATTCACTTTCAACTGAGATGCATTTATGAGCCATAAATGGGAAAACTTTGCAGAATCTATACTTATATATATATATATATATTTATTTATATTCATAAGCATATATTTGTGTATATTTATTGAGTGGTTCCATGACGTAGTGGTTAAGCATGCAGACTCACAACACAGGGGTTGTCAGTTCAATTCTTCCAAGTGTCACATTTTAAAAAAACTCCGTTTGCGAGGAAGGCAACGGGAAACCACCTCATGAATTCAATTTCCCTAGAAAAAACTCAGAGCCCTGTTTCTGGTTTCTGTTACACTCGAAATTGAGTATGCAACGCATATTAATTCCTCGTTATCGCCTTTCTACCCGCCTCGATCATGCATTTCTAGTTTGAACCTGTGCATAGTTAAAGCGATCAGAGGAGAGTTTTCAAGCGAATTACAATGCTATGTTGACCATATTTCTTTCCGATACTGAGACTGTATCGTCCTGCACTGCGCCTATTAGAAGCAATTCATACTTCAGGCGCACCATGCTAGCGTTGAGCGTATTGATAGCACTTACAATATCCCTTTGCGCCATACTATCATAAAGACTTGTGAGTATACAAAAAAGCAGATCTCCGCATCTTGTTATAACTTACAATATCCCTTAGCTTATTGATTTTCTCTCTTCAGGGAAGCCAGTGCTAGTTTATCTTGGTTTCATCATCCATGACATGGTACCTCTTACTTTCATCAACAATGTGAGTGACTTCTTGATATTGCATTGATACCATAATATCAGAATGTGACTTGTGTGATACTACGCATTATTGTTATTAGAAATGCTCATTAATAGTAGATAGTAAAATACTAAACCATCATATCGCATTAAATTGTGCTACATCCCATCATGATAAATTACACTAAATCGTGTCTTATCGTGTCACATCATGCATCATATAATGTCTTGCAGTATCATACCATCCATTCATACTTTATTTGTTGTCTAACACATAGTACTATATCGCATCATGTATTGCTTCATCTAATCCATATGATGGTCTTTTATATAGTAGTAAAATGCGCTTTGAGTCATAAAGTTTTCATTTCTTACAATTTCAGCTTACGAACTATTTAATAGATCATTGCACTTTTGCATCAATATCAGACACCATGCATATACTGTAGACAGGTTTTCTTCTCGTAGCATATTTACCTTGAAATGGATGTTAAGACTGTTTGGAATGACAAACGCCTTTGTTTCGACGCCGAGTCCCCCAAACACCATATTGTTATGCAAGGCAACGGACTATCAGCTATATGGGAGCCTGACATCATGATCGCAGGTGAAAAGGGTGTCCTCCATGAAACATTTCCAGCAAACCTGTCAACTGCATCAATCTTTCCCAATGGAGATGTTTCTACTTCCAAAAGGTGCCCATCAGAATTTTGATTCAAGACTGTCTTTTTTCCGTAATAGTCACACCTTTTCCCGTTTTCGTTGCTAATCTACTTACAAGAATTGCGAGATAGGAATCCCTTTGAAAAAATTTGAAAAGATAACTTAAAAAATAGCCATACAATAATTGCTATATGGCAATAGCTGGCTTCTTCTTCTAAAAAGTTTTTATGTTCCTAAACACGTGTGCCATTGCATGTAGGTTGATAATCTGACTGATCTGGTTTTATGTTTCTACAAGAGAGATGTTTCATTTGAAGCATCTATGATGCGTAGAAAGCCTGGTGTCAGGCAAACGAAAAAACAGGAAATTCCTCTGCTTTCGAAGGTAGTTCATGCAAAGCCTTTTTGCAGTCTCTCTGCAGCAGAATTGGATCTTAGGCCGTGAATGGTTTGTTTTTGAATCGCTATTTTTCTTGCTTAATTCGTTTACACGACATGTTGCAACTATTCATATTCAATTTCTGCAGATTAAGCATTACAGTTTACTGCCCAATGAATCTGTCTCCGTATCCTTTTGACAAGCAAACGTGCTCCATGCAGTTCGAGTCTTGTAAGCATATCTTTAATCTCTAAACCTGAACTTTCTTGATGCCGCGTTTACTTTTTCCACACTATCTTATAGAAAATTCTTTTTCTTTTCCTTTTGGCAGGGGAACGAGGGCTATCTTACTCTTATGGCGCTCCTCCTTTTCAGTCGATTTTCATCGCATGTTTCATTCATTGGAAGTCTTTTTAGTGGCATAGCTGCTTTCCACAATGGTGAAAATGCAAATAAAGTATCCTTGTTTTTGCAGCAGCCCCGGAGGGAGGCCTGATGCCCCCCCCGCAGCTCCTCCTGCACATACCCTTATGCCAAATTTAGGGAGGCGGCAACTTCCCAGGCTTATGCCATAAGTTCTAACGAGATCAGTTAGCATGTCCGAATAGTAGAACAAAGCTTATCGACGTGGCGCAGTGACATTCTACTTGATGGGCAGACGCTCATCACGGGAGAGTCCATTTTGGCCTAAGAAGGCGGAAAGCTCTGGCGGTGGCCGTACGTTCTTGCAGTGGCCATGCGTTCTTGCGGTGGCCATACGTTCTTGCAGTGGCCATGCGTTCTTGCGGTGGCCGTACGTTCTTGCAGTGGCCATGCGTTCTTGCGGTGGCCGTACGTTCTTGCGGTGGCCGTATCAAGTTAGTCATGCAGTGTTGGTGGCAATTGATTGCTGCAAAAACTCAATACTCGAAAGAGCACCCCACTTTACATCATTCTTGCCCCATCTCAGTTTTGGGCGTCAGCGACATTGAAGTTCATCAAATGTTAAAACTACCCAATAAAATACGCCAATAGTATTAAGGTTTTTATCAGCCAGCAATATTTCTTTAATTTCAGATACCTACAACAAGAATGAAATGATATTGGGTTTGTTAAATGTAACGAAACATGGATCTGCCATGACTTTCAGTTCTCAGTTTAGCATTGATAAATTCCTACTGCACTCTTACAGCTTGGAAAAAGTCGACACGGACTATGGTATTTCTGGTACGTAACATTCATTGGCCTTGACAGTTTTAATAAGCTTCGTTGAACATCCGTTCGACATCCTTGATCTTTCTGAATGATTATAAAGTAAGAGGAGCGCAAGAGAAAAACATGAAAACAGGCTTGTCTCAAATTGCTCTCGTAAATCGTAAATCGTTTGCGAATCTTTCGGCGCGAGAAGCCCTACACACCCTTGGTACTGTTTGTATGACCGATTTAAGTCTGAGATGACGATGCTTCCACACAATTAAGCTTAGATAGGGCTCAGATAAACGCTGAAATCGTACAAGGAGGTTGAAATCATTCGAAAAACGGATCGTCCGTTGATCAAGCGGATGCTTGCTGGATCCCACCTTAAGGCTATGTAAGCCCAATTCCTTAGAGCAGACGTGTAGCTGCAGATATAAGCTGGGGTGAGTAAGCTCGAGCAAGAACCATACCTCGGGATGGGGGGTAGATGTCTGAACAAAAAACCAAACACGTTATACGATGTCTTTTGTGCTTAAAAAAGCACCGTTCTCTTACTGGTCAATTGTATCTGCAACCATTAGAAACAAACTGTACTCAAAATCTTCGTTTGGAGAATACAGAGCCCAATCTTCTTGCAGCCTTGCGTCTGCCTCCGAGTAACGCGAGCGAGATGTAGACATATGATTTCCTGTCGCCCAGCTTTTCACGGTGACACTGCAACTCTAGTTTGGCTATACAGGTTCTCCGCAATGAAGTGTTTCATGTCTTTTGGAAATTTACATGGTTTAGTCACTTTTATACTGTTTCCTTTACGATTGCACTCCCACTTTAGACGCTGCTGAAACTGCCTGGTTTTTAAATGGTATTATTACATTGTATTATATAGCATAACAAAGATGATTTATGGTGATAATGACAATGCCATCAAAGATAGAAAGAGAAATATTTTTTTTCAAACCATCAACTGCATGTTTAAAAATACCACTTCTCTTACAAAAGCAGTGTGCAGCAGGCTGTTTCTTCTCTATACTAATGACAATTCAAACGGAAAAAGAAGCAAATTAAATAAGGAAATGCAATGTTAAATTAAGCGAAAAAGTAGTTCCAAGGTCCATCAAAGCAGGATCAGTCCAGTTTTTTTCCGTTGGCAAAAAATAATAATGATAGTAACAATGATAATAATCACGACGTTTTAACAGGGTAAAACATCAACGATTATAGAATTGCTGCTGTGAATGTTTGTCCAGTGCAGTACTGTACCTCTTGAAACTTTAAGTGAAAAACTGCTTTTACTTATGATATTCATTTTCCAGGTACCTTTGATCAGATCAGAATCAGATTCGTCTTAAAGAGAGACGTTCGCTTCTACATTATGGAGTACTACTTCCCGATAATTTGTGCCGTTTTTCTCAGCTTCATATCATTCTGGATCAACCACAAGGCAACCCCTGCAAGAGTAGCATTGCCTGTTACAACATTTTTAACGCTAACGACAATGCTTGATCACGTGCGCTCCTCAGCAAGCCTATTTGGCACTGCAGACGCACTGGAAATCTTTCTCAACGTGTCAGTCTTTTTCGTGTTCGGAGTCCTGATAGAGTTTAGTATAGTTGGAGCTATAGACATGGAGTGGGAACGGGTAAGTACTGGTTTTCAAGACTTCAAATTCATCATCTAAATGATCCTGTCAAAGAATGTCTTCTTCCTCAAAATTCATAGCCGCTGATGGTGGACGTGAAATAGAGTGAATGGGGAGGTCTGACAGCAGAAACGGACGGATGGACCTCTCTGCGCCATATTATACTGTACGCTCTATGGATGCAGGGGAATACCTATCTGCATCGGCGACCCTATTTAAGTAGCATTTATGTTAGAAGCAGAATTGTTATAGCGGCATTAAAGAGCTGCATGAGGAAATTGTTGAACTGCAGTTTTTGACTGAAAGCTGACAAATCTCAATTAAAAGCTGATCGTGTATTTAGGCCCTAACATGATTCCTTTCTGATCATTGTAAATACTATTCTGGTTCTCATGAGACTCGACTGACGAACAGAGGTGTACTCTTGTGTCTCTCTCTGCCGAATCCTCGTTAATCGTAAATCTATGGGCTGTATTCTCAAGAATCCTTCCAGAAGTGCATTTGTCGGTGCCTTGCGTCTGACCCGTGTGATGAATGCTTGAATTGTGGAGGAGGTCCGGGGGATTTGGGAGAGAGAAGTAGCACGAGGGAACGAAATATGGTAGCTGTGAGACGTATGAGTTTATAAAACATTTCAAACATCAATAAAATCGCATTACAAGGAGATTTTATAGTGCAAATCTTTCAAGGACACGGTGGGGAGGAATTTCTTACTATAGATGGCTGAAGAAGGTTAATCATGTCAAAGTTTAATCTTGACGCTTTGCAGCTTTTATTGTGCATGTTTTATACATCAAAACAACTAAGGACTCTATTATTTTGGCATACTCGATACACGTTGTTTCTGTCTTTTTATAGAGTCAAGTAGCTGGAGGCGTAGGCGAGAGAGTTCGGACAAATGGCACCTCAAATGATACATCAAATCAACGGCATTGTGTCCAAAGACTTAAGAAATACTTGATAAAAAAATTCATGAAAAAGAGGTCAATAGATGGAAGCATTTTCATAGATCGAGTTTGCAGATACTTGTTCCCGTTAACTTACGCTACCTTTCTCTTGTTTTATTTTGGATCAAGCATCGCACACCTGCGTCACTCGTAGCAGCGGAAATTCATGCACAATGCTTGCTGGTGGCAGCTTCATTCAACCAATGTGTTTTTACGACACTTGTCTTTCTCTTCCATGCACATGTGAGGACACTAACCATCCCCCGGATTTACCCCCAGTTGAACTGGAGAGCACGTGGTTTTTACAAGACCCAGAGAGAGAGAGTGAGAGAGAGAGAGAGAGAGAGACCCTGAGAGAGAGACCCAGAGAGAGAGAGTGAGAGAGAGAGAGAGAGAGAGACCCTGAGAGAGAGACCCTGAGAGAGAGAGAGAGAGAGAGAGAGAGAGAGAGAGAGAGAGAGAGAGAGAGAGAGAGAGAGAGAGAGAGAGAGAGAGAGAGAGAGAGAGAGAGAGAGGGTGTGGAGAAGTTGTGGACAATCGATCTTAGAAAGGAGGATTTTGGATTAACGAACGAGGTGCTTGGCAGAATAACAAGTTGTCTTCTCTGCCTTCATACCTGTTACAAAATTTGTGACCGAGATGGGACAGACTATCAATGCACAGTCAGATCACTTCTTAAGATCGCGCATCTCAACAAATGTAACGATCTTTGGATCCGTATTGGCGTGGGAGAAGCAACAGTTAAATCTCGAAATCTGAATTCAAGAAGTGAAAAATTGAGTTCAATGTTCTGTCGTTCTTTTTGCTAATACAAGACTGAATCACCGATGTCATGAAGATTATTCTAACAATGACTTGTAGCTATGACACAAAGCTGTATCTAGGTAAGAAATCACAAATCGAGTCGACACAGTGAAACCCTTTCGGGGATGGAACACATCAAAACCACGATCTGACAGAAAATCACTTCACATCGACATGCAGCATAACTAATAAGAATATTACCTTCAGACCACGATCACGGAATAATTTGCGAGCACTGACACACCACAGAAAAAATGACGAAGGAAATTTGAATGGAATCTGGCAAAAAAAGGTGGGTGGCAGTTTGGGAAGAAGAAGGAATGACTAGTATTTGAGCATCAAAAACAAGGAGAATCTGTAGATATAGCAGCAAAGGACAAAAAAGAAAACGAATGAGAAAAAAACGTGTATAAATGTAGATGTTGGGAAGAAATATGATGAACAAAAAGAAGCAATAAGATGCAATAGAAAAATTAGAATAGACTAGCAAGAGTGATCATGATGTACTGTATTTTATTTTGCAATATCATCTGCCTCCATTCACTGGTATATTTTTTTTCATATATCAAGTCTACTTTGTTCAAAAATCTTTGGCTTTCTGTTAATTCAATGTTGCTCTGTCTTGCTCGTAGCATGCGGCTACTAACAAATACAAATTCACAAAGTATTCTCATTAGGTGGAGACAATTTATGACGGTGGAAAGAGACGTATATATTTTGAAATCCTGTAAAGATGCCACTGGTATGCACGAACAGACCCGCAGTGTCCATTACAATATGCTCAATCAAAGCATGAGGTGAGGAGATCAAACCTTCTGAAAGTTCACATTTTCATACACACCTACTTGGTCTGAAAATCTTCTGGGATGCCAATTTCTACAGAAAAACATGTCAAAAACTACTCAAGTTGACGTATGACGATGACAAGCTGAATTCATAACAGCGTCAACAATTTTCCACGTTGCATCTATTCTCGCATTATTAAAAAGGCTGCATTTTGGTCTATTGAAAAACCCATGGTCCCTTTCTGTATTTTACCAGATCAACTGCTGTTAGGAGATGCTCCCATGCCCCTCTATGGCTGCGTTTACCTGTACCGAATCACTTTTTGATCCGATACAAAAATGTTCATTTTCCCTCGCGTTTACACTGTACCGGTACAGTTTCGGAGCATTGCAGATACAGAACTGTTCGTCATTCCTAGCAGGTATAAAACTGTACCTGATAGCAGATACAAAGTTGCATCGGATCAAAAAGGGACCTCCTACAGTGCAAACGCAGCCTACATCTCTTAATGCATAAATAAATTCTGCACTGCGAGACATCCATCACAAGTAGAAGGATTACATAGAATTCACGGCGCACGAAAAAGATTCGGAGCTTATCCACTATACGCAGCCCGTACAGCGTAAAAATTTTCCTGGATTCTCAACGCAGCCCTTTTCCCACCCTTGATAAAAAGTGTGGTGTAAACGGTGATAAAAAGTGCGACTAGGCGCGGAACTGTGAATTTTAGCAGGCAGGGTCCACGCCACAAAAAGGGCACAATTGAAATACCATTTAAAGGAGATATAGCATGGAATCATAATTCTTCAGATTTAGAAACAGAAGATTTGACACCCCGACAGGGATTTTTCCTCATTTGGATACTTTCAATTCACTGAAATAGTTATCAATCTAAACTCAATAACAACACTGGTCTATGTTGACAACAGTATCAGATTATTTCATTTCCAAACAGAAGCTTCGCATATCCTTTAGAAAAGGGCCCCTTCGCCCTTTGAAAAAGGGCAAGGGTTTTGAGCTCCAAAGCCCCCTGCAGTTGCGCTCCTGGCGAATGTTTTATCGATGTAAGCATACGTAAACAGCTGGTACCAAACCGCTCTTTTAAGCGGGAAGTTTGTCTATGAAATGAGCGCTGTACCCTCCCCGTCGATTTCGCCACGGGCACTCTTCTCACTGGTCTTGTAAGGTAGACGCACATCTAACGGATTCTTCAGACGGGGGTACAGCTCAATCAAACTCTTCCGTAGCGTCTCGATCTGATCTCTTGACACGACTTTTTGCGGCTCAGGGACATTTTCATTCTCTTGGTCACCAGTTAAAGATTTGACAGCCCTTTCGCCGTTTGCTTTGCTTTGTTCTTTCACTATCGCATCAAACTGCTCTCTTGCAGCATTCGCTTCCATCTCATCATAACTGGAATGAAAATGGACCATTCTGTATGGAAACTTTGATTGTGGGTGACATATTGTCAGAGGGTCAATGAATATTGTAGTCTCTACTCTACCTTGCTATTATTGTAGGAAGGTTGCCACTTGGTCTCGTTAGTAATTGACTTCATCTCTTTTCCACTTCATTATTCGCTCTATTGCTGTTTTGTTGTGTTCGGGATTATACACATATACTGTAAGCTGAAACCCGTATTTTTTAGTGAGTTATGTTAGGGAAAGGCCATGGTGGCCTATACAAAGCCCCAGCAAAGAAAGGAGAAAGCGAAAGGCTAAGAGGAGAGAGAGATCAGATCAAGTCTACATAGCCCTGTTTATACTATGAAACTTAACCCGGAACATCTCCGATCAGAACGTCATCATCTTCAATGAAATAACGGCAATTGAAAATTCAACACATGCAATAATTAGCTTAATACTGAAAATTGGTGGTCATACCTGACACTAAGACGTGGTTTCTTGGAAGGTTAAAACAACCCCACGATAGCATCACGATATAACAACAGCAAGGGAGTTACCAAAGAAAAAGAGGGAAAATCTACGAAGGTCTTCTGGCCAAAGAACAACTTGCCATCTTTCAAATCTAAGATCAATAAACTTGATCTTATCTCTCTCTCCTCTTAGCTGTTCGCTTTCTTCTTTCTTCCTATGTTGGGGCTTCGTATAGGCCACCATAGCCTTTCCTCAACATAACCCACTAAAAAAGATAAAAAAATATTGGGTTCACCTGCGTGTACACATTTCTTGCGAAACATTACGCTGGCAAGTATTAATGTTGGGGGAGCATCTCAAACAAAAATTTCCATTTTTGAGGAAAAAAGAGACACCAATACGACACTCTAACCATTCAATCACATCTTGGCAAAAGTTCGGCAGCAACGTTTCCGTCATTACCGGATGCTTCATGCTACGAGTGTCGCGCGAAAAGATTGCAGTGTAGCATTTTCGCTTTCCTGTTTAATGTTGCAGTTTTGGGCATGAGGACATTTAGGCATTGGCATTGCTTCTTGCGCCTAATGGAGGAGAAACCTTATCCAGCATGACTTCGCAGTCTTAAGCAACTACGCTTTGTTATCACAGCTTACCTGTACATGCTTGTAAATTGGCCTTTGACTGCAGGCAGATCAGAGAGTATGCACTTGACGACAAAATATATCATCAATTCAAATGCTAATGCAGCTAGAAGCATATATAGCCCGGTCACTTTTGACTCGGAATTCTTGGCATCTTTCTTAGCATTGTATATCTTGATTTCTGTCTTGTTCTTTGTGTCTGGGGGTGGTCCGAGCTTTATGCATGCGAAAGTTTCTGTAAACAATAGTGTTGCTATTATCCAGGAAAGAAGGGCCAGAACAGCGTACGACATGCTCAGTGAAATCGTCCTACAGAAAAATCTTGCCTGTGCGCCTCTGGCTTTGCTGCAAATCGTAGAAGCCTTGGAGACGTTTTCAGAGGCTAAGATGCTCAGCATTGCCAGTATGATTCCTGGTATGATCATAAATGACCAGCCCGCTGTATCGTGCTTCGTTTCGGGACATTTGAAGTATGTCTTTGTTGCTAGTTCGTTCAGTAACGCAACTACAACGACTATCAAAAGACTTGTTATGGTCTTCTCTTGCTTGATTATAAGATCCTTGAGCTTCTTTATTGCCTCTACTAAGCCAGCTAGAGCCATGATGTCGATTCGATTCGTTTTCTGCTGCAGCAAAGTCAAATGATGCGAAGTCTTCGTCTCTTTCTTGAAAACCTCCTGCTGTCATAGCAGGATGCTTTTAAGTGGTCGCATTGTTTGGCAGGCAGTCTTTTGTTAGCTGCGTACGTGCCGAAGTGCATACCCCGAAGTAGTACAGAACAGGCAACGGCATGGATTAACCTTAGGTCAATGTCGTGTAGAAATGCATGTAGCTGGTATGTTGGTCAATATGGCACACATTTGCACGTTTTTATTCGTTGGCCGTGATAGCGTGTTGCTGTTGACTTAGGACGTAGGGTGGGCTATTACGCTTCATTACGGGCCACATGAGAAACTTAATGTGTCAGAGGGCCACTTCCATTGTAAAATGCTTTAAATTTGATGTTTTTGGTAGCTGGTACTGGATTTGTGGCAATTTTATGAAAAATGATATAACGTCCTGACGGCTACACCTCTGAAGGTGTGAAGTTTGATAAAAAAAATTCCTTGTTAGGTTTGTAGTTTTGCAAGCAATGCATCAGAATCCCTTGCACGCTCTTCATCAGCCATGCTTCTCTATTTATCTTTACGCTTGGGTCGTGCATGCGCATACGTTCATGCAAAAGATACGTAACGTACGTTTTGCGAAACGAAATTTCCAAATAAAAATGAAACAAGACAAATGTTTGTTTGATTTATGTGTTTTATGATTGGCCTCAAGCGGGCCGGGCAGGGACCTACTAAGGGTTGGATGTGGCCCGCGGGCCGTAATTTTCCCAGGTCTAACATGGGAGAAAGTATTGAGCCCCGGCCAAAAGCTTGTGACTTTTGCGTGACTGTCGAGAAGTGAGGCTATCGCCTCGGATGCGTGCGTATTTGCGTGTGTGAGTGAAAGACAGCCATTTTTTCGTTCATTTTGTTGATTCTGGTCTAATTGAGCAACCTGCAACACGAAGCTAATAGATAAAGAACGTAAGGCTTTTGTCGCCCTTCTTATTATTCTCAAAGAAGAAAAGGGACAAAGAGAGGGAAGACAAGGCCATGGTTGACGCTGCTAAACTGTCATCACAGCAGACGGGGACAATGCAGAAACCTCCACGTGGGTGTCCCTGGATACCGACCGCTAAAAGTGATCTCGACTCATTTTTGTCGGCTCGTAACCGATTCTGCAACCACTTTCTCTCAAAGCACATTTGAGGGAAAGATTCGATGATGATCATCACAGCAGCCGTTAAATTGGCTCCAATTTTCAGTTTTGTAGATATCATGGAAAATATAGTAATTAGATTGATAGTTGTGCTTGATCTAACAGAGTTGCGAAAAGAAAAGGTAATTTTTGATGGGCAGTTCTTAGATATTTCGCATTGCGCATGCGTTAGTACTAAAAAGTCAGGTAGAATGTCGAGAAAGTAGCCAAAGGTACTCGAAAGTGCTCGATAACACCTTGAACAATAGATTTGTCGAGCGTATTTCCTCAATAATTGTGAATATGGCTCGATAACGGTTGAAAAAGGGACAAAGAGAGGGAAGACAAGGCCATGGTTGACGCTGCTAAACTGTCATCACAGCAGACGGGGACAATGCAGAAACCTCCACGTGGGTGTCCCTGGATACCGACCGCTAAAAGTGATCTCGACTCATTTTTGTCGGCTCGTAACCGATTCTGCAACCACTTTCTCTCAAAGCACATTTGAGGGAAAGATTCGATGATGATCATCACAGCAGCCGTTAAATTGGCTCCAATTTTCAGTTTTGTAGATATCATGGAAAATATAGTAATTAGATTGATAGTTGTGCTTGATCTAACAGAGTTGCGAAAAGAAAAGGTAATTTTTGATGGGCAGTTCTTAGATATTTCGCATTGCGCATGCGTTAGTACTAAAAAGTCAGGTAGAATGTCGAGAAAGTAGCCAAAGGTACTCGAAAGTGCTCGATAACACCTTGAACAATAGATTTGTCGAGCGTATTTCCTCAATAATTGTGAATATGGCTCGATAACGGTTGAAAAAGGGACAAAGAGAGGGAAGACAAGGCCATGGTTGACGCTGCTAAACTGTCATCACAGCAGACGGGGACAATGCAGAAACCTCCACGTGGGTGTCCCTGGATACCGACCGCTAAAAGTGATCTCGACTCATTTTTGTCGGCTCGTAACCGATTCTGCAACCACTTTCTCTCAAAGCACATTTGAGGGAAAGATTCGATGATGATCATCACAGCAGCCGTTAAATTGGCTCCAATTTTCAGTTTTGTAGATATCATGGAAAATATAGTAATTAGATTGATAGTTGTGCTTGATCTAACAGAGTTGCGAAAAGAAAAGGTAATTTTTGATGGGCAGTTCTTAGATATTTCGCATTGCGCATGCGTTAGTACTAAAAAGTCAGGTAGAATGTCGAGAAAGTAGCCAAAGGTACTCGAAAGTGCTCGATAACACCTTGAACAATAGATTTGTCGAGCGTATTTCCTCAATAATTGTGAATATGGCTCGATAACGGTTGAAAAGGTTCAATAACACTCGACATGGTGACCAGCGCTCTCAACATTTGACTCGACAAAATGTTGATCGTTGTCGAGTGGGCAGTCATATTGTCGTATTGTCAAAAAAAGATCGTCCATGAATTTTTATGTAAATGGCGCTACCTTTGCCTGTCATTTGCAACCACTTTATTAAACTCGCGTACAATTCCCGAGTGCAGAGGTACTACCCTGAGCTTTGAATCTTTTTATTGGCTCGAGCTCGTATGAGAGTTGCCAATTTACATACAGTACGCTTTGAATTGCTTTGAAAATATGTTATGTAATCGCATCTCTCTCTGTGTGGTACGACAGAAGTCAAGAACGTATTCTCCTTACTTGCCACAGGTACTCGCAGGGCTAGCCAGCGGGAAGGTCTCCATTTGCGAATCCCTTTAAGTGCATAATTGAATCAGGGTTGGAGCTTCTTCTTAAGAAAAGGCAGAAGGTATTGGTCTCCCCTGGAGCTAAATTCAGCCCTTGCAAACAAATTCGTGTTCGATATAGGGATAGAGTCAACAGATAAGACTGCGTAATGTTTGCTACCAGTTAGTCGGAACGTTTTCTTTTGTTGTTTAAGATATAATATTTCAAAGACTGCATTAATGATAAAGAAACTCCAAAAAATTTTGTGAGCTCAATATATATTTGCCCTCGGTCCGGCATTGTTGATTTAGTGTAGGTGGCCTCGCTTGCTCTTGTGGCATTGACACCGATCTAGCCACGGCCTCGTATACGTCCTGCAATTTATGTTATCATTTTCAAATGTATAGAGTGACGTGCAAATATCCATAGATAAGTCCTATCTACTATTACTGCACGCTTAAAGGCATTTTTCTTCATTATGTTTCGATATTAGCTTGAAAGAAAACAACTTCTACTATGGCTGCTTCTCTTCGATTCGCCGACTACTTCGTCGTTTGTGGCCTAGATGAGAAATCAGACCTTGAACCTGAATGTACAACAGGTTTGCTGTTTTTATCACTAACTTCAAATAGTTTCTATTCATTTAAGGTATTTTAGAAAATATGGAAACGTTGCTTTCGACAAATGTAGAGTCTACTTTTCTATTGGAAAAGAATTAAACCCAGGCCTCGCTTAGGCCTATGTATGACATTTCTCAGTGTGACTGGGATGTATGCCTCTGTATTGTCTCCCTTTTGGATTAACTCCCTTTTTATCACTTTGCCTTCTCTATTTGTCTGTATTTTCATTTCAGGTTGATCTATTAGTTCACTTCCTCTAGTTCTCTGTCTTTCATTTTTAGCTTCGTCTGGCTTAGTTTCACCATTCAGTCAATGTTATAAAGCAAGTGTCTTGCTGCATGCCCCAAAGGAGGTCAGACTTAATCCTTTTGATGGAAATGGCATCAAAATGGTATGTTTAAATTCTATTCTGAGAGACATAAAGAATAGAGGCATCTCGGGAAGCTTTCTTGAATGTGCTAAAGGTAATGGTAATATAAGCAGGCAATGAATTATATGTCAAAAATTTGATCGATGAATAGCTTCAAAGTGCTTCTTGAATATCCTATGTTTTTGTACACAGCAAACTCAACCCTTTCCTTCGTATTGTGTCTTTTGTAGCATAATTGTGTCATAGTGCAGTAGTATAGTGGTTAAGCATGCTAACTCACAACACAGGGGATGTCAGTTTGATTCCTCGATGTGTCACATTTAAAACGCCATTGGTGAGGAAGGTAATGGGAAACCACCTCATAAAATCCACTTCCCTAGAAAAAAACTCAGAGCCCTGTCTCTGGTTTCTGCTATGCTCAAAATTGAGTATAGAATGCAACAGTAGTAGCATAAATGTACAAAGCACATCTGTTTTGTTTTGCTTTCTTCTTAATTTTGTTATAACTGACAGGTACTTTGGTCTAAGGAAGTTTTTTTCTCTCATCTAGTTGTGTTTTCCAAGAGGACTAAAGTTTCAGTTGAATCAGAAACCTGATCCATTTTTTCATTCTTTCTTGCTGACACGTGAAGATGGATCCAGGCTCTACGGCTGCTCACTTGCATTTTATGAAAGAATTGAAAATGACAGCATTTGTGCTGCAATGCTGACATTATCAAACATGTTTGTCACTCAGCAGCAGTCACCTGGAAAATTTAATGATGCATCAGGATGCCAGAGAACAGAAAATCACCCAATACATTCAGATGAGGTTGAGGAAGAAACAGCTTCAGCAAGGTATTTGATCAATCATTCCTGTCAATTTTTCCCCTTTATTCACTTTTCAGCACTTTCACAGTGATGCTCATCGATTGCAGAGTTTATAAATTTTCATGTTTTCTCTGCAGATATAATCCCTCTTGTGATGCACTTTACGCCCCAAAATCCATTTGTCTGATCATGCAACAGCCGTTCATATCAGCTGCAGAAATCTATCTACGAGAACTGCACAAAATTGCTGTCAACGAAGCAGATCTGCCTTTGCACACAGAATCCTCAGTCTACAACATCTTGTTTGAGGTTCCAGCACCTCCGCCAGGGAGAATGTTGCGGTTCATGTGTGGTGGTATATCAGTTACCAGTCAGCAGCCAAGCACTGATGAACTGCCTCTACTAGATTACTCAATCAAAGAGCTTTTCCTGACCTTAGGAATTGAAAATGTGGTTGATTTATACACATGTGTACTACTGGAACATCAGATTCTTTTACTTGGTTCAGGTATGATCTGTGCTATTATCTATTCATATTATGACATGTAATTTGTCCCAGAAATGTGGTCCTAGCTGCACCAGATGAGTTTTTTGCTAGAGCATTGTGATTTTTGTTACCTGTAATCTATTCCAAAAGGGGTTATTTTGTTGATAATGATGGGATTCCCTCCCTCAGAAATTGCTATGGAAATACCTTTGACTGAAACTATTCTGTATTATTTTGCATTCCCCAAACCATTGTAAAAACGGCTGCTTGATGCTACCCATTACATGAGGGATAAGCCACACAACTGAAGGAAGTGTTTGTACTTAATCAATATCTTTATGTCATAACTTACATGGCCTTAAAATGGCTTGATTCTCAAGGTGATTGATAGATTGCACCCAAATTAGCAACATTGAAATTAAAGCTCTCAACCAAAGGTGATAATATTGAGATTTTTTCATCGAGTCTTTCCCTCAAATGTGCTTTGAGGGAAAGTGGTTGCAGAATCGGTTACGAGCCAACAAAAATGAGTTAAGATCACTTTTGGCAGTTGATATCCAGGGACACCAACATGGAGGTTTCTGCATTGTCCCCAGTATTTAGATGAAAATATCATATAAAGTGATTGGAACCATTGTCTTTCAAGACCATTTGACAAAGTACTCACTATCACTACTGATGTTATCATATAGTAAAGAGGGAAGATTTTGTGAATGGAAGAGAGCAGATTGGCAGATGAGACCGTGTTTTGCTAGAATGTTTTATGAGGTTGTCTTTGAATTGATCTCATTAGAAGATGTGTTAGCCAGGTTTGAAATCAAGAAATAAGCTATGTAGGGTTGCCTTGAAATGTTGTCTTCAGCTGAACAGCAAGAGATCCTGCGCTCTTTATCTTCTTTGCGATAGACTAGAGATTGTTTGCCAATGTGGAATGCCACACCTAGCATCTGCCCTCAAATCATTTATCCTAGAGGCCATATGGTTCAAGCTGTGCTCCTTATGTGCTGTTTTTGCCAGACCTTGTATCAGACTAGAAGCCTTGAGACTCCCAAGGCAAAAGCACTACAGACTAAGCCACCATTTCATCTAATCCAGATATAACTCTCTCTAGATCAGTAGCTCATTTTACAATGTTAGAATTGTGCGGCTTGATTCCTGATCACCCCTGCAATCAAGCTAGGTAACTGTGTCTTTTTCTGAGGTGAATAGGGCCATTAATGTCTTCTGTTCATAGCTTCGGTTTTTCTTCCAGAGAAAAAATTGCAATATCAAAGCAATTTCAAACTGTTTTTTGAAGCGCTGATTTTCAACTGAAAATTTTTATATCTGATCTCTTTATAGAAGTTTTTGATGCTTCATTCCATGACTTCCTTTACTTTCAAAATTCACGATTGCTAATATTTAATCTTTTTCAGAACTGTACAAATTCATGCTTGTTGCAGAGTCAATAACAGCATTGCTATTTCCACTACATTGGATGCATGTCTATGTGCCGATTTTGCCTTCATCATTGCTACATTTTCTTGACGCTCCTGTTCCTTTTATAATGGGTGTCTATTGTCAAACTGAAGAGGATAAGGCTGGGCTAAATATTCCATATGAGGTAGCAGCTTTTGTGGATATTCTGCATAGAAAAGAGTAATATGACAAGTTATCATTGTTCTCTTCCCTCTGTCTCAATGAGGGTCTTTTGCCAGTTATCTTTAGATTGCCATAGCTTGTTTAATGCATGCTATGTATTATACTGTGTTTATGCGCAATGTTTTCATTGACCCATTACTAACCCAAGTACTGGCATCACCACTAGGAAGCAAACTGGTGTAGGAAGTAAGCTTGATTTTGAATTTTTTTATCTCTTTAGTTAATTCTCCATGATCGATATTTCGTAATAAATTTTTTCCAGAAATCTACCTCGACGTGAATAGGTATTTTATTTTTGAGAATTTTGCTTACGTTTGATTCTCAAATGTAACGACCGTTCGTAGTTGTGACTGAAATTGCTCCTGCTGCTAATATTGCACCATCTGCTTTGTAGTCTTCGTTGTGTCTTCTGGACATAGATGAGAATTACATCGAGCTTCCAGTCGAGGTTCCTCATCTTCCTGGACGAGAAGATCTGATAAAAGAACTGACAGATGTGTTATCAAAGTACGGTGTGGAGCCGCCGCAGGGCCATGTATACCTGAGAACTTTGAATGCGAATAAACAAAACGAAGAATATGATACTAACTCGAGCTATGAAAGTCTTGACATTGACCTGGACAGCTCAAGTGAGAGGCCGGATCGTGTTTCACTGAAGAAAGCAACAAGTTTCAAGGCACCAAGAAATAGAGGCAGGCAATCGACAGGGGAAAGGCCGACAGTCAGAAGGCTTCGCTCACATTCTTCGTCGCCGTCTTTGAGGCGAAAAAATCCAAATGATATCAGTTATAAGATGCAGCCTAGAAAATTGAAAATGTTTGATGAGAAAGTTAAAACAACTGAAGGGGAGATGGAAAAAAAAGTTGCGGAATCAACGAATGGCAGCAAAACATTGCCTAATCCTCGACTAGCAGCTATGATGGCATTGGCACAAAAGGCAGGCATTGATCCTAGCTCTGTAATTAGCAAGGACAGAATTAGTAGTGACGTAAGTAAATCTACATGCGCTGAGAAGGAGAATTTATTCATTTATGGGGAGAGAGCTCAGCAAATCTCACGGAAAGTGCAGCATGAAAATGAACTGAATATTATCGTTAGGGATGTATTTCTCAACAGATTCACTCAGATTCTTGTCGACTATGAATCATTTGTTATCATTCCCAAGCAAGACCGCGAGCAGTGGTTGTCTAATCGCGAACACATGCATAACTTCGACAAAGCAGCTTTCCTTTCGGACCAGTCGACATTCGCTTTGCCATTCATGACTTTATTCGTCGAAACACAAGCGTTTGCCAGTCTTATTGATATGAAAATACTGGCATCGTGGGATGACACGAATCCAAGACTGTCTTTCTTTGATAAGAAAAGGGACCTGTTGAAAGTGAGGCTGGGAATCATACGCTCACATGTTTACGAAAGATGTGTCTATTTTCCCAAATCCAGTAAGTTTCAATATATTAGTATTTCTTGAATAGGAAATCCTGTGACAGAAATCGGCGAAAACTTGCTATATAGCAAACGGGAAAGACGGCAATCGGTTGATGCATCTCATTGCTTTATGCATATTTAAAAACTGCTCAACAACGAGCAGTTAAGATGAAATGTCTTATGCATTAATTTGTAAGACCATTTGATTAAGGTATTGATTGGAGGAACTGCAGCTGGAGATTTTCGCAAGCATTTCTATACTCAGTTTAATGCTGATTGGTAGTTAGCGTGAATGGGTTGAGCAGCAATTCGTAGTTTCCATTGAGAGTAAATTGTCCCCGGGAACTTTACTTTTGTACGAGTCGCCCATTTGAACACCTGGCGGGAGCAGACTTCTCTAACGCTCCACGCTTGGAGCAACGTTTTGTTCTACCCCTCTCGCCACTGTATTGACAGCTGATCAATTGTGGTGACTGTTGCTCTCGTGAAAGGGCCAAAGTCTATGGGGGGGATTTTTAGAGTTCTGCAACAGGCTCACAGCTACAGCACCACGCACCTCACCTCCAATTTAGAGGATCATTTGACAAGAAGCTTTTGAGATTGTTGCAACCAAGGACACTTCTTGCTCCTCCAATGCATAACCCCCGTCTCAGGATCTGAGCCCAGCACCCTCTTTGACACATCGATCTATTAGGGTTGGCTTCCGTTTAGGGCTGATTGATGACTATTCATACAAGTTTTTGATTTTCACTGTAACCTCGGGCTAATATCGTAAGTCATTGTATCTCCACTTAAATCAAGATAGGCAGAAATTTTCAGGTTAAACTCCAGTTAGAGCTACCATTGGACGCACAGCAGTAGTGTTGCCCATCACCTGGTGAAAACAAAGCTCAGAAAAACCGGAGGTAAGTATGTGAGAAGATTGCTCTGGTGTTCTCAACGAAAAGATTTGATTGATTATGTGGAAATTGCATTCTTCTTTTAGTTGAAGCTTACATCAAGCGCTCGAACCACGTTGATTATACAGCACAAGCACCGCATTCATTGAAACCCATACCAGATAGAGGTAAGACGAAGGCATTACTCGTCGTATTTCACAAACAAAGGAAGCTTTTTGGCGTGACTTGAATAAAGCGTTTTCCACCAGTATCCTCCCATCCTATTCTTCAAATTTCAGAATAGTGTTTTACAAATCTAAAAAGAGAGTTGGATGAAAGGTTCGCAATTTTGAACCGTATTTGTCAATAGTTTAACAGCCTTATATTTCTGCATAACCAGTAAAAAAGATCGACTGCCTATCATCACATAATAAATTTTGCATTGTTGTATCTGGCAAGCTGGTTCCTTTTGCGAATGAGATGCAAATGCTAGCATCGTTTTTCAATATTTCTAATCTTTTTCACCTTAGCCTCTGTTCACCGTCAAGCTTTGTTTACATTGTTGATAGACGCTGAGAAGCTTTTTGCTCGTCAAGCAGTGTCCAGGTCTTTCCTGTTGGTGTGACCACATCTCGTAATCCCTACGCCTGAAATTACAGAGAGCTAGCAACTCTCCTCACTCTAAGTGAATGTTTAGCTGAAGATAGATTCGAACCACTGACCACAAGATCAATGCTCAAGAATCTCACCACTGAACTATACTAACACCCTTGAGTTTTTGTATTCGTACTTTGAATAAGTCAGTGCCTTGCAGCAGATTGTCATCTTAGCTTATCATATTTATTGCTTTTTTAGAGAAGATACTGAATGTTTTTCCGATGCTGCAGACAGAACTCCTCATCGATAGCAGCGGCAACTCGAAGTAAGTTGTGTCTACACTTGTTACAACCTTAGATCTCGTTTAAGCCAATTCATTATATAAATTAGTAATCCTCAAGCAATTCCAAACTGTTACTGATCTCTGTTTCATTTCCAGGAGAGTCGGGAAAATAAATTGGAAAAAACGAGACAAAAAACTGCAGCAGCAAGAGCACTATTTATTGAACAGGGCAATTAAAGTTAATCAAGTATGTAATGCCATGTAAACAGTCAACTGGGATGTGCATCAAGTGCACTCCCAATGACCCTCGTATCCCCAGTAGATAGAAAGAGAAAGGGTCACTTGGGAGGAGGAGCATTCGGCTGTAAGACTCCGCAGTCCCCGTACCGGAACCGTCTTGATGCAGGTGTAGGCGTACGCTCCTACGCACCTGGACCCCGCTTAAATCAGAGATGTCAGATATACAAAGACGATCTTCACCAACCCCTTCTGTCCATTCCAGGCAAACCGCCTTTGCAATATTGTTCACAGATTTTGTTTCCTTACAATCTTTCGCTCAAATCATTCCAGCTATCTTTTTACTCACATCCTTCCTCTTATTGAAATTGTATGTAGGTTCCATGAGCGAACTTCTTTTGCATTCGTGAAATTCAGAACACAACGGCAATCTCATTTGATTTTCTTGTAGGAGGGCCAAAAGATCAAAGAGAAACTCGCTGAGAGCATGAAGGTGAGGCATTCACTTGTTGCATTATATTTTCTGCTCTGTAGTCGTAAGACGGACATTTTCTTTCTCAAATGCTGAAAGCGCCAATGCTTGTCTTCATTATCGGCTTTGGATGTGGGCTGCTTTGATGCGGGGTATTTGAAATCATAGGGAATAAAGTCAGTTCAGACAATCTATGATAGTTTTGGACATTTTGCTGACGATTCCTGTTTCATCTAGCCATTTTCATGTTCGTTGATGTCTGTAACTTCTGAGTTTGTGAAGGCAAACATAGAATCCATCTGGAGCGCGGGATGCCAAAACGTATTCATCATATTCTTTACCTATTTTGTTGGTGGGGATCGGTTGACATAGTGGTTATCGCACGCGTCCACTGCGTGGAAGGTCCAGGTTTGAGGCATAATCGTGCACGTTCCCCCCTGTCTGGTCCTCTGTCTTTCCAATCAACGGTGCATTGCTGCTGGAGGAAGCATTCACTCTACCACAAATTCTTTTTATCAGTGCCAACAATTGAAAGCTAACTCGATACTTGCATTGCTGCTGGAGGAAACATTCACTCTACCACAAATCCTTTTTATCAGTGCCAACAATTGAAAGCTAACTCGATACTTGCATTCAACGTATCTTTCACAGCCAAAAAAGACACAGGGTCGTAGACTTCTGGCTCTGAATATTACTTATATTATACTTTTAATCAAACTTACTAAAGATAGCAAAAGCACAATAATTGTAGAAAGAGTAAATTGTAGAACAGATTTGTCTCATGATAGGTGCCACGAAGCAAGAAAGTAGTACAAAATTTCCGTACTGCATGATGGTACACCCCTCTAGCATTCTGCTCCTTGACTCTCTTTTCGAGAATAGGACTCGGTTTTAACCTTCGATTTTGGTTGGTTTGTGAGACTCAATCGTTGAAAACTTCCATTGTCCTCTTGATGTCGACTTGCGAAATTGGGTGTTGATAGATCTACTCGTTTTTTCATGCCGTTTCACATTTATTACGATCTTAGAAATATATGCAAGACAGCAGACTTCCAGTCACGGACGGAACTTCGGCTGGGGGCAGTCAGCAGCAGACGTTAACCGCATTTGCAGATCGTCTTTTGAAGGAATGTAAAATGAAGGTATGCAAATCGTGTTTCATCCTCTCCAATGGCCGACCAGTGGCGTGGCTTTGTAGGATCAGAATATGGTTTCCAGGCCATTTGTTGGGGTATTTTGTACCATGTGGCATTCTTTATAGAAACTTTTTTCGTTGTGGGTTTGAAATTTAAGAGAGATGTGAATTTGTCTTTTTCAATTCTTAACTGTGTTTCCCACGCGGCCATTAACCTCTTCTGAACCTCGGTTTAAATAGCTCCTATTCAACGATTGAAGGGAACATGATGAAACTTGATAGTTTCAAAAGTTTGAGAATTAATCTCCTAGGGGCAAGATATTCTACCAACATAACAGTTTTTATTACAAGTGCATATTATTCGGGGGCTTTGCTTACATCCCCCCAAAACAATTGAAATTTTGCTCTTCTTTTTCAATTCGTATCTACCCCACTGTCACCAAATATTAATTTATCATAACAAAAATCACAGTATGAGTTTGACTTTATTTTCCTAAAGTTAATTATTTAGAACCATCATCATTTCAAGAACTAGTTTATTTGTAGAATCATCCAATCGTTCAGTTGTGTCTTGTTAAGCCTTTCATATTTATCGTACTTCCCCTATACATTCATTGATTCCTTTTGATATTCCTTGTATTATACGGCCATTGAATCGCCGTAGAATATATTGATTCCTTATGGTCATATGATGTGCTATCTCTTACATATATTCATACCTTTCTTAGTGTTTTCAGCCACTTATTTATTTGTATGTCTCTTATTTCCCTTCTCCCGATATCATTTTGCTAATTTCAGATAATGTTTTTCCAGCTCCCTGTGGTATCTTCTTCTAAAGCTATGTATTCTCAACGTTCTGTATTTTACGGGCATACACGCAAAAGCAATTTGATTGAAAGCAGAGTACCGGCGTAGTTTGTTCTTTCGCCCCTGTATTTGTTAATTAAATCATTCCATCAGTAATTCATCTATTCTAGACCAAAAGGTTGGTTCTTTTGAAGCTAGGAGAGGAGGCGGTCGAGCTAGGACACAATGAGCATTCGACAGCTGGAATCGAGGAGAATACCTTGGTCGCAAGTTTATGCGACTTACTAGAGAGAGTTTGGAGCCATGGTGTCCAGCTCAAGCAAGTAAGTTTCGCAGAAAAATGCTAAATTCATGCAAAACGCTGAAAAAAATTCCGGATCAGAATCCGGATAAATTTTCAAAGGGAATGATTTTGCATGATCAATCATTATTGCTTTGTGACTGCTGCCATGCTAAATTTTTTCATGAAATTGTTTTAAATGCGTTCAAGTATGCGCGATTCTATCAACGGTCGACTGACATTCCATAGTAAATGAAGATTGTTGAGACTTGCGCCTCCAAGCTATATTCCTAACATAATGTTGAATACAGTTTTGCGAACTTTGTCGATCAATGAAGATTGATGATAGTTAAGCAGTGCTCCATTTTACTACAAGAGCAGTTTCTATTTGACGTTTTCAGAGTTTTTCATTACGGTTTAATACATCGTAGCTTCCATCAATCTTTTAACTTCGTTGCACCCATATGAGTTAAGTAGCATAGTGACTCGTCAATCAGCTAGCTTGCAATGCTAATTTTTCTGCCAGTTATAGGTAGTTTACTAATTAAAATGTGCAGTCAGCTGGCATATTGGTTAGTGCATGTCTGCTGTGCGGAAGGCTCGGCTTCGGGGTGCCGTCATGCACGTTTCTCTTCGCCCTCTCTGTGTCCACCCAGCATAAACTTGTACCTGGTATAAACTAGTGGAAGGGAGCTCACCACCCTAACTCAAAATGCCATGACAAAAGATGGCACCTCTCTAACGGCTTGCTCTCCAAGGTGAGTGAAGGAACTGGCCACCTTAACTCACGATGCCATGGCAAAAGGTGGTACCTCTCTAACAGCTTGCTCTCCAAAGTGAGTAAAGGAACTGGCCACCCTAACTCACGATGCCATGGCAAAAGGTGGTACCTCTCTTACAGCTTACTCTCCAAGGTGAGTGAAGGAACTGGCCACCTTAACTCACGATGCCATGGCAAAAGGTGGTACCTCTCTAACAGCTTGCTCTCCAAAGTGAGTAAAGGAACTGGCCACCCTAATTCACGATGCCATGGCAAAAGGTGGTACCTCTCTTACAGCTTGCTCTCCAAGGTGAGTGAAGGAACTGGCCACCTAGCTCACGATGCCATGGCAAAAGGTGGTACCTCTCTAACAGCTTGCTCTCCAAAGTGAGTAAAGGAACTGGCCACCTAGCTCACGATGCCATGGCAAAGGGTGGTACCTCTCTTACAGCTTGCTCTCCAAAGTGAGTAAAGGAACTGGCCACCTAGCTCACGATGCCATGGCAAAAGGTGGTACCTCTCTTACAGCTTGCTCTCCAAGGTGAGTGAAGGAACTGGCTACCTAGCTCACGATGCCATGGCAAAGGGTGGTACCTCTCTTACAGCTTGCTCTCTAAAGTGAGTAAAGGAACTGGCCACCTAGCTCACGATGCCATGGCAAAAGGTGGTACCTCTCTTACAGCTTGCTCTCCAAGGTGAGTGAAGGAACTGGCTACCTAGCTCACGATGCCATGGCTCAGGATGGTACCTCTCTAACGCGGTGTTCCCAAACGCTCATTTCGAGTACGGAACCTTACTGTAATTTTACTAGTCACAGTGGCAGTTGGAGTAGTGCCTGACTTTCGCAAGAGTTTTCCAATTAGACTGGGCAATTTCACTAGAGAGTTTGATAGTATTTGATTGCAGCTATTTATCAGCCATGTCGTCTAAGTGCGGTGATGTCGAGACCTCTCAGTGGTTGCAAATGAATCTAAGCTCTCGATTTGAAGCCACTATTCTCAATTGTATTTTTGATTTTTCCAATCGATTCATGTTTCATCTTCCAGCTTGAAATCGGAAACAGAGGATCATCCAAATCCAAATACGTCTTAAGAATGCGTCAGGTATGCACGTCTTACGCTCTTCATGCAATCCCCTTGTCAGCTCGTAGAGTCATGTTTATGAGAGGTTTGTAGTGAATGGACGAAGAACGTCTTCAGACCGACGTTGGGAACCAAAAAAGCTTTCTCATATCTTCTCTTCTTTATTCTTGTTATAAATTCGGCTATGCTGTAAATTTTTCAAACTTAAATGTTATCTACTCTGATTTCCATCAGTGTTTATGGCGGTTAAGTAACTTCAATGGAAAACTCCGTGAATTTCAATACAAATCCGTTCAACATTTTAGAGTAGCAGTGGGTAGACAGAGAGGTTGTGAAGCTTTTCTGTCTGTCTTTGCAAATCGTTGAAATAAGCAGTTACTGTTACATCAGCATTTTCAACTTTCCCCGGTATGCTTCAGCTGTTCCCTCATTTTTCTTAAAACCATAGACGACATTTCCTCTGAGAAGCATGTTTTCGACTCGGAAAGACAAGCAGGCGTTGCAGACTCGCTGTCTTACTCATCTACTATAATCATGTGAAAGGCTTTCTCAACATCAGATGCCAAGGCTATTTTGAACCATGTAGGTATGGAATCCTCTTAACAAGATGAAGATATGTACGTCCGCAAATGAAGGTCTGGCCATGCACAGCTTGAGAGTATAACTGTAGATGTGATCGTTTCCTTCTTCGTTTGCAGTCTAAGTCAGCTCTGTGGTCTCATTTGTTGGCGTTTCAAGAGAGAGAACAACTGCGACTTGCGAGAGAGTTTGGACTGGAGGAGAATCCCAATATAGAAGGTCAGTTTTTGGAAGGGAATGTTATAGGAACATGGGCATTAGAGCCATAATTTAGTCATTATCACTCTCTCAAAGATTGGTGTAAAGCTTTGATCCGTTGAGCGTAACTTGTTATAACCCTAGCAAATTGTTTGCCTTTTCCTCGTTCACTGCTAGCCTTACAGCATTCATTTTCAATAGGACACTTAAGAAACAATGTGATAGTTTTGCGTGCTTTAGAATTTATTTTAGGAAAATAGCAGTCTGGGATATGTCAATGGGAGATGGGAGTTGGGCAATGGGAGATGTCTGTTTCGTGTATTTTGTGCACTGTTAATGGACACTGTACCGAACAGTACCCAGGTCCTTCCTCTTGATGCGACCACACCTCAAAATCCCTATGCCTAAAAATACAGAGAGATAGCGACTCTCCTCACTCTAAGTAAAGATTTATTTGAGGGTGGATTTGAACCACTCACCATAAGATCAATGCTGAATAATCTTACCACTGAGCCATCCTGACACCTGGTGTCTGTTTGGTCCGTAGTTATTACTATTGCTGCGAAAGATTCGAATGATTTTCACATGAGTTTTAGCTCCTTCCTGACTGGAATAGTTTGATCTTGTGAGGGATATCTTGATTCTACACAAATTATGTGCATTCACCTTCTTACACTATTGCATGCTTGTTACTAGAGGTTATGTGTCATTTTTTTTAGATTTCGTATCATATCATATATATCATATCGCATCATATCATATCGTATCATATCATATATATCATATCGTATCACATCATATCGTATCATATCATATCGTATCATATCGTATATCATATCGTATATCATATCGTATATCATATCGTATATCATATCGTATATCATATCGTATATCATATCGTATCATTTTGTGTCATATCGTATGTCATATCGTATATCATTTCGTATCATATCATATAATATCATTTCGTGTCATATAATATCGTATCGTATCATATAATATCGTTTCGTGTCATATAATATCGTATCGTATCATATAATATCGTTTCGTGTCATATCATATCGTATCATATCATATTGTATCATACATCAGATCATGTCATATCGTATCATATCATATCGTATCACATCATATCAGATCAGATCATATCATATCATATCGTATCATATCATATCGTATCATATCGTATCATATCATATCGTATCATATCGTATCATATCATATCGTATCATATCGTATCATATCATATCATATCATATCATATCGTATCGTATCGTATCGTATCATATCATATCTTTAAGCCTGTGGTCGCTTTTTGTATTGGCGCTTCTATCTTTTAGCTGAAGTGAAAAAAGCCATCCTTGATTTGCAAGGAGGCAAGCGAAATGCCAACCTAGATGTAATGGTTGAAATGAGCCGGATCAAACTTAGAGCTAGTCCAGAACCAGCCTTTTCCCCAAGCACAAGACTTCGTAAACTCAGCATTGATGGTGGAGGTTCTAAAATCAAGCAGTATTCTTTTGATTCGCCTACGCAGTCTGCACTGGATGCCTTGATATCTGCAGAAATATTAACTCGCGTCAACTTTTTATCTGATCTCAGGTAAGGACACCCTGATTCCGTCAGTTTTTCATAATAAGAGAGTCTAACAGGTGGCACCTTCCAATGAATATTTATAACAGGGGGTATTTTTGTATAGGTATATGAAGTTAAGTGGATAGAAATGACGTAATATTGCGATAATTGTAATAGTACCCATCTAGCAATTATCATATGATCACTCGATCTCCCCTTGGGTTTATTTGTTTCAGAACTGTTCAGAATATGGCTGAAATAAGGACAGACACTGGTTATGCAAGAGCATGGACGAGGTTTAGCTTCTACCTTTTCAGTCTTTCTTTTCCAGATCGCTACCTTTTTCGAGATCGATGTATCATTGACAAGGCATTTCCCATCCACGTGTCCCATTTTCAAGCAAGAGCTCATGTATATTTAATCAATGGAGCCAATCACAAGAACGTTTTGGGATATTATCTGCCTTTCAGGAAGCGATTTTCGCTTATCCATTTGTTCTCTGCACTTCATTCCTATTGTCTATTAAGGCACATTTGCACAATTTGCTCGCAATCTGTAAATGATGTCATATAGAAGATGTCATATATTTGACTTCATGTCACTGCCATCTAATCCTAATGACATCATGATATTACGTCACATCATTGACTATAGATCCATGTACTTGCGTCCTCACACCCATGTTTCTGGCTTCTGCTACGCTTGAAATTGCGTATGTGACGCAGTCGACTTGCGTCTTATGAAATTTCATGACCATGTTCTTATTAACACCATATCATGTGTTACTATGTGCGAATACAATTTTAGGACCAGTGCTATCTCACATGCTGCCTTTGCGAGTTCTCATCGCCATGCCATTGCCAGTAATTTTGAATCGTATATTTTTACCCAAGTTTTACCAAATTCTGCATCAACTTACTACCCTTGTCTTTAGGCTATCATTGGAGAGGAAAATACTTTCTGCCCAGCTCAAGATGCTTCTAAGGGACCGAGAGTTACTGCAGTAAGTTGTTTCACGT
The DNA here is from genome assembly GCA_964026355.1 of Pseudorhiza aurosa. Classification (NCBI taxonomy): domain Eukaryota; kingdom Metazoa; phylum Cnidaria; class Scyphozoa; order Rhizostomeae; family Lychnorhizidae; genus Pseudorhiza; species Pseudorhiza aurosa. Next base: position 7,061,050 of record OZ032114.1, on the reverse strand, counting down.
GAATTGCAGTATCAATACCGTTGCTAGAGCTTACTTGTGTTGGGGGAAATCTGGTAAAGCTAAAAATGTTCATGCAGTTAAGCTTTTTGGATTCAGTCGTGGGTTACAGTCTAAGGTGTCGATCTGAGCAAGAATGGACGCATTCGCGTTTTATTTCTAAATGTAAAACGACTCTCATGGAACGTTCTCATTTTTTACGCGAAACGAAAGGCACAAATGGAAAATTACCTTTACCTTCAAGGTCATGAGATGCGGTGAAATTTTGCCGATTTTTCGTAGTCAGTTCATAGAGTTTTTAAGAAGAGATTACTTTTCTCGACCTCTGTCATAATCCAATCAAATTTGTCACTTTTTCCAGGATTATCCTCTTCTTCAACTTTACGTATGGTCACAATTGCAAACGCTTCATTGTTTGTCTGTATCTGTATCTTGTATAGTCTTGGTAGAGTACAGTAGGGGGTCGTCCCAGTTTATAGCTGGATGGAATTTCTGCCGCTGACTCTCCCCATTTCCGTCCTGGTTTAGCAACAGCACCGGATATGCATTTGGTGCATAGCCCAGTTCCAATTTATTCATCATCGATTTTTAAAGCTCGTGTTTGCCATTCACAGAATGCGGTACAAAGACTACGCCTTCATTCGAACTGACGATGAAATGGAACAGTTTTTGTATCACTTGCTTTCATTGAATGCGGTTGACTTCTACTGCTTCACTCATGGATTTTCAAACACGAGTATGTCAATTTATTTCCGAGGCTCACTTCACTTTTCCTGTACGTTTGTTCTCTTGTGATGTTTGTCTCTGAGATCTAGGAGTCAGAAGTTGTTTTCCCATTCATATGATCAACGGTTCGAGTCCACCTTCCGCCAACTTTCACTTAGAGTGTGCAGAGTTAGCCTGTTAAATTGAAGCTTTCTCTTTCGATTCTCCTTTTGCTAAAATTTTTCTCGCTGAGTTTTTCGTTTTGGAGTTTCTTTTGATTATTCTATAGTTCTCTAGAATTCTTTCAAATTTATTCATTATTTCCATTAGAAAAATATAGGTTCGCAGTGAACATTTACAGGATGTGGGACCTCGCCCAATGCTGCCTTCTTTCGTGTGTTCTCCTCCATTCTTGCATTATTCATATTCATTAACACAAGAATTATCTCAAAAGTCATTTTATGCCTTTGTTGCTTAGTAGGTTCTGTTAATCAACATTGCCTTTTGCTGTATTTGATTCTGCTTTTAACATTTTCTTGATGTTTACAGCAATGTATTACAAAGTGTCAGTTGTATCAACAAGGACAATAGGCTCCCTCACAACGGCAAATGCATGGATCATACTCTCTGGAGACTTAGCTGAGACTCGACACATAAGCATTCCAAAGAATGAGAAAGAGCTAATATTCAAGGTTCGTTCGTATTCATGATTTCAAAGTATGAGACTTTAATAAGAAATGGCAAGGTTAATTTTTTCATCAAGAATAATGAATGGCGGAAAACCTGTCCAAGTAGATCTGAATTTATACTTTTTCACTCAAAAGTTGACTTCTAGGTTTTGTCTCACTAGTTGCCTTCTTGGCTTTGCCGTATTGAAAATTTGCCGTTATCGGCTACGGGAGATTTTCGTTTTCCTACCATTTGTTCTGCTTTACCCTCCTACTGTGTTGCATACTCGATGTCGAGCGTGGCAGAAACCAGAGATAGAGCTCTGAGTTATGTCCAGGAAAGTGGATTTTATGAGGCGGTTTCCGTTGCCCTCCTCAGCAATGACGTTTTAAATGAGACACGTGCAGGATTCGAACTCACAACCCCTGTTGAATGAGTCTGCACTCTTAACCACTACACCACTACACCACTTACCCTCCTACAGCATGTCCTAACTAATTTGTCATTTATATGATCTAACCATTTGACGAGCACTCAAGTCCTATCATATTTCATATTTCATTTTTCACATTTAATTATTTTAAGGAGGCTTCCCCTTCAACATAAGCTAGTTTTCAAATGGTCCTCCTACAAAAACGCCAATTACAGTTTATGATAATAAGGAGAATAGTGTATAAGATTGAATCATACTTCGAAGGAAAGATAAAGCGCACAATAACGGCTGGTTTTTGCCATCATTATCGAAAATATTTCATTCACTTCTTACGGTCGCCAAAGTCAGGCCCTGATTAATCTCGTTAATCTTCATTTGGCCTCATTCGATCTCTTCCTCTCCGTATCTCATTTTGAAACGCGGCGTAAGCAACGTCTCCCAAAGAGTCCTGTTTGAAGAATGGAAATAGCCCAAACTCAACAAGTATGACAACATTTATTCTGCCAATGTGCAGTGCGGTATCATTAGAAGTTTTCGGCATCTTGTGACCCCGTTTTGCTGTGTTGTCAAGGAATGGGACGGTGCCATATAAGGACATCGCATCTACATTTCAGAATTCTGGAACAATTGAATGCGTCAAGATTTTCTTCTAAGTTTCTGCATTTAATGCAACGTGTTAGTCCCTGTTAGAGCAGTACGTTGTATTTGGAATTGCTTACGTACTTGTTATGTGTGAAATTGGAGAAAATCGCTGGTGATGAAAGGATAGTTAGCTGAGGTTTAATGCTAGACTGATTTTTGTTGTACTATTTTGTTAATTTCCTTTTTTCTTATAACCAGCATTCGAACCTGGGCATCCTGACTTCTTTAAGAATAGGACACGATAACTCAGGTACCGTCGGTTTTAGAATTGCATTACTCTTAATGAATTGGTTCGTGCTCTTTTTAATGAGGCTCAGATACGATGAAGCAACGAGTTGGATGGAGAACCTTTTACTTTTCATTCATTAACCCGTTTAATTTCAAGCGAAGCCCCTGTTTTCGTTTTCCTCTTCCCTTTTTACTCTACCATCCGCCTTCAATCCAGTGTGTTAACCATCTACAACTGCTTGGTAAAATTACTTGATCGTGTACTACTTTGACTGCAACCTCCCCCCTTGTTTAGTTGGTAGCATAGAAATGGTCGTAATTTTGTGCAGCGCAGTTTTTATGTTCTCATTTAAGGGTAGATTTTCTTTCAAAGACACCATCGATCTCCTGAAACCCTTTAGATGTTTTTACGTGGGTCTCTTTCAAAGTAATGTAGGTCTATTTTCGCATTTTTGTGATTGAATTTTGTTTGAATGTGCTATGTTGGCAGGTTTATCACCTGGCTGGTTTGTCGACTTTGTTAGCATTACCAATGAAACGACTGGGCTTGAATACAGGTATCGCTTTTGAATCATTTCAAAGTATACATGTGCTTGTATATGCATTCTGAAAATCCTCACATCTCTAATAACATTTGAATGCATGTATGTATGTATGTATGTATGTATGTATGTATGTATGTATGTATGTATGTATGTATGTATGTATGTATGTATGTATGTATGTATGTATGTATGCATGTATGTATGTGTGTATGTATGTATGTATGTATGTATGTATGTATGTATGTATGTATGTATGTATGTATGTGTGTATGTATGTATGTATGTATGTATGTATGCATGTATGTGTGTGTGTATGTATGTATGTATGTATGTATGTATGTATGTATGTATGTATGTATGTATGTATGTATGTATGTATGTATGTATGTATGTATGTATGTATGTATGTATATATGTATGTATGAATTTATGTAAGTGCGTATCTATGTATATACGTATCTATGTATGTAGGCAAGTATGCATGTCTTAACTTATTCTTGTCAATGATATGTAATTTCCTGCTAAACCTGTTTCTTTAGGTTTCCATGCAATAGATGGTTGTCCAGAAACCAAGATGATGGCAGTACAGAACGATTGTTGATTGCAGATATAATTAGAGAGTTGCCTGTTGAAGATGGTTAGTAATGTTTACTAAATTATACAAATATTCCTTGTAAAATGTTGCTTTAACTCATCTATCAACGAAAGCATTTATTTATATATTTATAATCATTATTCATTGCTTCGTTTCTTAACTCATTAATTTATTGGTTAGTATTGAATTGGCTCATTGTTGAACGATTCCATCAAAATTGATGCCTCGTCTTTCACCAATGCTAAAATTGCATCTATCAACAATCAATGAATCCATCCATCATTGCAATGACGATATACTAAAGTTGCAAACAAAGAGGAAAGCAAAGTCGCGAAACACCGAAAGTATTCTCATCCGAAACTCATCATGGCATAAAATGTTGCACAATGGTCGAAGTTATCTTACATCTGCTCATTTTTTATCATGGGCAAACAAGTCAGTGAACATGCAGAGAGGAAAAGCAGAACAGACCAATGAAATGCCAAAATGTGGCGTATGGCAGTGAAACAACTCCCATGGTAGTGACCATTTTTCAATCAAGGTTCTCTGTTTTCGAAATACACGTAATCATTGAGGGTGACATCGGTCTGTTTTGCTGAGCTCCCATGACGAGCTCTTATCACCCTGCAAGGGAAGCAGTTGCTCTAAAGATCATGCCCATGCATCCTTTCTTTCCTGCTAGGAATCAGGCTTTCCCGATCGGCTGAGTCTTCACCTTGTGGAACTTTAACAAGAACTACTCCTACTCATCGAAAGAAGTCATCCCCAGGCATGAAGAAAACGAAAAACAAGGGTAAGTTGTACTTCTATGATTTAGCTTATAGCTTTTTTGATGTCGAAAGGAAATTTAAACCATCTCAGCCTTTCTTCTGACGACCACTTTTGCCATCTGTAAATAAGCTGAAACGGCAAAGTCCAACCTACAGTAAATTTTATCGCGAACTAGGAGGCTTTTACGTTGAAAATATTTCAAAAAAGACCAAGAAAGGTAGGGCTCGGAAATTAAGCATTTTGATTCTTCGATATTTGATAAATTTGGATTTGTTGAAGTTTTCCATATACCCGTATTTGATTCCTCTAATATGTCAAGCCCAATCTTGAATGAGGTCATTGAGCTAAAAATCCACTCTTAATCGAGTGCTAAATAGCAGAAAGAAATTCTTAGTAACTCCTGCTTAGAGCCGCTACCTAACGACTGATTATGAGCAGTTTAGAATTCTGTGCCACCATCCGTATGGTGGCCCCAGCTGCTCATGGCCAAAGTACGACCTGACCCGACCTGACCCGACCTGACCTGACCTGACCTGACCTGACCCGACCCGACCATAACCTTTTTAGATCCCACAATATTAGATTGATAGCAAGCTTGTTCAACAGCTTTACCAAGAGTTAATATTTTATGTTTTGTACCAACCATCCAAAGCTAGATATTACGATAATAAGGATCTAGGCTGATCGAGCATTTTCCTGGTCCTTCTTAGAATCACGACAATCATTGATATAGGCTAGTAATTCTCTTCCCCGCCCCTCTAAGTGATTTCTAATTTCAAGGAGTACCTCTAACTCCTAAGTATAGTATCACTGAGCAAGTGCTTACCGCTTAACTATCCTCGCTGTGAGATGAAAGGTGCGGCAATAACTTAAGATTTTCCGTAACTGTTGGGTATTATCCAACTTGGGACAATCGATTCAGAAGAACAAGATACGTCTATTTGAATTCCCGTGATGCCCTTAAAAACTTCTGTCAAAGTTCGTCAATCTACAATTCGTTATTTCATAACTCACAATTGAATTACATCTCAAGTGTTGTTAAAATGTGACATCGGATATGCTTTACAGACATGTTGTATCAGATAAACATAGTGGTAGCACAGGTTTATCCATTCGATTGAAGAAAACTCAACTTACCTGTGTCTTAAAATGACGCTTCCATGTTTGAGGTATGCCAGATAGAATATAAACCAAAGCGCTCTCAGTGTCTCTGGCATGTATGAAAGTTGTCTTGACACTTGCTTTGGTAGATATGCTTGGAAATTTGATCCCTCGAACGAAAGATATGGCATTCAAGTGTTACGGCTGCTTTCATTAGTGGTAGAAGGCAGTGTTGGGTATTTGGACTGACATCCGGGAAATGGCACATGGTGCTGAATCGGCAGTTTCAACAAGACTAACTCTCACTTGCTCGCTGCCCTGAAGGTTTAGCTGGGACGTGGGGACATTGTATACCGATTTCCTGATCGCATATACGATTTCCCTGCTCTTCCAGTTAAAAGCTAGTCTGAATATCCATGATATCCCCAGCACTGTGGCAATCAGAAAACACCAAGTATTTGCCCAATAAGGTATCTGTTTCTCGTCAGTGTAGGTACATATTCTCTCCTTGAATCCATCAATGAAAAAATAGGATTCAAAGGCAATGTTTTGATCGCGGTATTCGTGTTCCTCAGTCATTAGCAGTTTCCTTCTATTGAACAAGTTTCTCGTTCTTCATCACCGTGATGTATTTCAGAACATAACTTTATTTTGGTAACGCCTTGCTCATTAAGAAGTGGTTCCATTGGATCAGAGCTATCCACTACGTGGGTATAGGTGGAAACTCTAGTCTCTCTGAAAGTCGTTAATCTACTGCTCAGACCAGATCTATGGGTATCGTCTGTGTGCCAGCAGGTGACCACCATTTTTTCTCGAACATTTTCCCGTTTTATTCGTTCTACAACCTCTTTTGCTGATGCTTGTGTCAGGAATAAGGACAAGTACTGCCTTTCACAAGAAAATATGGATTCTATTATCATGAAAATGTAACCAAAGACAATGTGGGGAATAACAGAATTAACAATGCTGTCCATTCCCATAGCTTTACAGCTGATACAGTACATGGAACAGAATATACAGATTGCAAATGCCTGCATAGGCAAGTAACGAACTGCAGCCTTTCCTACTCTACAAAAGCTAATTATAGTTGATAGGAGGATCCAAAATTGAATCAAAGCAATAGGAATACTCATCAAGATTTGGGAAACACCAACTTCTCTCCCAACAGTTTTATTCTCTGGACGGGTTAAGTGGCGACACGATTCTCTAGATGACCAGTATGGTGTAAACGATCCACTTGCACATTGCGATATGAAATACTTTGGTGCGTACCCCTTCCTACAAAAAACAGTAGCAAGGTTCGAGGATTCTAGGCCTTAGATCATAACATTCTTGATTGAACTGGAGTCATTGAAATACCTAAAGCACTTTGCTTTGCGTTTACTACATGTCAAGCCAGTGTAAGATTCGTTGCAGCGGCAAACAGTTTCATTTGTCAACTTCAGATTCAAGCAGCTGCCCCTGTTTAAACATGGACTAGATGCAGAACACGATTTGGCAGTTCCATTGACACTATTTGGCACAAGCCCACGGCATCTAGTGCCTATCGGAAACGTAAGCGCTCTTCATCTCAGGTCACCCACGTATTCCCAAGCAGCTGTTATATGTTCAGGCCTCAACGAACGGTCCCTTGCTCTTAAGAACGATTTGTTGGTGTATTTTTGTTCAATAGTTACTTTCCAATACGGGCTTTCGTATGACAATATCCAACTAGCTCGTCTGCTGTGCCTGTAAATTTTTCTGTAGTTACTGTAGCTGCTGTTTTTGAAGGTTGTCTCTTCAAAGTAATCCGTCAGATCATTGGAAAAAATTGTTCCGTTCGCAGAAAATGTGCTGAAAGTCGCGTTGACGAATACTCTCTGTGAAGTGCAGCGAAAAACATCGCCTGGAACGCATGTTAACGCATGTTCGATTGCCAGTCTTAATACTCCCATCTTCGTATAAACCTTTGGTATGGTTTGTCTGAGTTTGTTATGTGGTCTGTCCACTTGTGCGAAGCGAATAAAGGTGTCATCTTCGCTCTTAGGCCAATGTTGACTAGCCGTCCTAGAGATGGATCATAACTCCTTAACACCATTTCATTTCCAGTGCTCAGATATTTGAAATAGTAATTGCGTTGCTGGTGTTTCAAAATTGGATGTATGCTGTTGCTAGATCGTATGTGATAAACTCCCACAGGCTGGACTTACGGCATTTTGCTTTCATCTCCATGACTTAAGTACAGTCGTCGACAAACTGCATTGGAAGAAGTTGCTTTGGTTGAACAGAAACTGGGCGTTAGCAATGCTATAATCAAACAGTAAAATTTAAATTTCATTACGTATTATTCCTTTTTTTTTCATTAATCAATTTCATTCTTTAAGCTTGCTTTGAACATCAAGTGTTTGGTGTTTTGAACCTCTTTTGCATCCAACGCCAAATATATATCGCTGCAGCTCTATCGGGCTTGTTTCGCGATCGTCCTATTTTAGGCTCACGTCCAAGTAGCTGGTGTGGTGTCGAAGCGAGAGAAGACTGCTTGTGTTCTCTAAAATGCTGCCTATGAAAAAATGAAGAGACTCGGTAGCGCAGTTCATTGTCAATGCACTTTCTCATTCATGGTGTCTATATCACATTCTTAGTCCATGATGGCTGATTTGTTCTGAGTGAAATTCCTGGGGAAAAACTGAAGTGGTTTCATGGAAGTTGTTGAAGCCGAACTGATCTCGAAAAGGCTCATTGACTATTTTATTGACTAAACCATTGCTAGAGATAATGAAAAAGTTTCAACTGAAAGAACCTTTTGTTTCATGCATGACTTGCATAACAATTTATGGAACATCTTGCCTTCTTCTTGCTTTCCTGAGTCCTACAACTTGCCATCTTTCAAATCTAAGATCAATATTCTTGACCTGATCTCTTTCTCCTCTTAGCTTTTTGCTTTCTTCCTTTGTTGGGGCTTTGTATAGGCCACCATAGCCTTTCCTCAACATGACTCACTGAAGAAAAAATAAAATTAAAATTAGAAATGAACCAAAACAGTCTAGGAGCTTCTGCCATCTCAATCAATTTACAAAAAGAGAATTTTCATGAACATGTTTGTGAATTCCTTTTATCTCAGTCAAGTTGCTTCCTTGGCTTCATACTTTCAAGCTCGCTCTTACCTACATTTTTGTATCGTTTTTGTTGAGAGATATTACAAAGTCGTGTAATACATGGAGGCCGTAGGAAACATTTAAGATGCTATAAGAATTGACGGTATGGATAAGGCTTTTAGCACTGATGCATATTCTTTCAATTGGACCAGGAGGAGCTGTGAGCTTGCAGTAGGTGGATTTATGATTTCACATAACTGAAAATATTTGCTTTTCAAGGATTTACGACTTCAGACATTCAAGAAAAAGTAGCAGATGCGGTTAATGCGTTAGTGAAATATTTCTACAAAGAGAAAGAGGTAATCTGCACCAAAAATAGTGCATTCATTCTTTGTTACGGCTAAAATTGAAGAAATATGGTTTTCGTAACATCAACTTGTGTAATACAGATTGATTATGAAGACCTTTGGATACCACCACCAGGTGCTAGCACCGAACCGTAGATCGACATTAATGATTTTCTGGAAGCTTCCAATTCATACTTAGCTGTAGAGTTTAAATGTTCTTGAATAATGATAATTTTTAAAACTTCATTTTGATATATAAGCTAAACATACAAATACAAATCTCTCTAATGATAGGTAATTTGTATTCGGCTGGCCTAATTACAGGTATTTTTAGTATAAAAAAAATGAATAAATGAATAGAATAATAAGATGACGAATAGAAAAAAAGAAGAAAGGAAAAAAAAAGAAAAAAAAAATTTAATAAGAAGAATTAAAGGTTGCAAGGAGACTGTTAATAGAGAAGAAGATCTGGGTTAGTCCAGGGTTTATTACGCATACAGAATATGTAGTAAGTTGTGCGAATGATTATAGTTGATAATTTAGTAATGATGATAGTAATAATAATGACGATGATGATAGTAATAAAGAATTTTTAATAGGATAATAATCCCACAATTATAAAATTGCTGCTATCACTGTTTGTCATTTCTTAGACTAATTTACCTTTCCTATTCGCTTTTGTCCTTTTACGTACATCTGAAAGTATATTTTAAGACACAGAAGATTTATATTAATCTGTCATTCTCTGGTCTTCCATCAATATGCAACCACACCTAGTGGTTTCTAAACGCCTGGAATTACAGATGGCTATCGATTCTCCTCATTCTGAATGAAATTCAAGTAAAGGATGGTCTCGAACCTCTAGTTGTAGGATCAAGAAACGTGTATTCGTGTCGAGTAATTTCGTGCTTAGGGAATTGCAGGCAGCACAGCTTAATGCCGCGAATAATGTAGAAATTGCATCACAAACAAGCATCTTATATAGATTAATCCAATGAGTCGCGTGATAACGTTGCATCCGTCATGATGGATCACAACCTGGTTTTAGCGATGCATAGCGATCAATGTCTGCCAGTTATCATTGATATACAGTTACTTTAAAGATTCGTCGTAGCTCGCAAAATGTATTGAGACTTTAAGTAATTCGTTTCTTGCAAGTATTGCAGCTCGCATTATTCCGCACCTCGTTTAACGAATGCTCTTATTCAAAGAGTTAAGACTGTGACGTGTATCGCTTCGGCGAATACAGACCGACATTTATATCTTGATGCATGAAATTGTGACTTACAGTAAAAGCAGATGGTGTCATTGGTATCTCAATCTCAATTAATTGAAATGTTTTTGCAGATATTGTTGGGTTGTGCCTCAAAGCGTCCAATTTGTTTGTACGCGAAAAGACTTCTCATCGTAATCTTTTGCTGCCTCTCTTCTCCAGGAAAGCTTCACGTACCTACTGCGTGGTGATGGTGGATTTTGTGAATGCATGGAAGTGGTATGTTGAACTGCCTCTGCTTTTTTATTCCCGGATTCAGCTGCTTCTTATGAATCTAGCGCACTCGAATCAGATCAGGGGGCAACAGGCACATAAGTTTTGCTCACCCTTTAAAGCCATCAAGTGTTCTTCAGAGGCATTTACGCAGGTCCTTCTAAATTTGAGCTTTTAAATTTGGGGAATCAGGAGGTTGGCTCTTCCTCTGATGTTTACAGTGGCAATAGCCTGCTGATTTTTCCTGTGCACAAATGCTGTATTTGCCACTGCCCATTTTGAACATGCTTTCACGAACGTTACTTGATGAATTGCAAGTCTTAATTGCACAGCCAGTGCTTACGTATTAGCCAATTCGTACCCTAATTCACGTCAATCTCAATCGCTGTGCTATTCACTTCAAAATTGGGCTAGTTGACTACCCTGTTTGGAGAACTGATTCACAGGCTCATGATTTGAGGAAAACTTTTTTGTTACACTGACTTGAGGTAATATTGCGAGCTTAGTTTACTTTTAATTTCATGAGCTAGTTGTTTTGACATTGCTGGCGAAAGAAAACTTGCATTTTCCAGTAAGCTATGCAAGCAAACCAGGCCTTTGATGGCAGCTGTTTTTAAAAGATTTTTTCATTCGTTTGAAGGTATTTTTGTACGGGTTTAAGAGCTCTAGACTATTTGGAAGAAATATGTTCATCTGGGATTTCGTGGGTGAGCTAAATCTATCGTTGCTAACATCAACTCTCAGTTCTTTCTCGCTTCAAATTGTCGATTTCAATTTGCTTGATTCAATGTCTTCAAGTAGATTCATGCTGTTTCTTCTTTATCTCTTGAAGAAAAGGTAACTAACGAGTTTTCAACGGAGAAAGATAGCAACCAATCGTCTGATGATAAGCGGACTAAAAAGAACTTATGCTACATTGTTCAAAAGATAAACTCTTCTCCTCAGTCGATTGGAAAAAATGAAAAGTTTCACGTTTGGATATGCCTGGGACTTCGGTAAGTGTATTCAAGCTCTTTATTCTATTCTTTCAGCCCTTTTGTACGTAGAGACTAGTTCATTAGCAACCTTACCAAGCCAGAGCATTTTCATAGATAGTTTATATGCAGAACAGTTGCATAATGGTAGATCATATGCCATGAAGCTTCCGGGTTCGAGGCAACCTCGTGTACGTCCCTCTTTGCCCTCTCTCTGTCCATCCAGCGGCAAAAAGGGTCTTTGGGGAGTGTTTCTGGGGGTAAAGTGCCACTGCCTCACCATACCCTGGCTCAGGATGGTACCTCTTACAAAGTTCTCCGCGACGCTCATTTCGAGCATAGCAGACAACTTTCCTTTTTTACTATACAGTTTTTGTTCTAAGTTGTATTTTTTTTGGTCATCTTTCTCCCCTCTTTGATTCTGGCCGATAACGTATTCCAAAAAACATAATGCAGTACGTGCCAGTTGTACTACTCTGTATTTTGAAACAGCTACCTGAAGCTGAAGTGATATATGGCATTCTATCTACGAAGGGTTTCGGCCGTATTTAGAGAAACATTACCATATTCCTTATCTTCCCGTGTTAATTCAGATTACTGATGCAAATTATTCGAAGCATTTTCTACGAACTGGGTCCAAAATAATGGAGTTCGACGAGATTTTCTCAAACCCATGCTAAAGGGATGATTTCTGCAAAATTTGATTCCCCACGCAGTTTATTCTAAAATATGCATCCCAGGATTCAGAAGTATACGATTTTTTGTTGTTGAGCCTCATATAGTTCAAACGATTTGGACATTTCTCGCACGCGCATTTATTGACACATCATCATATAAAGAGTTGAAAGAAGTACTGCAGCTAACAGTACACTGATGCAAAGGAAAACTTGATGATATTGATGATAGATGTTATGGGCAGAAGAAACTTGGCTGTGATAAAATGATCAGAATGGCCAACGAAGTAACGTAGAAGAATGTTTTCGATCAGCTGGCGTTGATATCAAATGAGTCTTTTTGTTCCTGAGCAAGTCTCAGCAAACTGATTTTCCCTCGGCGTTTCTAAGGGTGAATGTAAGAATTTTAGTATTTATTTTCAAATCCACTTTGGTTACATTTGTCAACTTCCCCGCAGTGTAATTTGTCACACACTATGGTTAGCTAACTCGCTCCCATTCCATTCCTTCTTAGGCCGCGTTTACACTGTACCGGGTCACTTTTCATCCGATACAGAAGTGTTCCTTTTCCCTCGCATTTACACTGTACCGGTACAGTCTCGGAGCAGTGCAGGTACAAAGCTGTTCCTCTTTCCTAACAGGTACAAAACTGTACCTGATAGCAGGTAAAAATTTGTACCGGATCACTTTATCTAGTGTAAACGCTCGGCTGATCCGTAACACTTTTGTATCGGATCAAAGTGATCTTGTACAGGGTAAACGCAGCCTTAGTAATTTTGCTGGCCGCTTAGCGTACCAACGTATTTCCCTGAGTCATTTCTTTCTCTTTCAGAGACCATTTGCTTCAGAGTTGGCTATATTTGATCTCTCAGTCGCACACAGCTTCTCAGATGTATGAACCAACATCGTTTATCGTGAACAGAGATTCATGTGGTTTCATTATCGATGTTCTCGATGCTCTGGCTGAGTTCAATATAACACTAGAACCATCGATAACTAGAGGTATCGTCCAATGACGGCTGTCTCTTTGTAATATAGCGGAATTTAAGTGAAATAGGAAATGTTACTTATCATATTTATCCCCATGTGGACCATGTATATCGGAAAGAGATACATGGCGCACGAAAGATTTGCATCTTTCCAGAAATTGGACCAATTTGTGGGCCTACTCTAGGCTCACCCAGAGAAAACCGTCACATACAACGGAAGCTTTTTTTAGATGCAATTGACTCCATTAAATATATAAATATAAAGTGGTGCCGTAGTGTATTGGTTAAGCGCGCGGACTCATAGCGTAGGGATTGTGAGTTCGAATCCTACACGTGTCCCAAAAAACGTGCCATTGGTGAGGAAGCCAATGGAAATCACCTTATAAAATACATTTCCCTAGAAATAACTCAGAGCCCTGTCGTCTCTGGTTTCTGCTACGCTCGAAATCGATTATGCAACGCAGTATATATCTATATAAAATTCTGAAGGTACACGGTGAAGATTCCAATTCCTGGTATGAGATTTTGTTCCACGTTTAGGAGAAATTTGTTCCCTGATTCTGCGTCATCAAAGTTGATTCTCGGCCATGAGCCGAGTTTAAATGTGTTAATGAGTATTTCGTTTCCGTAATTGTTTATTGATGTGATTAAGTTATTGTGTGGACTGATTTTTATGATTGAGAAGCTGAGATTAACCGATTCAATGAAAAACTTAATAACTGATTTTAACTATATAAATTATTGATATCATTATCAAATTAATTTTTTATTGTGCAATTAGTTCAACTATAAGTTTTGTTTAAATGTATTAAGAAGGCTGGCTTATAGCCCCAGTTTTATCTTCCTTTAACGGTTTGTTGCTGAATTCATTGATGCAGAACTGACGTGAAATGTTATGAATCATCTTTAGAAAAGGGTGTTTACTTTTAGATCCATGAATTTGACTAAGGGACCCGGGAAATCTTTGTAACGTGAATGATTTGCCTGCTTGTAAGGTTTTATTGAGGCAATGTTAAACCTGTTTCGCGTTGATGACCCAGTAACCACTAAAGCCCCTGGAGTTAACATTGAATGTTGGAGGACAACGGCTTCCATATTTGAACTACTGGAATTCAGCTACCCACCTCATTTATGACGTTTATCATTGTCTAAGTTTCCAGAGGACTCAAGATTCTGTTTTTCAACTGGCTCATGGATACTCCTTCCATTCATTCATATGATGAAAGAACTTTCTGAACCATTTGCAATAAGGAAACAAGATACGAAACATTTAATTAACTTAAGTCTTCCTAGCAAATTGGAAATGGTTTCAAACAATATGATTCACATTGCTGCTACCGAGGGGATGGCAGTACAACACAAATGAAGGACATAAATATGTATATCACAATTTAATGAGAAAATGATTTCATTTATTTAAGATCTTGGTCTCTCCTTCTTGCCCTTGAACAATGCCAAGAGGGATACATTGGCAACCTTGACAACCTTGAATCGAACTCCAGGAATATCACCCACAGCGTGACCTGATCGTCCGAATCCTGAGACAAGAACTTCGTCGTTTTCTTCAATGTAATTCAAGGAACCATCATTAGGTACAAAAGCTGTGATCTTTTTGCCGTTCTTGATCAATTGAACACGAACACATTTTCGGATGGCAGAGTTAGGCTGCTTGGCTTCAACTCCCCTATAATGGAATGAGTCCTCCTTTCACTTGGAATAGTTCAATGATACCAATAATCATAAAGAAGTCATGGATTGTGGAAATGTATCAGGATAAGGAAATCATAACTCAGTGAGTCAATACAAAGTTATTGAACAATAAGATTTTGCTGGAACTAAGATTTGTTTATGGAGGTAAGGTCCATTACACTGTGCAATCTTCATGGAAAATCTTATGGAATCACAGGAACCAACAAGGAAATGCAGCTAGCAATAGCTAAAAGCGCTAACTACAAGAAGTGCATGCACAAGGTCTTGTGTATGTTACAAGGTGGCCAGCTCATCTGCATTTTGGCATCTATGCAGGCCTGCTGGTGAATAAAGCAACATTTTTGTCTATGAGAGTCTTAGCACAAACCAAATAATAGTGGGTCAAACACTAATGGATGTGACTCTGACCTCAACATTATAATCAATACGTTAAGTACAAGAACTGTATGAAAATTTACAGGAACAATATGGCTAGACCCTTTATGATTTAACAAAACAGGGTAATCCTAGTATTCAAAGGTAAAAGACAATGACAATGCAATCAATCCTGCAAACTTGAGGATCTGGGAAAAGCAAAAAAATTGCTACATGATCTGGAACAGCAAAACTTTCTTTGACAGTTGTAATGATGATTGTTTCAACATTTCAGTCAGTGGTGATTTGAATGTCAACGTTTAAAATAAAATTGCTATGAAAAAGCTTGCTCGTCACAGAAGCAATTAAAATTGAAACCAATTATTCAAACACATCCTTACACTTTCTCAAGGACGATTCCCTTGGCATGTGAGGCTCCTCCAAATGGATTTGCCTTCAAAGCAGTTCCCAAGTGAGCCTTCTTGTAATCTTTATCGTGCCATCTTTGCTCACGGCGATGGTTCCGGAGCTTTCGGGCAGTTCTCAAACCACTTGGCTTTCCTTAAACACAAAAAATTGTCTTAATCACTTAAAAAAGATTGCTTTCTTTGTACTGAACCATGTAGACAAGCAAAACCCAATTTGCCTTTAATTGTCTGTTACAAGGTGGCCAGCTCATCTGCATTATGGCATCTATGCAGGCCTGCTGGTGAATAAAGCAACATTTTTGTCTATGAGAGTCTTAGCACAAACCAAATAATAGTGGGTCAAACACTAATGGATGTGACTCTGACCTCAACAGTATAATCAATAGGTTACCTACAAGAACAGTATGAAAATCTACAGGAACAGTATGGCTAGACCCTTTAGGATTTAACAAAACAGGGTAATCCTAGTATTCAAAGGTAAAAGACAATGACAATGCAATCAATCCTGTAAACTTAAGAGGGGTATTCGTGTTACGTCGTTCGACCGGCTAATACGTTGTCGTGAGACGCCTTGCACCACATGGGAAAATTCAAACCAAATTTCTGACTGCTTGAGCCCTATCAGTAAAAATTTTCAAAATGAGATGGCCAAAACTATAGGCACGTGTACCAAGCCGCGTCCTTGAAAAGATCATCACAACTTTAGGCCCATTGAAATCCACTAATTTCACGCATAATACTACGAATTTGGTGGTCAATGCAGCAATTTTGCATTCATTAGCTAATTTTCTTCACATAGATAGGAATTATTGCATAAATGTGCTCTAATCAAGAGGGAAATCGTGCAAAATGCATCTCCTTTACTCACCCATTCTTGATGAAGGGTTACTGAAGATAGAAAGGACCAACGAGGGCAAGCGAGGAGCGAAAAGGATGATTTCCCATAATGCAAATGGAAAACAGCCTCATATTGGAGTAGAGACCGATTGCATCACTGCTTGCGTGCAAAGAAAGGGTAGAAGTGGTGAGAGGCCACTGCATTACCATTTTTTAATTTATTTGCTGTTTGCTCCGTCTACTCGAATACTTAAGCAATAAATTGTTGAATGTACTTGAAATGAAAAGGCGGCAAGTTCTAAACTGTGCTTTCTCAAGCTGGTATAATATATTCAAGACACTGACAATTGAAAGCAGGATAATAAGACTGCCTAGTGAATTCATCAAATATTTGCTTGCAGATGGAGTAGTAATGCCAAAATCGGTTGATGAAAATGAAAGTGACAGAATTTATGTCGATGGAGATAGGGGGAGTATGGAAGACTGGAGTGACAGTGAGGAAGAAAGCGCCACATCACCTATGTTTCCTTCTCTGGAGAAAGATGTAATAAATGCTATCAAAGACCTAGGAGGATCAGTATTCCCTAAGCTCAATTGGAGTGCTCCAAAAGATTCTTGTTGGATAAGTGCTAATGGTACAATGAGGTGTGAAACATTCAAGGACATTTGCTTGCTACTGAAGAGTTCGGATTTTATTGCTCATGACCTTACAAAAGCATTTGAATATTGTGAAGATTCAACAGACAGCCTACCACTTGATCAATTTGAGCTAATCTTGCGTAGATGGACAGAAATTGCACCAGCTATGGAGTTTAGATGCTTTGTTGAGGGAAACAAAATAATTGGCATATCTCAAAGAGATCACACCAATTATTATAAATTTCTGACAAATATCAAGGATAAGATTCATAAAGACATCTCAAAGTTTTTTAATAAGTATATAAAATCAAGGTTTTCAGAAGCCTCTTTTGTATTTGACGTCTATACATCAAAAGAAGGGTCAGTGAGGCTGTTGGATATGAACCCGTTTTGTCAAGTTACTGACTCCCTTCTATTTTCTTGGCATGAGATTTTGGATGGAGCTTTATTGTCTGATGACCCATCAGATGAAATGCAAGGGGAATTTAGACTAATATCACAGAAAGGAAGCATTCAACCAAGTCCATATTTATCATACAGAGTGCCAAGAGATATTGGTGATATCGCTTCTGGAGGAGATGCCAGTAAACTTGTTGAATTTCTTCAAGAAAAGACAAAGTCATGAACCATTTAGATCATTTGAACTCATTCAGTGGATTTTCATTGTGTTCAGTTAATCATTTTTTCTTTCGACGCACTCATTTCCGTACCACATTTTCCAGTTGCATAAATCAGCCATGCCATCCAATGTCATTTTGCAACTGAAGGGAATCATGGCGTTTCAATCCATAAAAGCTATCAGAAGTAATGTTTTGAGAGCATACAACCACAGCATGCTTAGGATTGAGTCACATAATTTTCAAAAGAATATCATGAAAGCAAATATTTATTGCACCCAACAACAATAGCTAGCTTCAAAACAACTACTGTGAGAATTCCTCCTGTAAGATTTCATTGCAAGAAATTGCAAGTTAAATCTCTCAAAATGCTGCATGAAGGATATTTTTGCCTTTATAGCTATGCTATTGTCAATAACATTCAATTTTGGACTTACACACGAGCATTTTACGCAAAGCTTTTGAATCCATACTTGCCGTACCCAAATGATGGAAGTAGACTGACGAGATCATTGCGCAAGGTCTGCCCGCATCTAGCAATAATGAGGGCAGTTCACAAGGAAGTGCCCACTACTGCCCTTTCCACACCCAGGGGTGTTGCCAGGATTTCCCCGATAGGGGGCTAAGTTCCCTGGCAGGGGGTGGTAAGTCCCCTGACAAGGAGGATAGACTATTGATTTACAGAAGCTTGCTTCTAGTAACAATTGGTCATACAATGGACCTTTTTCCCCATTGTGATTTCCTATTAGGGGGGCTGGTGATTTCCTATGAGAGGCTGTAGCCCCCCTGCTCCCCCTGCCCACACCACCAACGCACAAGGCTTCAACAGCAAAAACTGTGTCAAAAGCTACTTTCATTAAGCAAATTTGTCCAATATGCCTCCTTGCTTTAAGAATCACCCAATTGAGGCCTGTGGAAGTTCCGTTTGTCATCCAAGACCATGCCAAGAAGATTGAGGGCCTTTATTCTCACTACACTGTCATGTCCTTGCTGGGTGTTTGGGTTTTTACCTGTTGGTAGAAAACCAACTTAGTCGGTTTTTTTCATTTAGCTGCATGTTCAACTCCCACGCCGCAAGTTCAGTCTTTTAAGCCCCTATTTGGCCCATCCACCCTTAAACTACATTTTGAGCAGCAGAATAAAGACAAGTATCGTTTACAAAGAGTTCAAATTTGCGAAGATTCGTTTATTCACTATCAAGGAATTGCTCCCTACATTATCACTAACCTATGAAGCTCTGTAGCCATTTGTGTACCGATGAAGATAGAATCATCACGTAAATGGAAGAACGATTATTTCTTATTCAGCCAGGTACGTTTTTCCTATGAAGAAAACGATTTAATATTGGATTCGCAACTTTCCAAAAAATCGGAAATTGCTTGAAATAGGATGCCTAAAGAAAAATCGCCTCACTGAATGCACCAACATTGAAGGTTACGTGAGCTGCATATCAAAGACCCTTTAAGCCAGGTTGCTTCCCATCCTCCAGACAAGCTTCAATGAACGCCTTTTGAAAGAATGGGTGGCCAATTGCCCACCTCGTTTTGCTTTTCCTAGCCTTATGTCAGGTAACTAATGAATGCTGGGTGTCACGACAGGTAGAGGTCATCTCATCAACGCTATGTTTTTAGCTCCTACTTTCTGCGAGTAGCTTCCCGCCAAGTACCACAGTTTGATTTTTCAGAGACGGTTAGGGACCATTCTCTATTTATGCCTCAGGTTGCGACTGAAGAGGAATGTTTATTTGGGTAAATTTTTCTGCTGACCGACCATATGGACTACAAAAGTAGTAGCTACCCAACCAATGTAGAGCTATTAGAATATGCCACCCAACCCTTGAAAGACAAAAAAATTATTTACCCAACCTTTTTCTCTTTGGCCCCAACCCGAGGCATGAATAATGAGAGGTCTCTTACTGATACCTTTGCAAATTTCTTTTAATCTTAGCAGCGCTGCGATCTTGCGTCTAATCATTATGGCCTTTCCCTGCCATAACGAAATAGAAAAGCAGCAAGTGTATGTTTGGCTGCAACATTGTGCTGCTGGCAATCGCCTAGTCCGCTTTGCTAAGGCAGGAATGAAAGCAAATGGGTTTCGAAAGGATCTTAGCCCGATTGTTGCTACCTGACGAACATTTAAGGTCTAGGAAGGTAGTGGCAACGGTCTAGACTAAATCGTCATGGAAGGAAGAATGAAGGGCAGAAGGCCACGAGGCATGCAGCGTGCGATGTGGTACACCAACATAAGAAGCAGGATGGGGATGGGGATGGGAGCAAGGGAGCTGGCAGATTTGGAGATGAATCGAAAAGGACACTCCACCGTGGAGTCATCCATGCGCTGCAAAGCGTACGACCCTTGGCGACGACGAGGAGGGAACATTTGTGAGCATAAATACTTCATTAGATTTGAGCTTTTGCTAAATTTACATGAGGGTTTGTTAAATCGTCCTCCAATTAATGATAAGAGTGCCCGTCCTAAATAAGCCAATTTTAAAAATTGCGAAAAACGGCAAGTAGATCTCTTGATGTACAAAAATGCAGATTGTACAGAAAGAGGAAACATCAATTCGTGGTATCGAGCACTGTTGCGCCTGACATCTATCAGAGATTGAAACAGCCACCGAAGTAAGGCAATCGAAGATAGTTACATATGGCGCTCTCGTTTTTAGCCCAAGGAATGAAATTCTTTTGCCGCAACAACCGTATGAGTCTCCAATTAATGGAAACCTGAGCCCCATAAAATTTAAAGTTGTGGTGGCATAAATATGCAATCAATCAATCATAATGGATTGTATTTGAGCAGGTTTTTAACAATCTGTAATTGGTGAATCAATGTGATGAAGCGCGATCCTTAAAACTATTTTTTCTCCTGTGTAAAATTAATTGAAGCAGAATAAAAGAGCTTTGGGTCACCATAAGCATTTAAGGAAATAGACACATTTGCTTATGAGCAAAATGATGCTGAGAAAATCCCCCTCCCCACTTTGAAAGGCATATTGAAAATTACATGCTATGGAAGGCAGCCGCTTTTGAAAACACAGCTGGCACCAAAAGTCATTTTCTTGGCAATGATTCGCAAAGAACTAGCTAAAAATGAAAGCTACCTAGAACAGCAGAGAAAGACTTAATCTCGAAGAAAGTGTCATTTATCTCTTGGAATCATCCTGGTATGGGAAATGATTTTTAATAGAGACCCAGAGCTCCCAAGTGAAATACCAGGCTTTTTTTTAAGAGATGCTAGGCATAAATTTGAGGCATACTTTTTCAGTCTAGCATCTTTCAACCGATACAGATGCCAACATCCATGAAGAGGACCCTAACGATAACAGCATGCTTGACATGCTGATAGGTTATTCTTGTATACAAATTCGTACATTATTATTATTACTATTATTCGTAATAAACCCTGGACTAACCCAGACCTTCTTTCCTACTAACAGTCTTCTTGCAACCTTTAATTCTTCTTAGTAAATTTTTTTTTTCTTTTTTTTCTTTGCTATTTGTCATCTTATCATTTTATTCATTCATTCATTGTTTTATACTAGAAATACCTGTAATTAGGTCAGCCGAATACAAAGTACGTATTATTAGATATATTTATATTTGTATGTTTAGCTTTTATATCAAAATGAAGTTTAAAAAAGTTTATTATCATTAAGGGTAGTTTCTCAATGGTTTATTTCCTAAGTAGAACTAGTAGTATTTGAATGAGCGAGATTATTAGAACGGAGGTGAAGTGAGGATTTGTGCAAACAAATTCATTTTCTTTGAACATATTAATAAGGATACGACAGTAAACATTTTACTACAGTCTAATACTTCTTGTGTCGGATTAAGAAGGGGGAAATCTTCCTGCGATTCCTATATATTTCCATCAAAGGAAAACAAGTAAAGCTGCAGTACCAAAGTCTATAACTCCTTTCTTGACAAGTATTTAAATTAATAGTCAAATATAAAGGACAGCAAAGTTGATTGGTGCCTAGGAGCCCCTTGTGGTGACGACAAAAAGGCGAAACGGCAGTGGTTTGGTCATATTACTTGACGGATTGAGACTCTTGCTTGCGACATAATGTATGGAAAAGTTGAAAGAAGCAGAGGCAGAGGGCGGTCAACGAAGACATTAATTAGTGACAGTGAGGTAGGGACAAAGCGAAACGCGGTGACCTGTGTTAGAGAAGCAAGGGATCGGGAGGGCTGAAAAGATCGTGAACTCATCGAAGTGCCCCAAAGGCCATAGGGTCGGACAGGAGTGGCCTGACCTGACCTGAAAGTTGATCACCATACTCGAAACGGTTGTCGGGGAGCACTCTGCTACAGAGGTACCATCCAAAGCCATTGAGCTATAAAGTAGGGTGGTTAATTCATTTCCTCGTTGCACTATGCACCTAGCTTCACACCAGGTATCCATTTGACGAAGGGTGAAAAGAAGGAGGGACATACAGCAATGTGGACGAGCGTTCATTGGACCATGGGTCTCTAGCACAGCAGACATGTGCTCTAACCGCTATCCCAGCCGTCCCTATCAAGACAATGATGCATGTAGATATTCTAATCAGAATGGAACTCATAATTGATTAGCATGTCACATGCTTGTCATTTGTTCATGTGAATTCAAGGGAAAGGTACAAAATGTACTCTGTACACACGATGTCCCTAAAAGATAATGAACTTTTGCGCCTGCGCAATAGATACCTTGGCGCCATCAAATTCCCAGATCGATGTAAACAACATGGCAGCTTTGATGAAATGGAAGCGCGTATCGGATCCTTCAGGCCCAGGACCGAGACCACGACATGGTCATAGAGCAGTAGCCATTCGTGATCTAATTGTCATTTTTGGTGGTGGTAATGAAGGCATTGTTGAAGAGCTTCATGTTTACAATACTTGTGAGTATCGTAAGGAATACCTCTACTCATTGCATTGTTTTGGCCTAAGATGAAAACGGGCCTAGCCGCCGCACTTTTCACGTGGCCAATTCCGATTTGATTTGTACTAGATAATAAACTAACGTCTGAGTTGCAAATAAAATCTATACACGCTTCTTTTTTCTGTGCAGCTACAAATCAATGGTTTTCTCCAGCCGTCCAAGGCGACATTCCGCCAGGATGCGCCGCGTTCGGATTTATTTGCGATGGGGCTCGTCTTCTAATATTTGGAGGAATGGTAGAGTACGGGAGGTATTCAAATGAGGTGAGTTGAATTCTGTGATGGCTTTATTGATTTGTAATATCAATGGAGGAGTTTATTAATTTTTTTTAACCCAATGTTTCTCTATAAATTTCCTAAAGAGGGGGAGGATTTTTGGGTTTGGTTTCGCAATTACAATAGAAGTCTGGTTCGACAGCAATCACATATGCGCCATTTTGAGTTTCAGGGATGTGTAGCTGATTTAAGGGCTTGAATGATTTTCAGGGATGCTATGAAGTCGGAAAGGGCAATGAGGTGGCAAAACATGACTTCAAGGGTAGCATGTCATTTTAACGGGAAGAAGAAAGTACAAGAGATATGCCGAATTAGTTAAAGTACAGTTATTATACACTTAACTGATATCGATTTATTCCTACTATTTTTAAATCAGGTGTAATTTTCTCCTAAAGCGGTAAAAAAACATAAAGAAACACGGGAGTTATGAAACGTTGTCTGTTCAATGTCTGCTAACAGTTTCCTCTTTAGAAGCATTTATAGTCTATGAGTAATCAATCTTACCTGTCAAAGCACGTTATCATTAAGAGTTTAATACAGGAATTTAATAACAAACATTGACCAACTTTTTGGGCCAAGCAGTAACAACAGGAACTGAGTAATATCAGGCTGCACATCATGTGTAAAGAGTTTTTTGGATGAATATAAATTATTGGGTGAGGCTATAAAAGATTAACCATTTTGTATTTCATTCCTACTGTCGCTGGTGAAGGCTGATGTGGAAATGTTGTATTCTATTAGCTTTTACATGTATGTATGTGTTAATGTGAAAGTGCTCTGGTAGGCATATCCTGCGAACATGTACTCTGTCTGTTTGCCTGTTGAAGTCGCTACGGAGAAATGATGTTTCTTGGGATAATTTGACATTTCATCCATTATGACACTTCTCACATTGATTAGCCATATTTGCTCCAGGCATGTTTCAAGGCTTAGATAGCACATATGATCAGCATTTCTTTCCAAGTATATGGCTTAGAGGACAATATTTTCGCTATGCTAATTGCCTGGTTGGAGAATCTTTTTATAGTATTGCATGATTTAGTACTAAATGATAGTTTAGGCATCCTTTACTTAGCTTATTTGCAATATATGTAGGCCATAATATTTTGTAATTTTCTCAAGAGATGTCACCTAATGCTATGAAACACCCTTATTTAAACTGATCTGCAAATTTCCTAGGTCACCATGACCTGTTATGCTTTTAAAGAAGTAGGCTGCATGTCTTGATTTAATATGATTTATTTTGCAGGTCATTCAGACCATATGGTTGTATGTGATAGCCGGAAAAATTTCATTGTAAAAGGGCCAATGAGTGAAATAAGATGATAATGTGAATCTTATATCAATAACATAATTTGAATTTCAATTATTAAGTATATGAATTTCTCATTTCCCAGAAGTATGGCATGTTTGATACTTCTTAAAGAAAATTTTAGACCTGAAAGTAGTAGCAAGCAAGTAGTATTTTAAGCCAGCCATGGTTGACTTATTCGAAAATCAAATTCAGCGTTGGATTGATTTTGAATTGCAATCAGTAAGAGTTTGAAAATGTGGAGAAGGTCCTGCTTGTTATTGTTTTTTTGTTATGGGTGCAACACCTTAGAAGAGCCTATGGAAAACAAGATGCGAGAAGTAATACTTGCCTCTTGCATTCTTTTTAGCTTTATGAGTTGCAAGCAAGTAGATGGGAATGGAAGCATTTATACCCGATTCATCCTACTAATGGACCATCACCATGCCCTAGATTGGGACATAGTTTTACTCTTGTGGGTCGGAAAGCTTTTCTCTTTGGTGGATTAGCAAATGACAGTGAAGATCCAAGGCATAACATACCAAGGTGACGTTTCATCCTACTTGTATCCATTTGTGTCTATGGGTAAAGTATTTGTGAAATGCAATATAATTCTGATAATGAATATCAGCCAGAATAATGCTGATTTTTTTGTTCCTGGTAGTACCTTGTATGAAAGAGGGTATTGCTATTGAAATCAACCAAATCAGTTTGCCATGTTGTCCTCTACATGACTTTCTTTTGCTACATAATGTGGATAGATCATTTGTACAATCGCAAAGTCAAATTGAATTTTCACAAAACTTATCTGATTTCCTCAAATGCCATTTTGAAGTGAAATCAAATATGCTATTGTTGTTGGTAATGTGGTGGCAATTGGAAACAATCCTTTCTAGAGTGTTTTAGGGAGAGTTTGTGTTTGGTCAAACTTTGTTTGTATGGACTTCACTGTATAACTGGTTTCTTCTTTTTTAGATATCTCAATGATCTGTACATTCTGGATCTCAGCTCGCAAAATTTACAATGGTCGATGCCTAGGACTTTTGGACACCCCCCAACAGCAAGAGAATCACACACTGCAGCTGTGTATAACAATGGCGAGAGGTCACCAAAACTCATTGTCTATGGTGGAATGAGTGGCTGCAGATTAGGAGACATATATGTTCTTGATTGCAGTAAGTATCTCATAGAACTTAAATTTCATTTGGTGTAGACTGTCAAAATTTTGTATGACTTTATTTGATTCTTTTATAGCATCTTGAATAGATTTGCAATAGGTGTGACAGCCATGGATATCTTGAAGTATTAGAGAGAGTATAGGGAGATGCCTAATAATGGCTCATTGGTGTCACAATGTATTGGCTTGTGTGTTAAATTTTGTAATGCAGGTGTTGTTTTGAATCCTGCAGTGGTCACAATGGAAACATCATTGATGAGGAATATAGAGGAAAATCTCCTCATAAAAATCTACTTCCCAAGCAAAAGACTTGCTTTTTCTAGTTTCTGCTACTGTCAAAATCAAGTTTGCCATGCAGCGACAGTTCATGTTGAACTACTGCCTATTTTACGCATTAAATTCTTTTGCAAATTCTGATTTTGACTGCTATTGCATTCAAATTTGATGTAAATTACTATTCATGCATAAGACTGATTGTTTTTATTTGCATGATTGAAGATTTGTGATATTTTGCCTTCACTGTGTACCAATTATTTTCTTCAGACAACCTCATATGGACAAAGCCAAATGCCTTTGGTGTTGCACCATTGCCTAGAAGCCTACACACATCAGTTGTTATTGGAAAAAAGTAAGAAAACTCATGTCATTAATACAGCACTCTCCATGAAATGGCAATGATGAATTATAATTTTGACCATTGCTATGAATACCAGTTTATACACGAGATTATCAAACAAAGATGGCATCAAATAGAGCCTTCAACTTTCAGTTTCAGAGCACATGTAGATTTAAAGAGTCGTCTATAATTGGTTTGCATCCACCCATCAAAATATGCTCTTTATTTTGATGTATAGACGAAGCTGCTTCATAAGAAATTTGTTTTAGATCAATGCTCTAAAGGAGTATTAGAATTCTGATCGTTTCAAACGCAGAAAGCTAATGTGTTTATGGCACGGTGGCTGTTATATTGCAGACATCACATAAAATAAGGATCTTATTTATTCATTATGATGAAATAATCAGCATCATTTGCAGCAATGCTCAGGGAAAGGAAAGGCTTTTGAGATTTATTATTTTCACAGTCAGCTAAAGTTACTGCTACCCCTGTGAGATGCGGAAAGTTTCCCACTTTTTAAAAGCTGATGCAAGTGAGCTGGGACCTGGCCGATTATCTTTTGGAACTTCTCATGTGTCTCAGGGTTTTTATCTATTTACATTCAAAGGACGATTACATAGCAATTATAATTCCACAAGGAACATATCAAAGGCCCTGCGACTATATAAGCTGTACACCCCAGGTTATTTAAAGAGACAAATTAACCGCTTTTCGTAAAGAGTTAATTTGATTGTGTTTCCAGGCAACAGTATTTGCGTGGTAAATTGCATGCTCCCGCCATTGTAACTCGATATTAGAAAAGCACAAACATGCTTTAAGGTGTACGTCAAAAATGACAACGCTAGATCAAAATAGTCAAGTGCTAGCAAAGGAAACATTGATTTGCAAACTAAGGGAAGACAATGCCAATTTCTATTGGCATCAAATTTCTTGTTTGCAGTTTCGTACAAAAGAGCCACTGCTCTGATGATCCAACGACGACACTAATGTTTGTTCAAGTGTTAGTGATGGTAGAATAGAAGTTATTAAAAGTCGGTTTTTTACCTACTTGTGTTATTTTCACCAATTCTAAAATTTATGAACTTTACACTTTTATATGTGCTAGGTGCTTCACTTGTATTTGCGCTCCTTTTCCCATTAGGATGTTTGTTTTCGGTGGTTGGGTTCCTCTCGTTGCCGAAGAACCAAAAGGTGGTCATGAAAAGGAATGGAAATGCACCAATTCTTTAGCGTGTCTAGACATAGGTATGGTCGTTTGACACGTATTGTTCATTCTGAAACTCATCGTCTATTGATTTTTTGGCTCGAATCTGAGCACTGACTCTTGATCATTACAAAGATTTTCGAAAAATTCTCCTAGCAAAAAGACGCCCATATTGCGAGAGTGAAATCTTTAAAAAGTTTTCTCCCTACAGCCTTTGCTTCCTTTACCGTTGGTGACTATGCTTGTTGAAGGCTTTCTATTTAAAACGTGTTTTACCCAGCTTAATCGATATTTTTAAACGTCAGTGTCTGTTTGAATATCCAGTGCTTACGAGAAATATGGGGATATACTGTAGTTCCGTTGTCGAAGAAAGGCATGCAGAAGAAATTTTCGTTCCAGCATCAATTCCATTTCTAGGGAGTGGTCTCAATTTGTGTTTGCAAATATTCTTATGAAATAGACCAAGCAGATTAACAAATCAAATCATTTGCATGAATTTCTTTTCATGCCTCTTAAAGTCTCTATCTAGTAAGGAAAAGTTTGTTAAGAAAAATTCAAATAACATGCAGTGGAAGGTATTTCAAAAACCAACTGTTTCGTTGTTTTTACATATTTTGAATCACCTTTTCTCGCAGAAAAAGTGAGATGGGAAATAATCAACTCAGATACTCTTGATGATCTTGTGCCAAAGCCAAGAGCAGGTCACTGTGCAGTTTCGGTGAGTGATTGTTGCCGTATTATCGAGCTAGAGGTCATATACACAAGGCCCGATGCTTTTATATTGCTTCTATTGTCAGTTTTTGAAACTGCTTGAAAATTTGGCGATACAGCAACTTTGGTCCCAACGATTTGCTAAGGATATGTCAATGGTAGTGCACTTGCTAAAAAGTCATATGGTCAGCAATTTGAGCCTCGTCTCTAGCCTGGTTATCAATTATAGGAAAGAAAGTCGCTAGTTCTCCCTCATTCCAGGGGTAGGAATCACAACGTGTGGTCAAACTAAGTAGCTGGTCCAGGACACCGCTCGATGAGCATAGCTTCTCGACGTTGTAATATCTACGAAGACCTCGGTTCCTAAGCGAAATAACGAAGTTATTTGCTGTATTCAAAGCTTGGAGATGAAACAGTTATTTTTTTGTGGGGGTTTGCAGGCTACCAGGATCAGGGTTTAGCCTCCCTTGATATTCCAATTTGCCTCAGGCTCACCCATAACGAACTTAGCTTAACTAGTCAGAGATGCCGTAGCAAACAGATGGGCTTTATGTCGACCGCAGTTGTCGCTATAGTGTGGTTATTTGTACTTCCCATGTGCACGCTGTACGTCGTTAACGATCTTTCTCCTAAACCACACAAGAAATATTTCGAATCTTCATATGCCACGATTAAACCTCGAGTCCATTAAAAGCGGTTTCCTTTACTTTAGCCTGAAGGGCTGGAAAAGAGAAAAATTCTCGCTTCATCAATTTGAAAGAAATTTGGAAAGATCTATTATAAGCGAGGATAAAAACACGATAAACTAAGCACTACTCCATTGAACAACATTACTTACTTTTATTATATATTATGGTTTGCACATTTTCTTTCATCTTTTTAACTGAACTGAAAGGATATTGCGTGTAAAGGAGTAAAAAGGACGCAAGTCTTTATTTTTCAACCACATGGACCCGATAACTTGCTTGCAGATGGGTTCAATGTTTTTGTAGTTTCTCATATATCAACATGTGTCGTCTTACCTTGCTTAATAGAGATTCCTAAAAGCGCTTTTGATTTGACCCGTTTCAAAGTTTTCTACTGGAGGCTTCAGTTATGATTCCCACCTTTCTCGCGCTAAACTTTTTCCGCTTCGTTTGGTAAAAATCTGGCGCTGAATGAATACCCGAGGGTTAAGCGTCCCGTTTTCCGCGTTTTGCCCAAAGGTGATTAATGCGATGGAATTGGGCTTCGAAAATGATTCGTTCATCGCAGGGAATGGCAGGGGTGCGGGAATTTCTTGTCCTCTCATGTCTCTGGTTATAATGGAAGGTGACGTGGTAGAAGAAAATGAAGTCTCAAAGATGCTTGACTTTTGTGACGGATTTGAATTGAAAACGAGTTCCTCCAATTTCCCAGAGGTTTCCGTTGAGGAAATAGATTGATGGCACTGGTCGGGACTTACTTGCTCCTCAAAATTGAATGTATCCATCAGAAATTGAAGATGGAAGTAGCCAAGTGCCGTGAAAGGACGAGAAAATCAAAAGAGCGGCAATAGATTTAATTGCTGTCTTTGTGCCGAAGCACCTTATCTGAAAAGAACAGAAGTGTTTAAATTTTCGCACCAAAATTCAGGGTATTTCTTGAACTCGTAATTCGGTTGCTTTGTTCTACAAGCGCTTTCGTAGTTTTTAAAACACTCTAACTTGATTTAAAATCCATCTCAGACACAATAGGTGGCCTCGGTCAGTTTTTTTGGTCAGCGAAAAGCAAACCCTCTCCCCCTCACCCCCACCATAGAAAGGATGCACTATTGTTTTTCATTCATTGCCAGGTTGAAGAATTATTTCCACCTTCATCGTCCCCCCCCCCCTTCCCCATTATGAAAGAAGTACAGACTTAGTGTAACTGCAGCAAGAATTATTTCAGGATGGTACATAAACTGCTCTTTGCTAAGATAATTGTGGAGTTGTGGCTTTGGGGTAACACTCGACATCATCTCTATTAGATATATTGGCGAACGCTGGTCGTTGGATTTTTGATTCATTTTGTTAAGAAAAGTATTGCGAGAGTTTTGCAGGCCATGAAAAGAAACATGAGAATGTCTTTGAGATGTATATTTTTATAATGGATGAATTATAGTGGTTCTACTTAATGTTTAGGTTAACTCAAGAATGTATATTTGGAGTGGTCGCGATGGATATAGAAAAGCATGGAATAATCAGGTAGTGTGTATCATAATCAATTTTTTCCTAACCCGTATCCTAACTCGTCTTTTGCCCATGCGTGTTGATCCTGTGATCAGTAGCTCGAGTCCACCTCTTGCTTAAATTGCTGCAGAATGAGGAGAGTCGTCAGCCCTTAGCTATTCCAAGGGTAGGTATCACGGGATGTGGTCACATCGCGAGGAATGCCCTGCTCGATAAGCATCGCTTCAAAAGACTTGGTATCATTATTGATTGCATCCAGTTCCGGTGCTATTACATTGGTTATCTTTTCAATATTAAATTCTTTATACATGAGACTTTAATTGCAATTATGTCCAAATCTTACCATGAAGTATGCAGTAAATTGAGGTTTTTATCCCGTTGTTACTAGAACGTCTTTACAAAGGCCATTGCTAAATTTGAATTGGAAGTGCCTCTTTCATGTTGCCTCAGTTGATGCGAAGCTCTCTTGTAGTTTGAAGCGTTACTGGAGCTCTCTCTTTGTTTATTGATTCGCTCTGCCTGTTGAATATTGACACGATGAACGATGGCATTCAAGCAGTTACGTTTAGTTATTGTTTACCTAATGGCACTTGATTGTAATCTATTGTTCTCTATTTTTCTAGGTTTGCTGTAAAGATCTTTGGTTTCTAGAAACTGGTGAGATTCTCCTCCCTTGACAGTGTTTCATTTTTAGCGCTAATTTTGAGGCTTTTTACATCCCCTGTGCAGATGAAATTTGGCACGATCTTGACTCAGAGCGAAACTAAGACCATTTATCCATTACTTTAAATCGATGCTGAAGACTTACGAGGAGCAAATGTGGAAGAATCCATTCTTCTTTGCGTTTCTTTACTTTCTATGTTTGAATTGGATATTGATTCACTAATTAGTTAAACTAGCCTATATTGTATGGTTTCTCAAAGGGCCAATTATAAAGCGAGTTCTCGACTCAGAATTGTAACCCTATATATATATATATATATATTATTTGACTTAAATCAAAACCCATATATATATATATATATATATATATATATATATATATATATATATATATATATATATATATGGGTTTTGATTTAAGTTAAATAAGAAGATAGCCTACCTTACTCAAGTAACTTTAAATGTTTAGTGTCTGATAGCAATTCCCATTAATTCACAGATAAGCCTCATGCCCCATCAAGGGTGCAGCTTGTTAGAGCAACCACAAGTACCTTGGAAGTATGCTGGGGAAGCCTACCTACAGGTATTGATGTTACGCTGCATACCACAGTCATTTAATCGCATTGATCTTCGCTTTATTTTCTCGTTACAATACTTTATTTACTATGTAGCTGATCACTTTGCATATCTAAATGCAGATGATTTTCGACAGATCAGTTCTCTTCGTATTTCGTGCTATATCTTAGTCCTTTGTTTGGGCGATGTTACATTTTCTTTTTGAAATCTATGTGAAATGAGGGTGATTGGCTTCGTGAATTCAGATTGCAACTTTAATCTGCTCAGAAGGGTTTACTTACGTTGATAATTCAATTCAAACATGGATTTGCAATAGTATTGAGCATGTGCTAGCAAAATCACGCCTTAAAGGCGACAAATATAAAGTAGTAGTATGGTTTTAATGACGATTTTGAGATATTTCAAGATGAAATGCCATGAACACCTGAACTTCCTTGCTTTCTTCGACGTATTGCTTCAAAGTCGTCATCGTTGCTCCCTTTTTTCATTAGCTGAAGCATACATTATCCAAGTTCAAAAGTACGATGTATCAGTCAGCCCCACTGTTACTTCAACGCCGAATACAGCAGCTAAAGGGACGTTACCAACAACTGCAACTGCAACGAAAATGGCCACTTCTGTTTCTGCTAAAAAGCCCAATGCGATGGTCAGTACGCAAAGTCCGAAGGTGAATACTCTATCGGTACAGAGTGTTCAGGGAAACGTTTTGAGTCCAGCAAAGCCGGGAATACAAGCTAGCACTTTGCCTGGAACAAAGTCTCCCATAACTACGTTAGTCCAAAAAACGACCGCAGGGTTGACTCCTGGAAAGACGCTGTCAGTTCAGAATGCACTGCAGAATGCTGCATTGTCCAATGTCGCCCAAACAATCGCAGGGAATAAGGTGATTCAAGTGAATACTGGTGCTCAATTGAAAACTGTCCTTCCAGGACAAGTAAGAGGCAACGCAGCAGCACTTATACGACCAACAGCTCCAGGCGTGGCCACCGCGCAACGTGCAAGTCTGTCACAGCCAGTCATTTCGTTGCAGCGACCGGTGGTTCAAGGGCAAACGGCTATCAAAGTCAATTCCGTTGCAGGGAAGACGAATCCAGCGGTTACTGCAAGCCAGGGAGCAACACCGACACAGTACGCATTGGTTCGTGCGCAAATACCAGGCACTGGCGGCGGACCCCCTCAAACAGTGACATTCATTCGTGCAATAAGTCCTGGTGGTCAGGCAGCATCAGGAGGTGCAACCGTTACTGTCACTCCTCAACAAATGGCAGCGTTACTCAGAGGACAGACAACAGCTTTGAAAGGAGCAGCTCAGTCACAAATACGCAATGTTTCCCCCAGCACTCAAGGAGGTACTACCGCTGGCTTGTCGACTATAAGGCCAGTCGCTGCCACAGCCAACCCACAGGCTGTTGCAGGTAGCCCAAAAGTCCCGGTTGGTAAACAGATCATACAAATAGCAGCAGCCCAGCTAGCAGCAAACCAGTCAGCACAAAGCACAGTGTCAGCATCAACAACATCTCCAAATGTCCCAGCAGTGGCAAAGGTGAACGTTGCGGGATTAGCGAATTCATCCGGCACAGCGATCACGCAGACGCCAACACTGCCTTCCGGGAATGCACCATCAGTACAGTCCAGCTCATCGCAGTACAAACAAGTAGCTACACCAACGGCTCCTGCGAGCTCCAGTGATTCGAAAGTTGCAAGTGCAGATACGAAAGCAGCCGAATCAAGCAAATCTACCATAGACACTGCAGTAACGAAGAACGTGGATGAGCTGGTCTCAAACAGGGCTATCCCCGCGTCCCCAGTTGATTCTACAACAGTAGTAAGCACTGAGGCGTCGACTTCTGTCACAGATAGCCAAGTGGCATCAACAGGGAACAAAGAAGCCCTAGAGACAACGGATGCATCAAACATATCGACAACAGTAAGGAGTAAATCTCCAGCTTCTTCAGATGCTGATTCTACGACGAACAATCCTACTGCTAATGTAGAGAAGGAAAAAGAGGCTCAAGAAATCAAGGAATCAGACGAAAAGGAGGCAGAGCGAACTCCATCAGAAGTTAAAGAGGCTGTCAAACCTGCAACGGTGATACCAGTGAAGCAAGAGGCATCGTTAGATTTATCAAGACAGGCTGAAAGTGGTTCGTACTCTGTGTTTTTACGTTAAATTTTGCGTTCTTTTCATATTTCACGGACCTGTCTTTTCTTCTTTGTATTGGTAGATTTTTCACTCTGCTTGCACTGTGAATTACTGACTGCCGCAGGATGTGATAATTCTTTTAGCAAACTTGTATTCAATGTCGTCAACCGTGAAGCCCTGCTCAAAAAGTATTTCTGGTTTTTAAGGAGAAGGCTTTTGAAATTAAGGCCACGACTCTTTTAAATCATGTTTGCTATGTTTCGTTATTTCTATGATGTATAGCAATATGTCAAGGGGGAAAGGCAGTGGACTGCAATCTAAACTTTTTGCAGCATTTTCGCAAGACTTTCTGCGTGAATTCGTGGTTAAATAATCTTCCATTTGATTAACTGAGGTCAATTTTCAATGCCGTCTGTTTGGTACATTAATGAATGCGTTGCTTCTGAGTTCCAGTGTTATTAACCCAATTTTTCTTCCAACCGACAATGCTCCTTCCTCTCGCTTACCACATAATGGTAAGATGTTGCTTTTTTGCAAAATTTGCGGCTCTTTATGGGCAATTTTTTCATAAACACACCATTAGTTCGTTTGATTAACGTATAAGTTTCACTTTTTTGTTTTTGACTTTTTGCATAGTACTGCTTTTTGGGAATGGAAGGTGACGTTTTGGTTAGAGCAACTTTGCCGTTCTGAAGGTCTTGATCTCAACCCTTGCTCGTTCCCATTTCTGTCCACCCGACAGTGAATGGGCACCTAACGTAAAGCTATAGGTAATTTGCCGGGAGGAAAGGAGTGGGAGTGGGCTAACCTACCTCACCATGCAGTGGCTCAGTATGGTTTAGTTATAGCAAGGTACCGCAGGTGGTAGTTTCAAGTATGGGGGTCAACTGAACCATATAGTATGGCAACATTTGCTCCAGATAATTAGAATTGTGCTAAATTATGTTTTCGTTGATACAGACATCAAATCAGAAATCAGTCAGTCGACTACAACAGAAAAACCGGCACAGAGCGAGGAAGAACTGAAGTCTGCAATGGAGGTGGACATAAAAGAGAATATCGATGAAAAAATGGACATAGTGAAGGAAGAGAAAGACTCAGTGAACGAAGAAGTGAAACAGGAACAAAAGGTGGAAACAACTGATGTGGAAATGAAGTCAGTCGAAGCCAAGACTTTGGATGTAGATATGAAATCAGTCGAATCAAAGGATACCGCATTAGTCACAGTCAAAGAAGAGGCAAATGATGGCACTCCGGTTTCATCTACACCTGTGGCACAGGTATGTTTCCATTTTCTGTATCAATTGTGCTGTTGGTGAACGATGTACAAGTTAGAAGTTTAACGCCCCTCCTCCCCACTTTCAGTGACTAGTGTGACACCCGTCTCCGTGTCTTTAGGTTTTCGAGCGATGCAGTTTTGCATGGACAGTGAATGCCACAGTAGATAATAATCGCCCTGTAAGGAAGCACTGCCTTCAAGGAAATGGTGAACTGAAGCAACCTAGAGATGAGGTGGATGCTACCAGGTCATTGTCCAATTAAATACGATGCTAATCATACCAAAGGATGCTGGTGACATCATAATGCTGAAGGACCTTGTGGCTTTAAGTTTACTTTAATTTACTTTAATCAGTCTTGGACTGATGACGCGTCCAGGACCCAGTGGTAGAATGCTCGTATTATATGCATTAGGTCGGAGCTCGATACCCGGTCTGGCACCGGCACACAATTTACATACGCGCTACTACACGATGGCCACCCATCAACTGTAGCATTCGCTGTTCTTGCACAGCTTTGTGGCTCAAAAACCCAAAGAAATGGAAATGGGTGTCGTAATATTCACCAAAATGACGAGGGAGGGAACATAGAAAAAATTTTATATCACTTGAGCTATCGAATTGCAGGTGTTCTTTGTAGTGCAATGAGTATTGTTTCTGCACGATGAAGGACACGCACGGCATGTCTGAGGCCTAGGATTAGAGAGAGGTAGACACTTAGCCACTTTGCATAGTTAATGATTTTTCATTCTCAGTGCTGTTGCCAAGTTTTTGTCAGAGAAGCGTTTCACCCTTTTAAGTACTCTTTCTGTATTTGCAGGATGCGCAGGCGAATCTAAACAGTACATTAGCAACAGGGACGGCAGTAAGTGCATCTATTGCGAATCAAAGCAGCAATGTTTTGTCAAATGCAATTACAAATATCCAGACGAACGCTTTGTCCACCCTGGCTGCTCTTGCAACTTCCAATGAGCTCATTACGTCACCCATCTCCGCTTCCTCGCATTTAAAAGCAAATGCAAGCAACGTGAACGGAAATACTAAAGCGGTTAACATTGCTACCCAAGAGTCAGCAGCAGCTAAAGCAAGGGTATGGCAGATTGTATGCTGTCAGTGTATTTCTGTGTCGTCTGCTATGCATGTGATCAGCTATGTAGTATATACTATTTTCAGTTGACATTCAAAAAGGGATTTGGAAAGAATTGATTTTTGTCGGTTGCAATATGTATTGCCATTTAATGTCTTCAAACTTTTCCGAGTCAGTTAGTTTCCACAATGCTTGATATTGTTGGTATTATGCTGAAGAAAAGTTCAACAGGTCATAAGTAATGTTTGTTTTTATAAGCGCAATGTAAAGTTCCACATCTACGATATGATCCAGTCAAAAACTTCGTATCTACACAGAGCACCTTGTGGCCCTTTGGTTTTAACATAGCAATTTTGTATCATAGAATTTATTTCGGTACCATTTTAAAAGGCGATAGGCTATTTTAACTAGAAATGGAAATGGCAAATATCGCTTGTGCCTATCAATGGCGTAGTGGTATTCAGACTGTTCCAGGAACAATCTCTTAAGCCAAGTTTGCCTGTCACTTTTTGGTATTATGCAAACGCAGCTCAAGATTTGAATCAACTTAAGTAGCTCGCTTTACAAGGAAACTAGGAACCAAGGTTCTTTGTTGCACTAGCTTACGTGGTTATAGTAATCGTTAAATAGTTATGGTCATCGTTAAATGGCTATAGTCATCTTTAAGTGGTTATAGTCATCGTTAAGGCAAATCATTTTGAAAGAATAGCTGAGTGATAAGGCGCTAGTCTACTGACCGTGTGGTCTGTGGTTCGAAACGAACCCCGAGCTTAGCGCTGACGTGGAGTGAGGAGAGTTTTGAGCTCTCTGTAATACCAAGTGTAGAAATCACGAGGTGTGGTCGCTTTGGGGGGAGTCTCGGGAGAATCCTCGATGGGCATTGTTTCAGGTTACTATGACCCACCTTTGGATGCTAAGTAGAACACGTAATTCAAATCTAAGAATGAAACCAATCGCATGCTCCTTGCTGGACATCAAAGCACAGAAATCACTCCGCGAGATGGCACTTAGTGAAAGTCCAATCCATTTATTGAGACTGTCTCTTCGTATCGTCTTAGATCTGGATTTCAATGCAATTTATTAGAACTGCCAAGCTGTTCCTGGCGGTCTGGATCTTTTGTTCACCAAACGATTAATCCCATTTTTTACTTTCAGACTCGTAAAACGTCTACATCCGGACAAGGCAAAAAAGGACAATCACCATGGTATGACGTCGCAATGACAACGAACACATCAATCGTTGTTTCGCATTTCTACCTCCCTGGTGAAAACGGTGAAGACGTAAGTTCGCCTCTTCCAATTAGCTGTGCTGTCGCTTCTTGATCTTAGGGTATCGCCTGATGACTATGCAGTTGCGTATTCGAAATGATTAGCGAATGTTGGCAATACGATTGTCATCAGAAAGGGAATTTCGTAATTTCTATGCCGAAACTTTGTTCCTCTGTCCATGTTGCAATACGGAATGCTCGTAGAGCACTCTGGTCTGGTCAGCATTTTAAACTCAATCCATACATGCTCCAGCTTTATACGGATAGATAGGTGTCGAGGATAACTTTAAAGTTGCTTTTAATATTCTTGTCGTTCTCAAGCAAATGGACGGAAGATGTTTTAGGGCGATGCAACTTAGGTTTTGTGTATCATGTGAAGACTGTGCAGCCTTTAGATTGTCTTAGGATCTACTTCTTGTCTCCTGGCTTCCCTAATTCTTGGTTCAACTGTTCGGATTAGACTTCTCCAACTGTTCCTATTTTCAGTACTTCTTTCGCGTATTTGTTAGTCAAATCTGTATTAGAACAATTCCTTTAATTGATTTTAGACATCCGCATGCAGCTATCTCCTTCAATGATCATTTCCGCTGCTTCTTTTTCTGTATGACTTCCTTCTCAACAGATTGGCATACCATGTCATTCTTGAATGACTCTTTGACATTTATTGACATTGCAACCGCACTGATCGCACATCTGATGTGTTCGTGTGTTCCAGTATATGTTGTAATATTCGTAAGTCGAATGGTATTCCTGTTTAGGTATTTCTTCAATATAAAAACCCTATCAGCGTCGACCTTTTTAATGATATGATCCAACTATTGTCCAGGACATAAACATAGAAAGCGACGGTGACTTCAAGGGTATGAAGAAGGTTTGTCTGGAATCTGGCACTGCCTACAAATTCAGAGTCGCCGGAATTAATGTTTGCGGCAGAGGGCCGTACAGCGATGTTGCAGCTTTCAAAACTTGCGTTCCAGGTGAGTTGTGTAGTCTTTCACTGGAATTTACGCTTAAGTAGTTACAGATTTACGGACTATTATTGGTAGGGAATTCGATGTATGCGGTGCGATAATGGTGTAACGGCCAGTCACATATGCACCTAAAGTATTACGTTTATCTGTATTTGAACTTATTATGATACTCATTCCTTTAACAGTTAATTAGCTTTTTTCGAATTCAGCTCGAATTGCGACACTATAAGTGAGAAATTGATTCTTCCTTGTGGTTCATGTCGGTTTCATAATACAGCTCACGAGCAACTTTCTGTAGGGTAGTGCAACTCTGCCAGGAGTTATCTGTCGTCAATTGTGTGCCTCTGTATGGAAAGATTGACAGCTTTAAGTAAAGTATCTCTACTTCCTAATGTTCTTATTTTGGTCCGTTATAGGTTTTCCAGGAGCACCTTCCTCCATCAAGATAACAAAGGTGAGCATTATTTGTTACCAACAAATTACGTAAGAGGATTGATAGTGGGCACTAGGAGACAAGAAAGATATAATCCAATAAATCTTTTCGATCAATACACGTACAACCTCATCTTTCATTGGAATTATATTTTCGTTACGTCTATATTGTTCACGCTAACTTTTTCCTTTTATTTGCACTTGTATGATCGTTGAAACAATCATCATCAGTCAATTTTTAGCAACACAGCTAACAAACATCCTTGTTCGCAAGCAATGCTGTAGGTGGAAAGAAAATTCACTAATGCTATTTGCACCTCTGATAACTTTATGATCGAAATTCATTGACGAAATGTTTTGATGAATTTTCCTTTTCATCTTTCGAATTTTAGATGTACAACCATTAATCCCGTCTTTCTTCTTTATGCCGCTCAAAGTTAGTGATTTCATTCCGTTGTAGAATAATGATGGCGCACAGTTGTCTTGGGAGCCTCCAACAAACAGCGCTGGAACAATAATGGAATATGCTGTTTATTTAGCAGTAAGCAGCAAGACGAACCAAGGGAAAGAGCAGCCCGCTCAACTTACATTCGTTCGAGTTTACTGTGGCGCAAGTTCGTCTTGTACAGTGAACAATGATACCCTTACAAGTGCACATATCGATTTTACAACAAAGCCAGCAATCATATTCAGGATTGCTGCAAGAAATGAGAAAGGGTTCGTCTTCTAAGTTTTAATCGTACCGTAAGAATCATTTTTATTTAGAGGGGGTATACATCAAGTCATGCATGTCACCTCACTGCCGTTGACTTCGTATCCCTAGCATCTAACACTTCCCCATCAGCCTCTCTTGCTTTGGATCAAATTACAAACTGGTGAATCGTTTTTGTTATATAAAAAAATCCAAGTTCCAAGAAAGAGCCAGCCAGCGAATGTTTGGAATGTCTGGCAGCTCTCCAAAACGATGAATCTGGTTATCTTATCAAAAGAAAAGAATTCTCTGTATTTATTGCTAATCATAGCGGGGATTTATTTGGACTGTAACTGCAAAAGCGTCATACAGAGTTCAAGGCCAATGATATGATAAATCGGCTGCCTACTTGCGTTGATTGATTCAATTAAATTCTATCTTCTAACAGCTGTGAATAAATTTTATTCCAGGTATGGCCCTGCAACACAAGTCAGGTGGCTGCAAGGTAATTCGCTTCAGTCAATAATATCAATCTTTTTGTGTTTAAAACTGTACAGTATACTCGATTTCACTATTGCAGAAACCTGAGGCAATACGGCGAATTTTCGTATGCGGAAGTTGGTTGCCTCGTAACCTTAATAGTAAAGAAACTTGTAATGGGCTATATACCCCCAGGGTGCACTGGTGCATAAAGCATCGATATCATCCCCACCGTACCCACCTTACTCGGTGATGGAGCACTCGCTGTGACTTCTGCCGAATTTCAACTCCCGACCCCTTCCGGCGGAGTTGGCGCGTTCAACCCACTGCGTTATGACACACATTTTTCAGCGATGCATGGGTTGTCTTTTTTATGATTAAATCGTATATTATCTGCCGATATGTTCTCTTTTTCGGTTTTCAAGCTTATCCTCGACGAATAAGCGTGCCGAGTATTGGTTGTTGTCTTTTCTGTTTCACATTGAAATTTTTTCCTCTTAGACCTTAAAGATGTCCCTAAAGATAAACTTCCTGTAAAGAGGGGTGCATCTGACTTGAAGTGAGTTCAAATTTCTTGTCTTTTTCATTTCATCATTGCCGTTGGTGCTTTTTAGCTTCCTGGCAGTGATTGGTAAAACACAATTATGCAGTGTGTGCCAACCTTCATTCCGTCGTTGTCCTTTCGTTCTCTTTCCAATGACTCTTTCCCCTTCAGCCTTTCTGCGTCTAGTCCTTACATTGATGTGACCAGACTTTAGGGATTGCAGAGATAAAGAAGAGCGAGTTGATTCGTTCCCAATTTCGCAACGGCCTAGCCACTGCCATGCGAAAGAAGAATCCCATGTGTACCTTTGTGGATTCTTTTGACGTCGCGGAGAAGCAGCAGTTAAGGCCCTTCAACCCTACCTAACGAAATGTCCGAATTGAATCAGTCGGTTGTTCTCTTTTAAACACCATCTTCATCTAAAAGGCAACTCAGCTTACTAATTCCTGTTTGAAGAAAAACGATATATTATATGCTATAACAAAAGGGACACGCAAGATGTTCAGTTAAATGAGGCGGGGGAAAGACCTGGCCACCCTACCATACAACGCGCTGGCTAAGGATGGTATATCTCTAAAAAGGTGACCCGTGAAGTTCATATCTATTATTTGACTCAACTTTTTAAGCAGCTAATTGTCTCTGACAATTCAGCAAGGACAGCGTCAACAATTAGCACTATGATGTGACAAGCAAACATGTGACATAGCAATTGAGAAGTTACTTCAACATAATGATCATAGACAGTATTCCGTAAGCACTTGCGTGTTACGAAAGCTTTATCGTTTAATGTAAATGGTTATTTTTTCGTCGAGCTTTGAAAAGTTCTGTACAATTGATTGGTTTTCTATCGGGAATCTCGTGCTGCATATATTATCATTTCATTTGCGGTTTCTTGACGAATGCTAACCTGTTGAACTTCGTCATTTCAGACTAAGCGACACCTCGAAAAAAGTCAAGACTGCTGTATAAAGACAAACGGGTCCATAAAGCTGGGTATTTTTACTTTAGAAAGCAGAGATTTGAAACTATTTATAGTGTATATAGTCGGAAAACTCATTTATCTTGCCATCATGAAGACATCATATTACAATCGCTGTTGCTTCGAGGCTAGCGACGGACTGTGTTTTTAACTCACATTCTTCGTGGCTTCGGATCATTCTGAAAAAAGCAATGTCAATCCAGACCAGTATACTATTTGGTTATATCTATTTTTATTAAATGAAGCTAAAAGCTTTTATGCCGCATAGAAGCGTACCGAACCAACAGTCCTATTTAACTAAATTGCTCCTGTAAAGTCTTACTTAAACAAATGGAAGCTGAATGCTGCGGCCCTGGCGATAAAGACGATGACGTGAATCGCAGCTTTAGAGAGGATCATATCATTTGGTGTTGTACATTAACTTAAACGCTTCATCGTCTTTTATTTCCAACAGCTGAATTGTACGTGCCGTTGTTTGTGGATCGTATCAAAGCATACTTTGAGATAGGTTGTAGCTTGGCAGCAAATTACCTTTAGTGTAGCCTCACGTATATAGGTATCCCTTGACCCACATATGAGCCACTTCGAGATGCCAGTCCCTAGCCGAGATCGGTAGAGAGGGCTGGTGTCAGGAAGGGTATCTGACTGCAGAATGGGGGAGGGGGTAGCTTCAATGCCGTACTGTGTATGATGCAAGCTCAGTTTTCAATCGCGGTTGCAGATTAACGCTCATTCACATTGGTGACGTCACTTAACTGTGATTAAAACCAGATGAAGAAGAGGGTGGCGAGCTAAGAAATTAGTTACGTCACTACTGTAAGAAACTCGTCTCTGATTCATTCGGCTCACTTGATTTACTGAAGGTAGCTTTCAATGTTGCTGCTTGAACTGTTTCATTCCGTCACCCTTACTAGAAGATGTAAAAAATAGATCCTGCATTCTTTTTGTGAATTGAGAAGTGGCAGTCTTCATTATGCTCGGATTAGTTTTGGCGTAATCTAGAATTGCAGCTCGCTTTCGTGCAATGAAATTCTTAGTTTAGAATTCAGATTTCTCATCACATACTCTACTGCGACTTTATTTCCCTCCCTCCCTCCCCACAAGGCGCTGCCAGGAAAGCAGAAATAATTGTTTGCGTTCGTAAACTAGGTCTAGCATTGAGAAACGTTAATGATGCACAATTATGCAGGAAATAAAAATACGCTCTAATAAGTACGAACCGTGATTAGCTATCAAATATTATGCCCAGCTTCTGTTTTCATGATAACTGGTTTTCAAATATTTACATTGTATGTTGTAATTCGAGTAAGGGACAGAGGCAGAAATAAGAAAAGTGTGGGATAAAGTGATCATATTTTTACTATATTATATCTCGATATAGTAGAAATTTGGCAGTATAACCTGACTGATTACGACAGCAAGGAGCTATCCTTTCACGATTCCACTCATGATTATGTTATCACCCGTCGATGTGATGCTATTTTTCGTAAAATTACTTTATATGACTAAAATCAGAGATCATTTTTATCATGCGTGTGTATTCTTAGCAAATCGTATAGCATTAGGATTAGCTCTGTGTTCGTCGATGTAGTCAACAAGAGGCATAAATCTTGCTTTTTGTGTTCATGTCGTTTAATATATGGCACCTTTCAAAAGACAGTCTGTAAGAATGAGGTTATGGAATCTATTCAGTCTTATTATCCGTTAGTCCGTAAAATTGTTCTTCCCCTAACGTATGCACCCATAATAATCATGTTGATAAGTATAGACTCTGTAGTT
Organism: Pseudorhiza aurosa; assembly: GCA_964026355.1. Lineage (NCBI taxonomy): Eukaryota > Metazoa > Cnidaria > Scyphozoa > Rhizostomeae > Lychnorhizidae > Pseudorhiza > Pseudorhiza aurosa. Next base: position 7,017,956 of record OZ032114.1, on the reverse strand, counting down.
AACTTGCACTAAGGTTGGTATATTGGAGTCGTTACCCTCAAGTTTCCACCGTTTTTCTGCATTTTTTACTGTGCACTCCCGTCCCGTTCCCTTCCTTCGCCTCTCTGCGCGTGCCCTCATAGAACGAGTTGAATGTCCTGAGAACTAACACATTAAGGAGCCAAAAATAGGCAAAATAAGGAATGTTATGGATGTCTCATATGACCTGCAGAGTTCTGCATCTGGCAGCAATTGTGTACTTTTGCATAAGTAATTTACAGTCTTATTGCCGTGTGCCAGTACCAGGATAAAACGTTATTTCAAAAGTATTTTGCTTGCCATTCAAGTTTAGGTCAAGGAAGCAGTGTAGGATGAAAGAAAAACGGGGATTTATTTGTCTTTTCCAATCACCGTTCATGTGTTGTTTTGCAGGGCGTTTTTTGTTTTGATATTAATTTCATATCATAATGTTGGTCGTTTATCGTCCTTAGATTGCAAGACAGTAACAATGAAAATACACAATAGTTATGCAGTTATTTGCCTCGACTCATTCTCTGGCGTTGAAAACTCAAGTTGATCTGTAATCTTTGAAAGTGAACTGAAGGGAAGCTTTGAAATTGGGTTTGGGGGGGGGGGGCTCAAACGAGTTGCTTGTTTAGCCAGCTAATAGATTCAACAGCTGGCAAAGATATTTTTGCATTCAATATTTATTTTAGTTCCACAGGACATGTGACACGATAGGGAGTTTTTTGGACATATGGCTCGATAGCTTACCCTAAGTTCTTTCCATGTGTCCATCAGCCTAATTTGAAATTTTTATTTTGATATTTGTATACTGTAATTAATCAACTTTATGCTGAAAATATATTTTGAGTTCGAGTTAAGCAACCTTCACGGCGACGATAGAGTAATATGGTTATCGTTCTCATCATGGCAAAATATGCTTACAGATCCTACTGTATTAGGGAAACATGTATTCTCGAGTAAGCACGATTGCGATAGACTAGGAAAGCTTTGAGTGTCGGCCAGACCCTCGTTTGATGATCGATTTATGAAGTTATTGTAGAGAAAAATGATCGTTTGATGCATTAACCATCGAGCTCGGTATTTCTTTGAATAGTACCCCATTTCTTATGTCAGGGTACATAGTGTATATTCAGTGAAGTCGACTCCAGGGTGGCTTTGGTGTAACACTACATCAAGCACTTCTTGAAGCAGTCGTTTATTGGGGTAATATGGCGAGCAGACGAACTAATGCCCGGCGTGGAGTGGAACCGGTCGTCAGCCATCCGAGCGATAATGCAGTTGCTAACGAGTCCAAAAGTAAGCAGAATTTATTTTGTGAGCTGATAGAATTCGACCGTCAACTTTCAGCAGCGATTTCAATCGAAGGTGGGCCTAAAACAGCGGGCATCATCTTGGCAAGGGCAGCTTTGAAGTTCTTGGAGATAACAGGCCATGGTGTTCCTTGGCTAATATTCACTGCCTTTTATGCTTACAAATCGAGTGGGTACACCAAGGTATTCAGTGTGAATGTGTTAACTGCTTTGATACTAGATTTGCTGATTGTAGGGACTCTTAAATTGGCCTCCCGAAGACAGAGACCGGTATACAACAAAGATGACATGTTTGCCACAGTTTCGGTCGACAGATTTTCATTTCCGTCTGGACATGCTACAAGAGCCGTATTGCTGGCGATTCTCTTCATGCATTTTAATCTCTTGTGGGCTCATGAGATACTCTTATGTACATGGGCTGCCGTGCTGTCAGCATCCAGAGTTGTCCTTGGAAGGCATCATGCATCTGATGTGATAGCAGGAGTGATGATTGGAGCCCTTGAAGCATGGATAGTTCTAAAATACATATGGATTGATGATAACTTATTAAGAACTATGCTCAAATACGTAGATGATTTGATATTCAGAAGCAGTTAATTGTATTTTTACGCTAAATAGTTATGCAATAAAGTTGATTTCATTTATATAGTTACCATTAATTCAAAGATGCCTTTTTATTGCTCAACTTTTTATGAATATGAGACCACCCTAGCTGGCTAATACTAACTAACTTCAGTCTCATGGGAAGTGGGTTTTGTCCAACAAATGCACCACAATTCAAAGAAGATGTCCCATTTGAATAGTCTACTTCAGGTTGTGGACAATGCCATATACTCACAAGAGAATTATGCTTTCAATTTTGTTTTAGCTAACTTCATTGTCCTAGTCATGACCCTGCTTTATTCAAACAGCAATCTTAATGAGCTCAATCTGAAATTAAAATCAAATTTTGAAAAATTGTGTCACTTCAGAATCAAAATAGAAATAAACTACAGCATACTTTTTTGGCACTACATACTGTATAACGGGAAAGGACACTGAATCAATTTTGGCAAAAATTGTGTCAATTTCAGGCTAAGAAAATCAGTTGCAGTATGGATGTTGAAGATTAATAGATTGACATCTGTATGTAAGATTTCTGAAGCAATTTCAGTTTGCATTTGATTAAATGTATCCTTCCCTTTGTTGAAAACAATCATAAGAAGCTGTTGACTGTTATGGTAATTCATAGATTTTCCAGATATTTCTATCCAGAATTCTCAATAGAGGAAAGAGCCATAACCTTGAATCTCTTTTATATAAGGAATGGTCTTAACTTCTTGTTGTAGTAGGCACAAATTTTAGCATGAGGGAAGTAGTGGTACGTTTCTCCAAAAATTTTTAATTCTCATAGAAGTAATTCATTTAGCCAAATATCACGTCTCAATTTGCTCTAAGGAGTGCACGAATGAAGGTGGAGTCTCTGAAAAGCAAAAATCCCCCCCCCCCCTTCGGAGAGAGTTTTTTACCAGGTCCCCTGGGGAGGATACTACAAGGAAAATAACTCCTGCGGAGGAACAGTGTTTGTTGCTAACAGTAAACAAAGCCCGCGTCATGCGTTGAGTTGAATTAGTTCAATGTCGGTTCACCTCGTCGAAAGGATTCGTGCCTAACTGTTTTGTCATATCTTCTCAAAGCTTGAAATTTTCAAAAGCAGAGCAATATCTAAAAAGAGCAGAGACTTCTAGCCTGGATAAATTATAGACAATATGGTAGGCCTTTTGAATTACATCTACTTCTTGTCTTTCCTACAAGGATCTAATTTGGTTCTTGAAGATAGGCCCACATTTTGGCGCTCTTTTCATTTCATGACATCAGCTGAATGGCCATAGATTCATGAAGCAAAATGGAATCGGATCTACAATATTTAAGTGACAACGCTACTTTTATTTCTATCTTAAAGTTTGCACCAAAGAATAATTTCGATATCCCGAGTACTTCATTTACTTATTAGAGAGCAAATTACTATTCACAAACGACTAAAAATTGTTTGTTCCAATCTAACTATTGTTGAAAGAAATGGCATGGAATAATGCATCAACTTTCATAACAGGTATTAGGATCCTCAGATCCCCAGTTACAGTAGACTTCTCAAGGTTGTTTGTCACTAAAATAAGTATCACGGAACGATCAATAATTTATTAAAGTACCAGAAAATCATTTACCTTCGGATAGCAGTGCATATTCTTTTAGCCTTGCTAATTGCTAAAACACATAAAGGACATTAGATTCCTTGTCATTATGTCCTACAGCCTCCATGTCGAGTTCATAAAGCTTCCTCCTCAAGTGTCATACCCTGTGACATTTGTGATCATGAGTTTGATTGCTTCCTATCCATTATCAATCTCTACAATTTTCCCTTGTGATGCTCTTCAAATGTATTTTCATTTTCCTGACCGCTCACATGTTTTATCTTTTGGGTTAAGAGGAAATTTTCAAAACTACTGACAAGTTTTGATCTGCTTAACTGCTAGGACATTGGGATCTCTGACCCTCTCAAAATTAGTTTGGTATAAGAGCAAAGTGTAGAAATATTCCAGATTTCTACTTGCTTGTGATTTAACAACTGGTGAATTTCAGGTTTTGGTCCAGATTCACTCACCAGTCATGTGAATGTAGATACCTCACAGACTTTTCCCTAGGCAATTTATCACTGGTTTGGATATTTCTGTTGAGTATAGAAAGATATATAAGTGGCAAGTAGCTCTTGACCGCAAAAAACAATACAAATGATGAATTGGATTCAGGTTCAAATGACTGAAACTGGACTGGATACCATATCAGTTAGAAGCTATAGCTTGGCTTTTTTGCAGTTCTTTTCATCTGGAGGCACAAAAGTAGGGAGGGGGGCTTGCAATAAGCTTCATGGTCAAGTATACAAAATGAACTTGTCACATGCTTAAGTATGATAGAAAAAGACCTGAGTGTTCTTATTTTTTGTAGGCTCTGTATGTTTGTTAGCAGATGAAGAATCCCCCTTAACTTTGCAAGTTTCATAACATTCTTGATAGATATTTTGTACTTCAGCCAAGTAGATCGTATGTCAAGAATCCTCCAAAAGTGTCCAAATAGAATTTATTGCTTTCCATGTTGTTACAAAACGTTTTAGCAGATTGACTACTCTTTTATAAAATTTTCTGGTTTTTTTGAAAGGCAAGTCTTTGAGAAGTCAGCAAAATAGTATGAGGCATTGTAGTGTTTCATTTGCTGCTTCAAATCTAATTACTCTTATGATAACGCTTTGGGTGATCCCACTTCTTGAAGTCCTATTAAAAAGGTAACAATTTTCATGTGTATAAGACATTTTTATTTCAGTTGCTTAGTTATTTTGTTTTCTATTGAATTGATAATCTAATTTTGTACAATAATTCATATATGCTATGGATGGCAAACAATTTAAGATTGTGATAGTTTTACACCTATAAAGCAGTATCTGTAAGAAATTCGTTCAAGAAATATATATGAGAAAATTTATAAACTTACTTTAGCTATGTAGTTGGGGTTATGTGTTGCATAATTGATAGCATGTGGGCTTTGGAAGCAGAAGTAATGTGGTTGAAATTCCATTAGTGCAATTTTTTTATGTTAGTGAAGGCATCAGACCTTCATCTTCTGTGCTTCATTGAAGTCGCACCCCTCAAGTGAACACCTTCTGTACCCCAAACTAATGTTATTCATTCCCTGGGTAACTCAAAAGAAGAAGTCTTAGGTATTTTTGAACAGCCAGTATACACAAGATCATTCAGCTGTCACACTTTTTTAGGTGATGGTACCCAGTTGTCTACTTCTCACAATGGCTAATAGTAATTCTAATAAGTTCCTTTCAGTTTCTTTTTCTTAGACAGAATGCATGTTATTTCCAGCTGCTGTAACAAACTTCTAAATATTCCTTCGACCAATTTTATCTTGCTCATCTTTTATTACCATTTTGAGTTTGTGCCCTGATCATTTGTGTGATCCAATCATATCATCTGAGCTTTTCTCTAACTCCTCATCTTCTCATATACGGTTCCTGTCAACACTTCATATTCAGTTAAATGTCTGCAAAGTATCCTGACTCTGTTTTATTCTGAAACTGAACTATTTTCATTATCTGGAAATAGGTGTTATGATGTCAATGATGCTCCTGCTTCATTAGTAATTGCATCTTTCAAATTTACCCTTTTAATATTACTTTATACAAATACAATTCTGCCTGGCGATGGATATTTTTTTTATCTTGCTATGGGATGCGATTCCCTGCCATACAGATCACTACCATGTAAGAAAGTAGGAATTAAATTAAAAGAAGAATAGTGAAACTGGTAGTTGTCTTGATTCATGACAGAAAGTTTCATTTTGGACAAATTTGACTGCTTAAAGTGTTGCTCATTTCAGTGCTGCCTATTTCATTTCAAAATTCCACTACCCCATGTAGATGCTATCAAAATCCTCATAAATGCTACTTTAAAAGAGCAAGTTACAGTAAGAAAATACAAGCCAACAAAATAGCAACTTTATGAAGGGGTTTCAGAAAGGAGAAGCTCTGTTAGTGGCTGAACTAATTAAGAAGAGAACATGAAAGTTTGTTGGGCTGTGCAACGAAAATCATTGTTGCTATTTCACTCCTCATTTTGGATGGGTAAGACAGCTTGAGAATGAACTTTAGTAAGAGCAGGGTGACAAGAAACAGAGAAATTTCTTTGACTTTCTTACAGATGATCAGGCAATCTGGCTGCATGATAGGCATAATTGTTTAAGTAGACATAACCACATAACCCTTTTCACCTTTCTTTTGTTAAATATCACTCTCTCCAGTAACACTTCTTGGAATTTTCTTCTTTGAGATTTTTTTCCTTTGTAATTGATTATATGTTCAGCCACTGTGTTGCCATCCTGCAGTGGCAATACAAGGTTGTTAACTGTCCTGGTATTGCTTGTAAATATTATCACTTTAATACCAAGCTGTGCAGCGGTAGCAATTATTTATATCTTTTTTATTAATAATTTCTTGAAAAAGCTCTACAATATTTATCACACTGATTAAGGCAATGAATGTAACTGCAGATGGTGCAAAGATTTCATAGCAATAGTTAGGTTCATGAATTATTGCTTTTTATGTACTTTAAAAAATATCCTTATACGAACATAGATTGCTTTATTGTTAATTAAAACTATGTTACTTTTTTTTTAGTAACAATTCTAGCCTTGATTCAGAAGGCATCGACTAGCTTTAGTTTAGCTAAGTTTTAAAAACGGCCGCTTTAAGAAAATTGATAAAACTAATAGCGATTGTGGTACTATCTGCACTATATCACCATCTTTTAATGTTTATCTTTAAATCATTAACCTTTTGAGAAGCTTCTCTGCAGCTACTATCGTTGTAGTAATAGTCTATGAAATATCGCGCTAGTGCTTTTCTGAATTCTTTTTTGGCGCGTGCACAGTTGTTCTGCTAATCCTTATTGTCTCGTTCCAACGGCGATGAATTCAATGTTCCTACCCGCGTATGGCTGCATTCGAAATGACCATTGATGACCAGTCGAATGACGTGTCCAAGCCATCAAATCAATGGGAAACAAATTCATTTCATAGACCAGCCAGTGATCAGGAAGCTGCAGGAAGCCAGTCTTTATCACAGGAACAATTATCTGCAATTATGGAGTGTTATTGGCAGGTGACATCGCTAAAGATTGTCTGTAGACCCATTGATATGCAGGCTTGAGTCCAGTTACGATAAGGGATCATGAGCAAATCTTTCAATGAGTTTTGGTGTATTGAGCAATTTTCCTTGAAAAAAACTTTTTATTTAGATACACTAAAATTACAATACAGATTTACAAGGTACATTACTTTACAAAACTGCCACACTACAATGCTACTAGAACGAGACCCCAAGGGGCTAACGACTATGAATGCCCCCGGGCCATTTAAACTCGAAGATTAATAAGAAGGAGAATAAAATGAAAAAACTGCAGTCACTCTCAGATAAGGTGCAACCAGGAACGCCTGCGATCAAAGCAATAAAGGGGTGTTAGCATCGTTATCGATTATGTCGCAAACATTGCGTGGGATCCAACCCGAAACGTTAATTAAATATACGACTAAAAGAAAGACGAAGTTAGATTATTCAAAGATAAGGAGTGTATACTTTAAATGATGACTAGTCATTTTTGACTGAGGAATACAGAAGAAATTAATACAGTGCCAAAAGATCATAAGGAGGATTCGAGGCCTTTCTTTATGTTCTACAAAGAATTGGGGGGGGGGTAATTATGGTAGCGGCCGGCGACATCACATGTCCATTGGGCTGAATGGCCCGGGTCGGAAGCACCCTCGTTCCCCTTTCTCGTTCCACCCAGCAGTGGACAGTTATCGGACCTAAAGCTGAAGGTAGGGTGCGGTAGGTAAAGAAACTAGTCACCCTACCTCACAATGCCGTGGTCCATGGTTGTAGTCCTCTGACAAGGTGTTGCCCATCGCTCGCTTTGAATGTTGGAATCAACTTTACCCATTAATTTGACTCATACAGGTGTTGAAACGACTTGACCGTTCTAGTACGACCATAAAAAACGATGTAAAGACGTTGCCCTTTATGTGTGGATAAAGAAAGTAGCGAATCAGCTGCACTAGATTTCGATAAAGAGTTCATTGCTTTTCTTGAGTTAGAACATGTTCCCACTATGGGACACACTTGCAATAAACTAGCCTTTACAAAGAAGGTGTATTAAAGGACACTATGAAGGGATGGTACTGCTGTAACTTACGTTTACATTCACTGAAAACATTGGGTTGTCTTAATGTATGGTATCATGGCATCAAAAATCAATCGGTTGGGAACTGAATTCAATTGTGAACCACCATTTAAAAGGAGACTGTGCCAAGCTGTAGTATTCATAACTTTTATGTCCAGAGCAGGAATTTCTGAGATCTGACCGAAGCGATCGTCACGCATTGAGTCTAATTGAGGACTATGCAGGAAGACATGTTCGTTGTCCTCTATGCCAGTATCACAATTGCATATTGGGGTTAAACAGTCAAAGTCATGCCAAAAGTTGTGATTATTTAACACACTGAACTCCAAAAGAAGTTTGTTAAAGGTCCAACTTCTTTAATACCATGGCTGCCATAGGTAGACTTTCCTAAGGACCTTATGATTGCAAATTGAACTTAAAGAATGCTGTAATTGATTGACGCTTTCAACTTAATTCCGTTGCTGTTTATAGTTTGCCACTTGCTTTCTAGGCATCTTCATACAGAAAAGGAGCATTACAGGCAGCGGGAAAGAAAAAATCAGGTATGACTTGAGCCAGGCGATATACCTTTATCGGAAAAGAGCAATTCTTTTAGTCGCGTGTTACTTTTCCAAAAATGGAATTCTAGTTGGTAATTTACGGGAGAGGTTTTTGGTAATCAGTTCTCTTTGCACCACCGTTAGCTTTCTGCTTTTTTTTCTAGTGAGTTATGTTGAGGAAAGGCCGTGGTGGCCTATACAAAGCCCCAACAAAAGGAAGAAAGAAAGAAGAAAGCAAAAGACTAAGAGGAGAGAGAGATCTGTAATTATCATATTATCATAACTATCATTATCGCTACTTTTTATGACGCTATTATGATAATTATTATTAGTAACATCATTACCGTCTTTCTTTCACACTTTTTTGTTGCTCTTCTGCAGATAAGAATAAAGATGGCATCTGTGTCATTTCAAGTTGCTCAATATATCTCGTAAAGTTTTTTCTCAGTATTATTATCATTATTTTCTTTCGATCACAGGAAAGACTTCCTGGAAAGTAATTCCCGAAAGCAAGCTAGAACAACTAGCCTTAGGTTTCGAAACCCTTTATCGGTATTCTTGCAGTTCCCAACCATGCCATTTTCTGTATCACTTCATTTCTGATCTTGATTCCTACCTTGTCTATGTTCTTCTCTGCTTCTTTTGTGGCGCTCCCAGTGCACCAAATATACTGGAATGCCGTTTACTTGGGTTGTCATTATTACTATAATGTGAATGTTGCTAATCCCTTGCCTAGTTATTATTGTTATTATATTATATCATATTATACATTGTTATTATCATTATATTATACATTATCATTATTTTTATATTATGCATTATCATCATTTTTATATTATACATTATCATTATTTTTATATTATACATTATACATTATCATTATTATTTGATGTGAATGTTGCTAATTTTATATTAGATACAATCCCTTGCCGCGTTATATCCAATAACCTAGGGTAAGGGAAGGTGGAGTTTCCATTACTATTATCATTATCATTAAGAAAAATTACCATCATCATTATTATTATTATCGTTGCTTTCCTGGAAATTTCATGCTTGCCAATTGAAGCCAATCTAATTTTGCTGTCGATAACATGCAATGTGATCAATTAAGACTGTGCCCTGACCTACGCTCACAGTAAACTTAACAGCCGCAATATCATTAGTTATGTTGCCCTGCTATAGTGGCACCTGTCCTGATGGTACGTGTGGTTTACGCCACAGTGCGTCACAGCAGCGGGTCTGCTGTTGACCGTACTGTGTGCTGACGACGGAGAATTGTGAATTGTCTGTGTTTTGATGGCAATAATGAACGTCTGTTTCTGTTGTGATCACTGATGCAGTTCGCATTCGCTTCTAAGGCTGCCGAATGGGTATTTACGTGTCGCGAGCTGTGTGAATTCTGACGGACTCTCGGAAGGTTTTCGAGACGTTGAATGTTGAGTTTGATTTTGAACTACTCAGCAAGTTTATCATTTCATTCTGTGTTCCTTCCATCCCTAACCAAGGCCAGTCAACAATCTCAAATACGGTCTATCTGCTGTAGAGTGATAGTGCTCGAGACGAAGTTCGGAAAGAGGAATAACCCGATAATGGAGAATGATATTGAGCCACCAGACTCATTTCCCCTTTTTACGTAGCGATTCTTTCAAAGTGGGACTACCCACGCAAACGGCTATAGCTTATTCTTATCCATCTGTTATCAAAAAGCACTATTGCAGATATGCATTCATTCGCTATAGAAAGCTGGTTCCACTTTGCTGCCAGTGGCTTCATTTGTTTCCCCCCCCCCCCTTTCCAGTGTATTTATTTCTTTTCTCAGTAAATGCATTTTGTGGCTCAGTTTCCATGTATTGTCTCGCTTGCCCATTGAATTCGACATTGATCAATTTTCAATCGCTGTGCTGCTAGGTGTATTTGTAGTGTCTGTCGTGTTGCCAACGAGTTGTTATACTGACACCGTTAGGGCTTTTCCTTCAATAAACTGCTCTAACAGTCCTTCAATGCGTTGCTTCCATTTTCAGGGGCTTCTCATCTCGTCCTTAGCAACAGCTTTTTGACGTGTTCCTTTTCGATTTGCTTTAATCTTCCTATTTATGATTTCCTTTGAGCAGTCGCTTCTGTTATATTGCATACTCAAGCAAGTATCTTTAAAGTTCCCGTCAATGCTGCCAATAAGCTCAGAGGGATTCTTGCGTCAACTTAATAAGCTTGGAGCTAACTAGAAGTACGGCAACGTAAATGGCTCGTACAGAGTTGCGTATTCCCCTTAGCAGCAATTCCCGGTATATGTAATTAGATCTAAGCATTTAGAAAACCACTTTTTCCTGAGATAGAAAATTGGAATTTTTTTATTAAAATTCGTCTGCTGTCGCTCGATGCTCGATGCACCCGTAACATTCTCTGTTTAAAAATTCATTACCTATTAAATAGACGGGCTCCAGGTGGTAGATTGTGTTGAGCCTTCATTGAATACTTTCATTTTCGCTTGAGAATAGTTAGATTTGCTAAGTTAGAGTGGGCAGTATTTGACGATTTTAATCATGGTTGAAGGGAGCTGCTGCTAGTGAACCGTTGCTATTGCTACCAGTTTTCGTGGCAGCGAAATTTCTTCGTTTTGTCCTGCTATGCTTTTTCATGGGGATTAGTTGTTCGTCAAAAAGCACAAATGTCAAAAGTAGCATACGACTTGGTGGGTATTTAAGAGTTTCCGTATTAACCGAATACCATGTTTTGACTTGAAATGATCTTTTAGATTTACACGATGCTGCGAACTTCCCAGTTGAATTTTGGATACGTCCATAGCGATGCATGCATTAGCCAGATTTCATTGTTCGTTAGCGTAAGACGTAATTAATTTGCTTTTTATATAAGATGTCAAGTATTACTGTTGCGCAAGAGTTTTTTTCGTGCTTTATTTAGTTGAAATCGCCAGCACACGTTTTAACATGCTAAGATCTGTATGGCTGTGCAGCTTCAAAGCGACTTCAGCAGTTTACTTCCTCCACATTCTCTTGGAACAATTCGCAGTTTTTCTAGATCATCTTAAATCTCAAATGCATCTCCTTTCAGCGATAGTTCATTGATGTAATGTTTCTATGCACCTCGCAGTATTTTCAAGGGCATTATATGATGGCTATATGTTAACAATTTTGTGGTGCTAAAACGCTTTTTTTCAACTTAGTAAAAGAGATTTGCTTTGCTGCATAAAGCCACGTTTTTCAGGAAAGACCTTTTTAGGAACTCAACCCTAGCCAACTCAAGGCACTTACGAGTGCAGACCTCAAGAGTCAGTAATATCGGCTTTAAGGAGCCGCAGCAAAGCTGATTTACTTTATTTCTCTACAAGTGAAATAAAACAACTCAACTGGTACTTGCATGCCTTCATGATGCAAACACTGATAACAAATGCTGCCAACAAATGCTACCATTAAATAGATTTTTCAACTGCAGGCTTCGGTTTTTTCAGATGACAATAATGTTTGAACCCTAGGAATTAAAGTTTGTTTGCATAATAATCATAATGATTATAGTGATAATGATTACGAGTATTTTGACAGGATGAAAACATCAACAATTATAAAATTGCTGTCGTCAACGTTACTATGGTGATATTCACTGTTTGAACCGTGCTTATTTCCTAAAATGTCGGATTCGCTTTAGAAATCTTCGCTGTAGAAAGTTAACCATAGTAGCCTCATTGCGTTGGGTGCCGTTTAAGTTTGATAAGGTATATTCTTAAACTCTTTGTACTTTTAAGAACTTTTGGTCCCATTATTAAAGCGGCAACAGAGAGATGCAACCCGCAATCGGAGTGACATAAAAAGGCAGTACCATTTATATTCCAATGTATAAATGTACTGTTGCCAGATACATGATATTTAAGGATTGCTTTGAAGAAGTCAATCATGGGGAATGCTCCAGAGGAAATGAAATCGACCTAAAACTTCCGATGCTTTTGGCATTTAAAAAAGCCTTAAATTCTAAGAAGCTGCACGTTTTCACAATCTTCCAGATTAACTGAAAATGGAATAATCAACAGTAAATTTTTCAAAATTAAATTGAAGGAACATTTCCAATAATGTGGTATATTTTATTGTAGCTGACTATTCTTGTAAGATTCATCAGTAACTTTTTACGCTTTGAGTTTATCTTTTGTTAAGTCTCAGTGTGATAGCAGCTTGGCGTGGCTGAATATGGTGATCTGTATAGATATGGCGTATCATTATTACTAGTATCATAATTATTATTATTATCATGCCTTAAACGATTGCAATCTCAGCGGGTGACTGACTGCATCAATGCTGCAGCGTATTTGCTGAAACAACGGCCGTCCAAAAGCTGGATATTACGTTTCCTCTCTCGCAGGTGTATAACTGTCCAAACGTATTAGCATTACGACCATTCATTGTAAGGTGCTTTGTTTGATGCTCCATTAGTAGGCGTCAAAGAAATTGTTATCGCCTTTGTATTATCTCATTTTCGTATTGCTCGAAATATATGGGAAGAGTAATTGAAGATGATTGCCTTGCAAATGACGATGAGTCGGCCTGTTTTGACATGAACTGTAAATATCTTCTTTGTATGTGAATGGCTGGCGTTTTCTACGAGTGAGGCAGGTCTGTCTTCATGTTTTAGGAGACTGGTAAGCTATGTAGGCTTAAGCTGGTAGGGTTATCGAACAGTGTCCAGGTCCATGGCCGAACCGAATTTCGATGCCAAGATATGTTTCTCCAAGTGCGATTGCATTAACCATCACGACTCTTATATCATAGAAAGCATGCTTCCATAGCTTGATCTTGGTTTGTTTTGCTGCTGCCTTGATTAAGCTCGTATGCATTTACGCGAGTCTTCAGCTTTTCACCTGAAAGCTTGCTCGAAGTGGTATTCTCTTCATCGAGTCTTTCCCTCAAGTGTGCTTTGAGGGAAAGTGGTTGCAGAATCGGTTACGAGCCGACAAAAATGAATCGAGATCACTTTTGGCGGTCGATATCCAGGGGCACCAACGTGGAGCTTTCTGCATTGTCCCCGAAGTGGTATTTATTCAGTTAAAGGCAGCAGAGCAATGCAAGGAAACCAGCATTGATGTGTTTGTCCTGAGTGTCAATTTCTCCTTCAATGCAATCAAAGTTACATTTATGAACCAAAGTTTTCTTCTTAGTTTTCCAGCTCTGAAACGGATGGATACTTCTTAATGAAATGAAATAGCAGCGTACTTCAAAGAGACGTTTATTTTTTCATGCTCTTAAATTCGATCTTCCTTCAAAGTTGGTGATGACGGCGTTTGTCAATATTCTTTTTTGAGAAAATGCACTTAATTCAAGGAAGTACTTAATCAAAGGAGGCTCTTAATCAAAGGAGGTGCTTATTCAAGGGAGGGGCTCAATCGGGAAAGAGCTTTCATCGGTATGCTTACGCTAAAAACAGGTTTGCATGTGATGGCTGGTCTCATCAATTCCGAGGAGGTCAATGAAAATGCACGATTTAACAGTATATTGATCGGTGGTTATGTGGTTTGCCTTTGGGGAAGAAGCCTTAACTCAAGCTAATACAAATGTCAATAGGTAAATTTTTTTTGAAAATTGAGCATTGTGCTAAGTTAAGCGCTGACCAGTATTTCATTAGCTCTATTGCTGTGGGATTGTTAGCAACTGTGAAAACATTGCCATGAGCGATCACCATTGGGAATGAATGATTTCCCGGTGAAGATATTTCAATATAATAACGACAAAACCTTTACTATACTTAAATTGTCATAACTGCCACGACTTTTGTGAGGTTGACCTGTGAAATTTCTAGCCTCTATGATCTCCATCCAACATCCGGAGATAGATTTGTTGATGCTGAGAAGCTTTCTTGCTTATCAAGCAGCGTCCAGGTCGTTGCTGTCAATGTGACCACGTCTTATGATTCCTACGCGTGAATTGCAGCGAGCTAGCTACTCTAATCAATCATCACTCTGAGTGAATGGATTCGTTGAGGTAAGGCTCAAACCGTTCATCATAGGATCTGTTACCAAACACGTTTTCACTGAGTTATCCTTACATCTCCCTTATTGGAGTCTTCGTTGGGGGGGGGCGCTTCCATTAAAGGCATTGCAGTACAGTGCCGCAATACTTCACGCCTCATTGCAGTTCTATGATTCGAATGAAGTCATTTTCACTTTTTTAGTAAAATTAATGCTCTCAAATCAGAATTATGGTCAGAATTACGGTTTCCTCTGCTCATATGTTTGCGTGCTATCATTCTGAACCACAACAACGCCAATTTTAGTGGGCGAGCTCAGAACATTGGGTTGTGTGTTCGAATCCTGCTCGGTCCGCAACAAGGACTTTTTCAATGAAGAAAGTGACCGAAAAACACGCCATAAATTTAATTTGTCTAAGAAAATATTGGAGCCCGTTTCCTCTTTGCCGCTATGTTAAGAACTGAATGTGCTATGCAGTTTTTAGGCGTGAAAAATGACTCGAATATTTTTATGGTCGGGTTCAACGTGAATCACAGCCACAACATGGCGAACGCATTATCCCTTTTCCATATCGAAATAGCATTGTTTCAAGCTAAATCGTTACAAAATTTTCCTATGACTTTTACTGTTACATTTTCCTGTCTATTTCTAATTAAACGTTTTGCTATTACGCGACGGCGTGGTGCAAGAACTGCTCTGCTTTTAAGCCTTTTTGTAATTGCCCTTCTTAGTTAAAGCAAACACTTCAAAATTTCACCTGCAAACCATTGCATAGTTCGCTTTTACGGCGTCCAAATATTTGCCAAGTGTGATTTTGCATTTTTTGTTCACATTAACAACTGACAAACAGTTCTTAAATGGTCTTTGATTCAATAGAACAGAGGTAGAGGTCGGCGATGTTTGTTGGGAAGATGGAGAAACCCTCTGCTTGAGCCTTTTCAATCGTGAGCAGTCGACACGATCTGAACTTGTTTACTCTTTGCTAAATTTAAAACCGGTACTCGTTTCAATATCAAAAGTGGGAGCTATGAGCAAAGCTAACGAACCGTCTAATCGAAGATTCCAGTTCCAGTTAGTGAAACAGAAAAGCTTAAAAGGTAAAGACTAGTGAGTCGTTTTTTCCATTCGGTTGCTTTGAATTATGTTAGCAAGGATGGACCATCCACTGTACAGTCTTACTTCTTGAATTGAGACGTACGTCGTGCGAATCCATTGTTCATGTTGAACTCGTATTTTTTGAGGTTTGCGAAGCATTTTTCAATCATCTTTGTAGCCTGCAAATTGTTACTTGCATCGCCCTGGTTCTTCTACCTTTCATCATTTGTAATGTTGTCGCTACTCCTGTCTGTGGGAAGTATCTTCCTTTCTTTATCTTCGTAGGAAAATTCACGCAAGAGAAGCAGGCTTAATTGACCTTAGTTTATTTTCTCTCTCTATGAAATTGTCTCATACACATTTCACTGATTGTGATGCAATTTTCATGGGTCTAATGGTCTTTCTTTCTCTCTCGCTTCTCCGTGAGTTTGCCACCGAAGTTTCCGGTAAGGAGGTTCCTCCAGAAACCACATGCATTCAGTCGGATGATACTGCCTTTTTGGCCACGTGCCCGCCCCTCATGACGTCACTGCCTTGTAACTTCTACAGACCGGATTCCATAGGTTTCTTGCATTTTTAGGGAATACCCTGAAAGCCCTTCTATCGCTCAACATTCCTCAACGTAGTCCGCTTGATGATCATTTTACAGGCTAAAAGCGAAGAAAAGATGGTATTTCAGATATTTGCTCGTTTCCGAGCAGTGTATCGCGTACTTCTTGCGTGTCGTCGATGCGTCTTATGAACGACCTTTCGATTTATTCGCAACAGTTACACGTAGCAAAATGGAACGCAAAAAATTCGTTAATTTTTTTCATCTTCCACCAACGTTATCGTTTAATTTTTTCTTAAGGGCCTTGCATTATTGCTTTCCGCTCTTTTGATAATGGCTTTTCGAATGTTGCCAATAAAATTGGCGGAGTATCCATCTGCTGTTACCAGGTTGGATTGAAATTTCCTCGGCGGTCCTTGACGATAGCTTTGCTTTAGAGGAATTGTCTCGTTTGCTTAAACGCGTGCATGGCAGCAGGTACGTGACACATTAGCGCAGCAAAAGTTGCATCGACCTTTTATCAAGTCAAAACATGCGACATGTGGCAATAGCAGTTGTTCATTGCAGTTCAGTTTCCATGATGGAATTCTTTCTTCGCAACAATTATGCTGAACTCTCTGCAGGAGAAAGACGGAAACTGTTGAGTAATGTGAAACGCAACCGATGGTGGCATAGTATGAGCAGCGGACACAGCAAATCCTCCAAGCCATGCTTAGGTTCCTTGGAAAGCCAGTGCAGGAAGAAAAGTGAGCTTTAGAAGCCGTGCATGCTTTCATTTTCTAGCTGTGAAGTAAGGCAGTGTGTTGTGGACCGCAATGCGCTCTGCCTGGAGTTCTCCAAATCTTTTTAAAAAGTAAAATGGTTTTTACTAAAGAGGTGCGTCAAAGAAGTGGTTCTTCTTGGCCTTACGGGTTGTTGGAGACTACGAATATACAAAAACAAAGTTCTGTGAAGGTTCTCTTTGCAGAAATGAAGTAGCGATGCTGGGAAAGTAGTCTTCGTATATTCAACGCGTTTCTGTGAGATTATTCACGCCCGTATTATGGTTAACTTTTAGGCCCAAGACCGGAGCTGACAGAAGAACAGAAGCAGGAAATTAGAGAGGCATTTGACTTGTTTGATACTGATGGCTCAGGCACAATTGATGCCAAAGAGCTGAAGGTATGGTTTCCCAACGCATGCATACTAATATTGTGTTTATACCACACCTAAGTACCACTTGTTTCCCCAGGAGATTCGATAACCGGTGATGAGTGTGATTCTGTGCCTTAGCTAGTTATTCAATCCAGTCTCGTCACACGCGGTCACTCCTAACTCTACTGATTTGTATTAATTTCATTCAACCCTTGCACAACCTCATCTAAAGGAAAGTTCCATTTTGAGATTGGCGTTCTGCCTAGTGACCATCTCGGAGAACAGTTTTGACAGAAAGGCCACGTTTTATTTATGAGGAAGACTAAAATTGGACCTTTTTTATTTTTCATTATATCAATGAAAAGCGGAACTAGCCCATCCTCTTTTTTTCATCGCCATGGTTACAAAAACTAGAACGAAAAGTGAAATCTTGTTCGAGGGAATATTTTTGTAATCTTAGAAATCGTTTTATTTTTTTCCTGAAAACCCTAAAGCAAGGGCTTTTTGCCCAAGCTCACATGTTCATAAAATCGTATCAAATGTAATCCTTAGTTTGGAAAAGAGGAAGATTGTTAGAGACTCTGCAGCTAATTGATGTAATTAAGGAAAGGAGGGGGGAATTCTTCTTCGACAGCTCAATACATCGTAAATTTAAAACTGTTATTAGCTATTCACTGTTTGGAAGTATTTTTAGTTTCGTGATCTTTCGTTGTCGTCAGTCGGTTATCAAGGAATTATATTCATTGTCGCTATCTATTTACGGTTCTAATAAGTCAGTCTCTCAGTCAGTTTTATCGCACGAAGACATTGTCCTATTCAATAGATAGTGCCTGTTGGTTTGCGATTAACTATTCACCAGCCAATCCTTTTAGTAGACATTTTAATCAATAAACACCTTATCGAAATACCAGAGAACCAACCATATTCTCTGTGATGCCATTAACTTAATCAGTACTCGGACAGCTGTTTGGTTTGTCTGCCAGTGACGAATGCCATGGCACGGGGGGGACTTGCTTATCAGTCAGGGCTCTTCTTCTTCCCCTCGAACGATCGAAATTGAGAATTCGTGCTCCGAGAACTAGCAGTAAAGACTTCTTCAATTTTCCAATCATGAAATTATGCCGTATTTATGACTCGAACCATGCCAGTGACTGTTACCAAGCTCTTAAACCGTTTAGCTTTTCTCTTACGCTGCACCATTCATGTTCATCGGCGCAAAGTTGAAATTGGAAATGACATGAAGCCTTCATTCACTAGACGGTTATGGGTCGCAAAAATAGTCCATCTGGCTCTTACTATTCAATTGAAGAGCATTAGATTTCCTGCGTAGAAAGAAAAACCTGCGAAAATTCCACAATGTACTTGAATTCTAGCGCAGCAGAAACCAGAGACAGAGCTCTGAGTTTTTCAGTAAAATAATTTTCATCCGCATGTTTTTTGTCTTCCTCAAGGGTAATAATCTTTGAGGGTTTTTATCATGATCTGTGGAGACTTTGGGACCACCTGGCGTGCGGCATTCGATTGCAAACGTAAGCTGGTACATTAGGGTGACAAATCATTGCCACTTGTCACTCAAATCTCAAGATGTCCTTAGAATTGCGTTTTAACCAAATCCCATGCGACGGGTAAACTATTTCGTAGTGGGATGGCAAGAAATGTTGAAATCAAATGATGAATACGGCCATGCTTACTGATTCTATGATTGCTGAAAGCAGTTATTTTGCTCCAACAGGTGGCAATGAGAGCCCTTGGGTTTGAGCCGAAGAAGGAGGAGATCAAAAAGATGATTGCAGATATAGACAAGGATGGTTCTGGATCGATAGATTTTAATGAATTCTTGCAAATGATGACTGCCAAAATGGTATGATTTTTTATTTGCATGAATTTGTCTCTGTTCTGTCGACAGCGTTTGATTCTACTCGATACCTTGTATCGTGTACACCCAGTTCCCACTTACTCAACGTATGAGTACCGTAGTCCGGTTAATGTGACCGGCTTGGTAAGCCGCTTGGAAGCTGATGGGAAGAATTCCCTTGGTCTAGCGTAAGCAAAAGATGATAAACCTCCTCGCTGCTCGACCGATATCGACATTAGCCCACTCCGAAGTAATGTTGCTTTTCTCCCGTGAATTTCTCTGCCATTAGATATTACTTAATGTCCCGCCGTCATCTTAAGTGCCAAGTCAGATGTTTGTCATTGAAGTACTTCCTCCTCTCTGCTGCTGGATTGTAATTCCGATTTTTAAGAAACTTCATTCCACAAATCATGAAAATGTGCCCTGATCCCCCGTTGTGATTTCTGCAGTTAGTATGAATCGTCCATTTGACGAACTTGGTATTTTGCGAGCTCCTGTTTTTACCTGCATAGCCGCCAGGTAGAGGTTGACGCCCTTGGTTGACGCACAGGAGGAGACACGGTCCTCTATCTCACGCAACCATCGCCTCATAACCAATTCAAACAACCCCCCTCTGAGAAATTCTAAACCATAGTAGACCAAGATGAAGGAGAATTTGTTATCGATTGCACGAGTTGTTATATTGCTTAAAAATTAACCTCTTCTGTCCAAGCAACTGAATTTACATGTCCTACGTAAATCAATTACGAAATGTTTGATAAGATTCAATTTAAAGGTGTGCTCCATAGTTAAGATAGAACCTGTCAAGTTTGACAGTGTCACTTTTTAGCAAAGCCTTCTGTCATACAGTAGATATGCTGATAAGGAAGTTTCGGCTCTCATAACCACAATTCTCTTCCTAGAGCGAGAAAGATTCCAAAGAAGAGATTTTAAAAGCCTTCCGATTATTCGATGATGATAACACTGTGAGTATCTTCAGCGTCTCTTCTTGATATTCATGTCCTCTCCCTTTGTTTGATCATCTTGCCCAGATTCTATTGGTGTGATGAGATTTTGGGAGAAGATCGACACAATTTAAAATTAAGAGGAATGTAACACAAACTAGTTTTGAGTGTCAATTGTTGCTAGCATGAATTATTTTTTGGCCTTGATCCTGTTTACTTGAGATGGCCAGTAGTGCTTATTTCGCAAAGGGGGTGTCCCATTTTACAGTCAGATTCCCCTCTTGCTGCCATCCCTATCGGTTTGTCTGGGATTTGGACCAGCAATGGGTATGTACTTGACGCACACCGTCAAGGGCTGAATTTTCAGGCAAGATTTTGTTTTACGCAGCTCTATTCTAAATGTAGCTTGTTATTTCAACCTTGACGGCGTGTCAAAGCTGTGTGATGAATGCTTGTCCACCGAAATCACTAAATATTCAAGAAGTATTCGAAATCTTTGTTACATTTTATAATCTTAGTTTTTGATCACCCTGACTTCATTGCAGGGCAAAATATCATTTAAAAACCTTAAAAGAGTCGCCAAAGAACTTGGTGAGAATTTAACAGATGAAGAGCTTCAAGTGAGTCAACACCTTTTGCGAATCATTTGCCAATGTTTCCGCTTCTGAAGAGAATGGCTCTAAATTCATGTAGATATATTACCGAAAAATGATTTTCGAAATTGCTACTGTTAGGTAACTTATCCAAAACAGCTGGTCAATCTTTATTCTTGTCATTGTGTGAGGTCGACTTGATTTCGTTCGACATGCTGTCAGCAATGTTTGCTTTATGCTTAATTTTCATCGGTTGAAATGCAAAAGCCATGAGGCAATTGTTAGAGTCACCAGCATTTGCTTTGATTTATCATTGGACCCAGTGATTGGTATTTAATACAATACACATTGTACTGAAAATTAGTCCAACTGCCGAGATGTCTTGTAAGTTGTACGATTTAAGAAACTGGCTCGTGAATTTTCTAGAATTCTCTGTTGCTTCGTTGCTAGGTTTTGTCCAATTGTGTGTGCATGGCTGACTTGCAATATGTTTTGTGCAACTAGGAATATAACATCTTTAGAGTTAGCATGTATAGCGCTACTTATGAATGCCTTGTCTCATTTTGCAACGAAATTCACAAATTTATTTGCCTTTTTGCTGTTTTTTCATATTTCATGGGCCTCTTAGATAGCCAACAGTTTCTTCGCATTTTCTTCGCTTTTAAAATCTGCTGCTACTTCGATATGCTTTTCCTTAAAAGTGGTGTCACTGGTATATATTGTCAAGTATCAGGTCTACATCTTCTTATCGACTTGGCTTTTGTTTTCTACGATGGGATGCCCTTCCAACCACTAGTCTCTTTGCTCTCCTCTTGCAACCCTCAGAAAATGCGCTTACCCTAATCTGCCCCAGAAGTCATGCAGGTGTTTTCACTTTATGATGTTCAATTCATTTTGGCCAGATTTCAAAGGCCCAATATAAGTCATGATTTAGCGTAATTAATCAACGTTGTAGGTATCTTAGTAAACATAGATTTGTTAAAAACGTCTTGTGACCCAAATTGCACTTTCCTGGACTATTTTTACATTTTGGGGATTTCCTGATCGAATAGGATTTCACTGTAGTGAAGTTATTATGCAATACTCTTGGTAGGACGTCGTTAGAGTCGACTCTGTATGTTACTACAAATTGGACAGAATTTGAGGTGGTTTCCTCTTGCCTTTTACGCCAGACTTCCAGCATTGCTCGTGCACTTCTACTACTACGCTACACTAACCTATACTTTACTTGTAAACAGTATCTCAAAACGTCCCAAACCGTGGGTTTTCAGGATGCCTCAGTGGTAGAATTTTTGCGCATTGACCCTATGGTCAATTCTTTGAATTCACTCTCAGCTTAACTTTCACTTAGAGTGAGGAGAGTCGCTCGCTCTCTATAATTCCAGGCGTAGTAATCACGAGGTGTGATCACATCGAGAGGAAGGACCTGGATACTGCTCGATGAACAAAAGGCTTCTCAGTGTGCCACCGTCTACCTTTGACATATCATATGTCTGCAGAGTCCTTAGAAAAATTTTCCGTTATAAATTTCTTTGGGTGCTCTTGCTGACGATTATTTTGGATTACTGCGCAAAGCATTGAAAAAGGATGGCAGTGCAATCCATTGTAGCAGATTTAACACTGAAGTGCCATATTGAGTGCAGCCACACTGTACCAAACCCGCACTAAAGCGTAAACCATTATGATCTTACTGAGGCAGAGTAGTAATACCCGGCCTACCAAGAAAACAATTCTTTGAAAGTGAAATCGACATTTGTTTTTTCTTAGGAAATGATAGACGAAGCAGACAGGGACAACGACGGGGAAATCAACGAAGCAGAATTCCTGCGGATTATGAAAAAGACGAGCTTGTACTAAAACGAGAAGATCGCAAATGCGTTTCGGCGTTACACCTTAATCATTCTTATTTTGATAGTATTAGAAATCTAGAAGCTACCAGTTCACATTTGCAAAAGCTCACCTACGAACAGGTGTAATTTGGCTGTCAAGTGATATGCGTCAGGACCGATTTGCAAATAGAGAGCCGCACATGGAGTCTTGTGTCACCCTCAATACGGCCATAAGCAGTATCACCTAGGTAATTCTTCGTGTGCATGCCACCTTGTTCTATCAAATCTATTACACCGCAATATCATCTATACAGCTTACAGTTTTCGGAGATTTTGACGTTTTCTGTTTCCGGCTGCACAGACAGTATGCAGTTGTGACGAAATCAAGTCGCATCGTTGAACTCACACAAAAGTAGAAGTAGAACTCCTGTCTAAATCGAAAGTGAGTGAGGAATCTGTTACTGCTTTACTTGCAAGGCATGAAAATGGTGCAATTCTTTTTAAGATGTGACCAAGTTTATTTTGGCGAACGCCTTAAGGTTTTAACAACCCTCCTCATGATTCACAATAATAGGTATAGCAGCATCATGGCCAGTGCCCTTGAATAGGTACTCACCAATCTAGTTTCAATGTTCTTGGTACCTCATTACGTTGCTAACATTGCTTGTAATGTGATTCTAATATCTTCAAATTATTCAAAATTCTGCACCGGAAATGTACATACATCTATCTGCTATGTTCAGCATTTGTTATTTTGGCCTAATTTCTTCTTTCGATTCATTTCAAGAGTATTTATTATTGGAAGGTGTCATTAGAATCGCTCTTTATCTCCTGCTCAAGATTCTAGGTGCTTTTGTGGTGGGCTTGGTCAAATTTTGTGCTTTTCAATATGCAAAAGTATGGATAGAACTCGGTGGATGGGCAGCAATGACATTTGCTTCACGAGAAATGCTTCGTTTATTGTTAGAAGCTGCCATCAGTGATACATTGCTATGTGGTCCTCTTTTCTTAGCGGTCTGCCCTTTATTCCTACATATCATACTCGACTTTGAGTTTGCAGAAGCCGCATTGAGGTATCGAATTATTTGCAAAGTAAAGTCTATTCTTATGACGTTTTCACCCATTGCCTTCCTCACCGATAGTAGTTCAATGGCAACCAGTGCAGGATTCAAGCCCCCAGCTACTGCATTTCAATTTCTTACGCTTCTGTTTTTGCCTCTGTCCCCCTAACCCCAGTAGCAAGTGATCAGAAAGAGGAAGTTACATTATAATCCCGGGGTAATTTCTTGAAAGTCAAAGTCAATTGTTTACTCTGCAAATGCCACCGTGAAGAATTTCTATGGAGTGTGGCAAATTCAAAAAAAGAATATTGAGTCTGATATCATTGCAGAAATAATGCAGAAGAGAAAATGTAGTGTAAGATTGTGTACGTTTCCCTATCTACAAGCAGTATCACTTAAACTCACAGATCTTTGTAAGAAATAGGTGCACTCGCAATCTTTTCCCATTGACATTAAACGCATAGTGCGAGTGGTCTTTTTTGACTTTGTGGGGCCTACCCCTCCCTCCCTCCCCCTTGTATGCATTGTTTGTCAATATATACTGAAGTTCATTAGCAAGAATAATACATCGATGGAGCATTTTCGTTAATGCCTATCAAAAGTCGCATGAAATGCTCAGTAACCAACCCAGTGTTTATGTCCAGCATTTCTTAGATGCAAGTCTGTATTCTCTAAATGAATTCACTGTTGCCTCGTTGCAATGCAGCTTCATTAAGGTGTCATTTACCGTTGTATTCAAACCAGTGAGCGTCATATAGAGGCTGCTTTCGTTTGAACATGAAGATTGCGTTAGTGATCCGGTGATAAACGTAAAAAATTGACTGCTATATTCTAAAAAAGGGCTGGGAAGCAGATCGTTTGAGAGGCACTATCTTGAGACACGACATTGTGAGGTAGGGTGGCCAGTTTCCTTCCTTGTCGCACGCCAGAAACTCGTCTACTGCAGGGGGGACAGCGAAGAACGTGCTTTAGAATTCCTCAAACCGGAGCCGTTACGCATAGTAGATATGTGCTCTAAACACAATGCCAACAGCACCTCCGTTATTAGGGCACCATGTCACTATTCTTTTCTCTAAATGGAAGCGATTTATTTTCCCATCAATTTTGAAGAATCTCTTTATGCTGTGTAGCTTAGCACTGAGTGCCTTTTCAGCTGCACCATGGCAGGGCGGGCAGTCGTTTAATCTGCTGAAATGAGTTAACAAAGCCCTGTTAACGTGATGTCAACGGTGATAAAATGGTTGAAACTAATACTCGATCAAGTGCTGAGCACTCACGAAGCTCGCTTGGTACTCCGGCCCACAATGAGATGTCAGGATATCTCTGTGGGAAGACTCATACGCATTGCTCCCATAGCCAGTGGTTCGAATCCACTCGCAGCTTAACTTTCGCTCAGAGTTAAGAGAGTTGTTAGCTCTCTGTAATTCCAGGCGTAGGAACCACGAGGTGTGGTCAAATCGGGAGGAAGGGCCTGGAAACTGCTCGATCAGCAAAAATCTTCTCAGTGCCCAAATTTCTGCACTTTGGCTGGCAACTTAGTCAGAGATTCACATGCCCACTTGGCCAAATCCTGATTACCACGTTTGCGCGTGCTTTTCCAACGGGCTGCGGACACAGCGCAGTGCATCAGTCTTGGAAACAACGTTAGACGCCATCATTTCCAACAAGAGATGCTGAAAAAAGACATTCATTTTGGATCAAGTATTTTTCACATGAATCGGCTGATGGAATGGTGTTGTCCAAAGAATGGCCTTTATGCGCATTTATTTCGTCCAGGAAACTAAGGGAATTAGGTAAGTCTGTAACTTTGCCTCTTATCAATTATTGCTATTTATGGGTGTGCTATTTCTCATGGGAATATGGTCAGCCAATAACCTTGCCTCTTCTTTTAAATTTTCTTTTTCCGGCAGATTTTACTCCTTTCTTGTTTTTAGAAATAGTCCATTATTACCAGATAAGGTATCGCTTTGCCCTTCATCAAATAATGGGCGTCCCTGAATATCAGCTTGTGATCTTCACCTCATCGTTTTGCCATTCACCCTGCAGCGAGCAATCTATATCTCCGGATTAATCTTTCGAAAAGCGTTGAGTTTGCAAATTTTGATCTTATTTATAAGATGATTTTCAGGCTGTGTTTCTTGTTTGCGGTTGACCAGTTCGAGGCTACCAGATGCGGCCATATATCAGCCATATTGTGGCGTTATTCTGCTGGTTCCCAAAATAATTTGGATTATTATTGATGACCGATCGATGCTGATTTCAGCGTCGTTTCTTAAACTAGTTTAACCACTGAATCAAGGCAACAGATAATAAGTACATATTTGTAGCCGCCTTCATTCAAGAAGTAACGAGCTGCAATAATGCTCTCATTATCTGCTTACTATTTGCGAAAATTCGAGGCACAATGGAATCGCAAAACCACTTTGAATCTAAGCATGATACTTACTATCAAATATCCATCACTTATGAATATCTGTTATTTTTGCGTCTGAGTCCATGTGACTTCTACGATGGATACATTCGATTGGTTTTGAATATGGAATGGTGGCGGTGTGACCAACTTGTAGGATAGACAGTGGCATGACTCAGTAGCTGTTGCCTACTTCACACGTGCACTGTTGTGTCAGGGTTCTTGCTTTGATGAAAATAGTTTAATCATTATCAGTTATCTGTGTTTTGAGGGCCTCTATTACTTGTCTCTCCTACCCAGATAATAAGTACCTCACTAAAGTCACCGAATTGAACACAGATGACATCCTTCCACAGGCACGGAGAGTAATTGCAGCCGAATGTCTTCTGCTAGCTCCATGCAAAGATGCTTAGCTATACAAAATCAGATTTTCTGGCTGTTGATAGCTTGGGAGTAGAGCTGGTTACGAATGCAATAACTGTTGATACGATACTCTAGATGGACCAAGTCATTATTTTGAAACGAAATTAAGGTGGTTGTGACGAGATCTACGTAAAATCACAAATTTTATAGGTTTCTGTAAATATTATTTTATCATTCGATTTGTGTTAACCATACATAACAATTGCTTCAATCGTCCTTGTCAAGTAAGACCGTTTTATTTTCCTGTCGGTTGCTTGTCTGTCTCCGTCGAATGACCTACACTGAAGGCAGATAATAGAGCACTGGAATAACTGAAATTCCTTGTATCACACATATGATGCTTAGTGGGAATCTATGTAAGCTGAAGCGTGGTAAAGTTCAGGATAGCATTGTTGTTAGAAACTCCGGGGTTGTATCCCGTTTTAATCTTTTTTGAATACATAACATTCGTCTAGAATAAGATAATAGAATTTTATGATTCAAGAACATAAGAAATGAGTCTCTAAATTCTTTTGCAGGCTAAAGATACCGCTGCGAGAGATCGCGTTTATTAGCATAAGAATGAAAATGATAAATCACCTTCCTAAAAGAAAGTTTGGATTTTTCTTGCATCGATAGTACCCCTGGAACATTCTCAGAAGCTTGGGTGTTCGAGTCACGTCTCGGTCACCAGTTTTGTATAAGTCGAAAAACCTACGTTTTATGAACGTCGCATCGAGATTCTTCTTTTCGATATAAAGAAATAAACGAGTTGAAAATATGTTTCTTTTAACTAACTCTTCGATCATTCATGCAAAAAACTCAAAATCAGAAGAACAAAAAGATGTTACAGTATCACTTGATATGATGCAAACTAAACTTGTTCCGGGGGTACCATACATGCTCTCATCCTGCTAACCTCAAGTTATGCATACATTCTACGTAACACTAGTCATGTGGTCATTCTCCATATTTCACGTTGAATATTCATTCTGTGCACCTCACACTAAAACAGTACCTGGAATCCGTTGTTTAAAATAATGTCAAATTTACACGAGGAAATTGCTCTAGACTTCAAATACAGTATTTACAACGTATCAACCATTCAAAGTGAGCGGAGCTTGCCAGTCTAAATACTGCTGCAGAAGCATTCAAATTCACCCATGTAGGTTTCACTTTCGGAAATGTTTGACAGAGGCAAATTCAAACAAGGCTTCAGGGAAATTTTCTAGGGTGATCTACTCAGATGCGTGAAAAAGCGACCTTAACCAAATAACAACATTCGAAATTTGATAGAAGTGAACGCAAGACTTGCGCTTCTTCTCGTTTTCATTCTGTGGTGATATAAGGATGTCTCCATGGCGAAGCACTTGCTCACAGATCTTATGGTCGACGGTTCGAGCCCATCTTCCGTTTGAATTTCGCTTAGGGTAAGGAGAGTTGCTAGCTTTCTTTGATTCCATGTGTAGAAATGTCGATGTTTGGCGACATCGAGAGGAAAGCAAAAGACTACTGCTCGATAGGCATGCCTCCTCTATGTCCTAAAATCTCTCTTTCTCTTTCATTTAATTCCATGTTTGACTTTTTATGCATGTCAGCCCTTCACATAATACAATCTGATCTACAGGGAGCCCTATTAAATAGATCTTCCATTACACTTACAAGTGCAGATAGAACGCCTAATGAAAGCAGCCTTATGTATTAAACCACATTAAGAAATAATTAGCAGATGCACTTGAAACTTTCTAAACCAATGTCTAATCGATATCTTCTTTCTGCAACGACAATTTATTGTCAAGTAGAAGTTTCTCTAGCAATGATATGGTGTAGCAGTTCAAGTAGTGGGTGAATTCATATCCAATGGGTCGTGGTTTCGAACCATTCCCTATTCACAGTAAGATTGCTATCGGCGAAGAAGGCAACGAGAAGCCTCCTCCTTATCGTCTCCTCCCTTAGAAAATCTCTTCAAGATAAACATGCTTGAGTGCTGCTTCTGGCTCTGCTACTCTTGAAATCGAGTATGTTGTGCTGAAGCCCGTCGCGCTTTATCGAGGGTTTGAAGTTCAACTAACGAAGAAGATGCTTCCATGCAGGGTCTATGGGCTATTTCTAAATTT
Organism: Pseudorhiza aurosa; assembly: GCA_964026355.1. Classification (NCBI taxonomy): domain Eukaryota; kingdom Metazoa; phylum Cnidaria; class Scyphozoa; order Rhizostomeae; family Lychnorhizidae; genus Pseudorhiza; species Pseudorhiza aurosa. The sequence continues at coordinate 6,989,373 of OZ032114.1, read as the reverse complement.
CCTCCTACGCAGAATGTTGTTGCCCGACCGATCTCAACTGACTGCATTCTACAAAGCAATTCAAATATATGATTTTCTACAATAGCAACAAAAAGCACAACAATAGGAAGCAACAAAAGCATGACAGAGCCGTCTGTTTGCCTCTTTAATTCATTTTATTACCTTCCTGTTTTCAGTTCTGTTGCCCGGTATCATTCAATTCCAGCCGATAAATATTTTCAGTTCTCGGTACAATAAGCTCATTCTAGGTGATTTTCAAACTTATACGATTTTCACCACCCACTCTTCCCATCAGCCACTTAGACAGTTAAGGGATTTACCGATATACCTAGCTTTCTATCTGCCAGCAAAGAGGACGAAAGAGCAAATCATGACATCGACGCCTTCAAGAAATGAAAGATAGATTCTGATTTTGTTGAGTAAAGGAGTCGATGTTTTACTCTCAGGATTAAGGAGGGGAAGAGTTGCAGTGACAGGTAAGGCAGAACAGCGGGGGTGCTCAACAACTTATCTGAAGCAGTTACATTTTTAAGTAAACATAATCTTCAACGGGTCATGGTAAGTCAAGTAATAGCATCAATGAATGAAACTAAAGAAAGCTTCTAAAACGTTTTTGCAAAATTTGATTGTCTTAAACGCTATCTACATGGCAGGTTGACAGATGACGAAATAGTAAATTCCGGTGTTTTTGTCGATGTTTCATTAGAAAACCAAAGTGGTTTCATCGCATGAATAGATTCTATCGTTTATGATCAGATTTACAAAGAAATTAAAAGATGCAGGTTTTAGGCATTTAGGTAGATGAAACAGCAGATGTTTCAATATATGAGCATCTCAGTTTCAACTTTCGCTTTGACTAGGAGCGCGAAACTGTTGCGAGATCTCTTCTCAACTTTGCTTGCGCTAGCTTGAAGAGATCTGCATCTACCATAAACGATATCGATAAATCTATCCTTTTAAACTCTGTATCTTCATTGAGTCATGCCGGATGGCAAATGGTGCTTTAGCTATGCCTGGCCTTGTCAGAGGCTTGTAAGCTGTTATTCGCAAGAAGTACCATTTTTTCTTCCTATTCTGTGCAACACATAGATTAAGCTTGATACCATTTTAATTTGTATCTTCTATTCCTATTGTTTGAGTCTTTCTTGGTAATTTTAGTGTTTTGATAAATTTTTTAGGCTTCGTGCTAGAAGGAAAGATTTACTTCGCTAACAAGTTTTGCATTGCAGGAATGCAATGCCATTGTTTTAAATCTTGATGTGTAATCTCCACTAAACAGCTCTCTCTCTCTGTTCAGTGTTCTAGAAGAAATTTTAGATAATTCACAAAATTAGAGTGATACTCTTCTCCATTTTAGTTCACAAGCAAATGGCTTATTATTCCCTCCCGCAAGGAAGGAGAAATTTCCGAGGAGAATTCTCATTGCATTCCTCACGATAGCAATCTAATTGTAAGCCAGGAAGGGTGCGAGACCACAACCCCTACGATGTGAATTCACATGCTTAAGCTAATATTGTGCAGCATAATTGTCTTAAAAGCGTTTAGATAACTCACAGTGCATCTGAAAAGGATACTCTCAACTACTTCGGAGATTGCAAATGTCTAAAAAGTTCTGATAAAAGACTTCCTGAATTTCTGATAAATTTTCCATTAATGGGAACGAAGTCTCCACCCATGCATTTAAGAGCTTGGATAACCCGAGGGTAAGGTTCTTATCCACTAGGTAGTATCCAATGTATCTTGTTCTAAGATATCCTAAAAGATACGACTCATAGAAACACGTCCTTATTCAAAGTACCCAAGTGAACATATATTCATTTATTGGCAGCGTGATCAAGTTAAAGAAATCTATTATGCTAATATATGCTAAATATATGTTCTGTGGTTCGAATCCACCTTCAGCATTCAGTAAGAGTGACGGGAGTCACTAGCTTTCTTTAATTTCAGATGTAGAAATCACGTGGTGTGGACACGTGGACAGAAAGGAGCTGGATGCTTCTCGATCGTAAAAGGCTTCTCAGTGTGCGTAGATCAACCTTCAGATATTGGTGAGTTGCCCGGGTGGGAGTCTGTGAATTAGCTCTGCTTTAAGTGGCTTGCCCAGTTATCTCGTCAACACGAAATAATTCGATTCAATAACTAGACTCTCCAGATTCAAGTATCAATACATTGTAGCCTACTCTTTTTATTTACAAGAAACATTCTTATATCTTATGATCCAGGCATAATAATAAGTCAATCAAAAATCAACCTTGTAAAAGACCAGCAATTTTCTTCGACTGGCCAGAGTGACTCATTCACTTCAACGTAAGGGTGACAAAAGAAATAACAATTTCTTCAACACGAAGACGATTCGATCAAAAGAATGGATGTAAATTATAATTTAAAAACGAAGTATGGAAATAATATGCAACGTATATACATATTCTTGTGACAAGCTCAAATAAATTTTCCGATAGCAACAATAACTTCTACCAACTATAACGTGGAAAATAAACCTCGTAGAATTAAATATATTATTGTCCATGAAATTATATACACAATTAAATTCTTCTTATTAACACTTCAAAAAGTACACCCGTAAACTATTGTGGCACTCAGGCAGTTGGTGGTTTCTCGTCTGGAGACAGTGCATACGCAACGAACGAACTTTGCAAGCTAGAAACGATAAATAATGCGCTGGGTTTGCTTGAAAATTGTCTTTCTCGAACAGAGAGAAAGCCGGTTTCCGCCAATAAACCGAAACCTTTCGTGTTAGTATAGCTCTAAGGTGCAGGAAACTTGGAGACGAGAAGAATCACTGAACCCGAGTATGCAAGAAGCCAAGGTGTAGCTATCAAAGTCTATTTATGGAAATTACTGAAAGTCTTTGCTGCAGTCTCGCCAATCTTGCCTTACTTTTTCTAAAAGGATAAAGACAGCAACTCCCAGTAAAACCGAGATCGTGCCGAATTCAATAGGGCCATGACAACAAACGGTTATATTATGCAATTTCATATGAGGAAAACACGCCGAGAGCTTCAAGCACTGTTTGGGCTGGCTTGGAAAGTAAAGATAGAGGGCTAAGCAGATGCACGCATAGCAGGCTTTAAGGCTGACAATAATATTCCTATAACTGATATATATATATATATATATCTGCCTAATAAGGGAAGGGTACGGTGAATATCCCTAGCATGAAAATAAGCTATTACTGTTTTATGCGGTTGCTTTTTTATGCAAGAAACAGTGGGACTATTATAGTCTGCAAGAAACTGCAAAGTAACCAAAAGCCGATTAGGAAAGTGCTAGGATATAAATCAATGTTAGGCTCTTTGTTTCTGAATGGTATCAAAACAGTTTTTTGCACAATACGTTCATTAGCGTACTGTGCCCTGAGGCAATGAGTAGAACAGATAAAAGGGCACCAGACAAGTGGCACACGATCATCAAAAGCGCCTTTTAAGCTCGAAAACTTACAATAAAGAACCTTTCACAGCCAATCCGACATTAAAAGACGACACATACAAGAGATTCTCAAAGCCTTTTAGTATAGCGTGTTAAAAAGACAATCAAATGAACAGGGTAACAAAGCCTTGGTCTTATTTTTAAAAAAGAACCTAGTCGATATGCTTGCTCACCGGCTGTGCGGCACCACATAGATACTTGTTTACTACTTTCTCAAACATTCAAAAATCAAGAAAGCGTGAATCGGCGGAAGCACACCACTCCAAGGGGCAAACGGGCACCTATGACTCCCAGTTAATTCACTTATAACTCCCAATGAATTCATAAAATGTAGGCGTATCTCATTCAATGGGAATTAAGTTACTACTTTTCATTGCAACACCTCATGATACTGGAAAACCCAAAACCGAATTTACCTAAACGTACTTGTGATCGGGAGGCGTGAAAGCTTTGCTTCTGTTGCGAATTGCAAAGTTTTGCCCGAGCAAAGGTCTGTGAGGTTCAAATGCCATCCTTGCGAAACACCTTTGCTATCACGTGATTCTTGTCTTGCCTCTTTAACCGCCACGCCTTCTACAAGCCTCGTGAGCAAGCAACGGACGATAAAAAGGAAAATCCAATTCCGTTACGGTTGGAATGGACGTTGCGTTAACATAACAAACTATGACAATCCATGGTAGTTTGTTTTACGCATATCAACGCCTGGAGATGATTCCCGTTGCTTTAGGGGCCTAATATACGGCAAGTGAAGGGAAGTCTGCCCTACACATCTTTGCTACAAAAATGTATCACTAGAGACAATTTCAATTGAGATCGTCCTCATAAGAGACAAATGCCGTTTACGGCAATGGAATTCAGAGCTAAATCATGCCAGAGAATCAATTAGTATGGAAACGTTCGATGGGGGAAAATATGAATGCAATCCTTTAATAGGGTTCCTCTGAGGACAAGATGCTAGACATTGGAGATATTACCATAAGCAAGTTCTCTGACCGTGTCACAGTGTGGCAAAAAGGAAACAATGCTACACACTGGCAAAAAAATACACTGAATAGATAATATTTTGGTTCCGTGCCTTTCCATATTTTCCACGCAAACTTACTTTGCATTTAAAACAAGCTAATATTAATTCATAAGATCTTCTCTATTCTCTTTCGAGAAACTTGCATTTTTCTATCATAAAAATACAACACTAATTTTGATAAACTACCTAGCAGGTATATTAATAACTTTATTTCATTTTAAGATTCCACAACAACGTTAACTATCTTACTAAATTGAACAGTTCCTACCATCACTGCCACATGACTGCGACGATGACGTAGATGACCTCCTATTCACGATTTCTGATATGAATGAGCAGTCTCGTAATGAGAGTTTATTCCTTCTGAGTGCGCCACTGAAAGTACTCAAGGGCCTTGTCTTGAGTCCTACACACCATCTTTTATGCGAGTACATGGCACTGTAGTACATGGTGCAAAAGTCCTCTGTCATCGATTCCTCGAATATACATTCTGGGCTGTCGACGTCCTGCAGAAAGGAGCAACGCGAATTAGTTAGATGTGGACAACGAAACTATTGACCCTTGATGAGGGAAAATGTTGAAAGAACGCCATCGCTTTTCCACTGACAATAGCCAGATGATACCAATTCATTGAGGATTATTCAAGGATCGTTAGGACATCGTCAGTAATGGGAACTGCCCCCCCCCATAGTCATATTTAGGTTAATCTTCTGTGAGGGTCAGGGAAAAGGGCTTCGCTATTAAACTTTTGGAAAAGCCTTTTCCCTTATGCAATAAGTGGAGCCTTTTCGCAATGCGTTGACTAAAATGTAAGAAAGAAGCAAAGCATTTTCAGGTGGGGGCAAAGAGAAGCTTTTATCACACAGAGATGAACCATTAGGACTGTGTTAAGTAACCTTAGCTCCACGCTATGATGAAAGCCACATTCAAAGGCTAGGCAAAATACAGCAAGCTATTGAAATAGGTCCAGGAGAAGGTTGACATTTTATACATAAATCCCGGAAATTTAACTATTGCATCTGTCGACGCCATTAGCTGTCCGAGATGTATAAATATTTCACAATCAAAACAATGCTTGGTTCCTGATAAGACAGTCTATGATTGAATAAAACAGGCGTGCCGTTCTTTGAGCTTTATGAAAGCCTTTGAATTGCCATAGATAAAGGAAAACGATAAGATAGGTTCACTGCTATCACACCGTAACATAACACAGGAAACAAAAGAATGAGAAGGGAGACAGAGAACAAGTCAAAAGTTGTGAGAAAGATTTTGACGAATGGATAGCAAGCAGTTGAGCAAAACCTTTGGGGGACGAGTATTTCATCAAGGGATGGTGGTAGGAAGGGTATACGGTTGTAAAGACGTCCGCCAACTCAGCATAGTATGAGCGACCCTAACGGGAAAGCCGAAATAGAAAGGAGAATAGCGACAGCGAAGAGCAAGAAAATTGAATCACGTTGATAAATCCATCGAGAGAAGATAGAGATGTTTCTTGAATAAATATAATTATTCTCAGGAGCCAATAACTTGGTTGTCGTATGTCTGTCATTCTTAAGAAGTGGCACCCAGAATGGCAGGGCACAGTTGAATGGGAGATATGAACACAAGTAAGATTAGCTGACGACCAAGTACGATCCAGCGAGATGCTATTTACAGCAGTATCCAATATTCAGACAACTCTTAACAAAGTCAATCGACCTGCGTAGCCAAATTAGATATAGAGAAACAGAATGACGGTGGCAATTAGTTGAATAATCCCCTCGTCAGAATCAATATGGTTGCACAAAGCAATGAAATATGGCAAAAAATCTGCAGGTGCCATTTCGACTGGGGGAGTCAGTTCTAAAAAGAATTTCGTTATTAATCTGGTTATTGGACAGTAACGATGAATAATTGATGCGGCGGAACTACTTTGCAAGAAATAAAAACACAAACATACAAATGAATTGAGGGATAGCCACGCGAAAACGCCACGTGATGTGCCCACAAGGTGCTTAGATGCGATCGTGAGATATAACGCCGCCAATATCATACTGCTAGTAGACGTTTTACGAAGTTCTGATGCCGACTCTCAGGCCCAAGTGGGGCCGTGGCCAAGCGAGCGTGCGGACTGTTAACACAGGGGTGTGAGTTAGATGCCTGCACGCGTTTCACAATAAAAACACCATTGGTGAGGAAGGCGACGGGACACCACCTCATAAATTTCATATGCCTGGAAAAAGACTCGAGGGCCTGCCTCTAGTATCTGCTAAGCTCGAAACTGAAAGCGCTTGACGGCATGGGCGAAGAAGGCAACCGGAACCTACCTAAGGACCCACCCCTGACTAAGACTCTCATCCCAGTTTGCCCCCCGTGGTTAGCGCTTCAAGTAATGAAAACGCACCATTAACCTCACCGGGTTTTTTGTTTCGAAACCTGCCCCCCTCCCCCAAGGGTTCATTCCTGCACGGGTTTGTAGCCACGTGTCTCTTGTCAATCCGGGACTTCACCAACCTTCTCATTTCCCACTCGAAAGCAAGGCATTTCCCTTTGGTTCAACGGCAGAGAAAGTACTCCTGCCCACCAGACACGAGAGCTGTACCTCTACTCATTCAACGATCACTCGAAAAAGCGTACGCATTAGGCCCCAAAATAAACAGAAACTGGAAAGCAGGCCAGTGCGGCCGGATCAAATCATGATTCTTCCATCAGCAGAAAAGTGCTGACTAAGAAAACACCACAATTCAAGCGAAGAAAGTGAGACTAAATCTCTACTAAATAGCTCATTGTCGAGGAAATTCTATGGGTCCGGGGCCGTCGGAGCAGCAAAAGAACCCGAAGCTAGTGCGTGAGTCTCAACAGCTATCGTCAATTAGCAAGATGAGAAAAATTTGATGGAAACTTACTGTAGCACGAAGTAGGCCTGCATCATCGATCATCAGAAATAACTCAGCCTCGACTCCCCAAATTTTCACTGCATCAGCACCAACTGGGATGACGTCTAAATTGGCTAGAAAAAAGAAGGGAATGAAGAATTTGAAATGCAAAACAAAATAGCATTGCTACATACAAACTTAATCAAAAGAAACAGTAATATGAAGAAAAGATACGCAAGTGTCCAACCGTGTTTAGATATAAACGTGGCAACTCATACAGGTAGGCAACTCATACTGATCAGAGAAAGATATGGGTGTTCGATGACATTCTTAGGGATGTAACTATTGTGGCAATGAGCAAAAGTGGAGGGAACGTGGGAGAAGCAACTGGCAATAATCACAGAGGACGAAGTTTGAGAATAAAATCACAATTTAGAAAGAGCAAAGAATTATTTTGCTCGTAGGATTGCTTGAATCGCATTGGAATGCAATTTGAAGTTTCAAATGAAGGAGAGATTAGTTGCTACCACACGGAGGGCAAGGCTAGTGAGACTGCGGAATGAACATCGTTTTACCGTGCTCAAATCTACTTTTGCATTGTGAGAGTCCAGAACGTAAAGCACCAACTGAGCCGAGCTCCCAATATAACAACGATTTGAGACTACAAACACGGGTGGGACATGTATTGAAGGGTTCATAGCTTCACTTCTCACTGAAATGGCTGCTTATCAGGTGGGGCATAAAGATCTACAGAATGAATTGCAGGATTCGAAAATGCAAACGAGACGTGCAAAATGACTGATTGGCCCAACAAATCAATGGTGCATCTGGATGCTAAATGGCATGACGGCTTTTCGGGGAGGCAAACAGGCCCTTTACAAGCATGAGTTGCTTTATCCATGCAACTCAAACTAATCAAATCGATGCTGCAAAAAACAACATCACATGATTCACTGTTAATCGAAAATCCCTTTATCTCTATCGCAACACCACAGATGACAAATTCTTTGCTAAAAAGCTGTCTGGCATCGATAACCTTTACACAATCGCCTTGTATTTTTCAAATGCACGGGTTTCGTGTTTTTTACATAGCCATACACGTGTGGTTGATGTCACAAAGCGAAGAGAATGCAAAATTCAGACTGGCATTATTTGCGGCTGAATATAGCTGGAAGGGCCGACGTCTCACGCTTCTGAGTTAAGCATTGCTGTGGTCTATTAAGCCTAAAGGCATAAATTCGAGCGATCCATGCGTAGAATTGTAATCCGATCTTAAATTAATAGCAATTATAAGTTGGTTTTTGAAGACTTCTCGTGTTAGCGGTCACTTGGTAACACATCGCAGTTTTGCCTTTGCAGCGTCACTAGTGCTGCGTACAAGATTACACGTAGTCTAAACATGCATGACAGTAATATTGCGAGGGTTCGGTTGGACACCGAGGCTACGGTTCTTGCGATTTTAGGGTATTTTAAAGGCACTAATCGGGGTTACAGTTCGTAGAGCTGCAGCTAATAGCTTGCTTTAAATCTAATGCATGATACTTGGCCTTAGCGAGGTCAAAACTTGCTAGCATCGCGCCAGAGATGACGCAAGGTCGAGAAGGTTGCGAAGCGCTTTTTTGGAAATAAAAAACTCTTATGTTTGATCTGAAGTAACGACAGCGGGGGGGGGAGGGAGACATCAGTCCTTCTCAACCCACTAAAATACGCATCCGTCATCAGTACTGTTTACCCGCCCTACTGCCCTCCTAACTCCCTTGGAAGATACAACGAAGGCAGTTTTCTTAAACAAAACTACGTCATAATTTGTGTTTAATATGCCCCCTCTTTTTATATGAACCAATTCTCCTCTTGCATTGAAGAAGTTTGAGAACAGATTAGGCCGAGTGGAGGAATCGCAACGGAAAAGTAGCACGAAGCTTCAATGACTGCTCCTTTCTTCTTATCATATCGTAAAACATTATCACGGTGAGTGGTTCATAGGAAATTGGTCGACTAAATAGAACAATTTGTTCGTGGTTACTAGATTACCTTAAATGTACAATACCAATGTTTCAAGACAGAGAAAAGGTAGCTTATTGTATTTACAAATGTAGTTATGAGTTTAGATAACGATTCACCAATTAGATTTAGATGAATGATAAACATTGAAGATTGAACAGTGAACTAGAAAAACACCTGATACGTTAAACAATTCCAATTGACAACACACGATCAAAAGTTAAAGTGAAGTTGAGTCCCATACTCGAAACAAGCTTCGGGGAGGACATTTTAGAGCGATACCATCCCAAGCCACGGCATTTTGAGGTAGGGTGAATGGTTCAATTCCTCGCCGTACCTTAACCCAAGGTTTACTTCAGGTGCCAACGCACTGCTGGGTGGACAGAGAGAGGGGGGGCGAAAGAGCGCGCACGAGGGCGCTTCGAAATTTCACCCTTCCCCCCGTATACATGTGCTCTAACCAACTTGACAAAGCACATACCTTTCTAAAACAATAATGCCAAGCTGAACAATAACGGCAATCGCGAATCAACAATCGCGAATCATCAATCGCCGTTATCAACGGTTGTAGTCTTGCTACGATGACGGTCAGAATGTAAAACTCTCAACAACAAGAACACATCGCATCAAGGAATCATCCTGAAAAACCACCACCATCAATCGAGACATCGACTGCAGTTTGATCATCCATCACAATCACTATCATTAATCGACACAAATCACAAATATGAACACACTAATCGTTTGCAAATATCTCGTTTGACGGGTGACGGGAGAAAGCGAAATCCTCGCAGTAAAAAGGGGAAGAAAAAGGTAAACAGTACTCTGATTAAATTTAGAACAAGACTATAATTATTTTTAGATACAGGATAGACAGCGGCTTGTGCAAACAACGTGATCTCCAATTTTCATTTCAGTATGAACGCAAATTCGTTGCTTTTATGAAAGCAGCTTTAAGATGACATACGGTGGGCCTTGAAAGGAAACCGGTAATTCGTGAATAGAGTCAAAGATAGAAGGAGAGACACGTAGAACTAATAGGACACTGCAGGAAGGAGAAGCAAGCCTGTAATGAGTTAATAGTCAGTGAATCAATAACTTGGCAACGTGTTGCAATGACTGGGAAATCGTTTGAGATTGAGCGTGGAATCCCAGTGGCAGCCATTGATAAAGCAAAGCCCAAGATATCCACGTAATGAAAAGCACTTAATCCGGGGTTGTGAGCAAAAATAATTCTCTTTTCAATAATAAGGTTTAGTATCCCAAGGATGTGAGACGAATTAAGTTTTATCCCACTGAGTTTAAACTAATGCTGTCCTTGGGCTATCAATGCAGACGTAATTATTCATAAGGACAGTGCATTGAAATAGCTGATTTACATAGAACTATCGGTGAAAATGAGATGCGGTTTAGAAGTAATATTACTGGATAATGGAGAAGGCTTCTATCGCCCTAAAAACATATTTGGCATGGGAGACGAAAGAGCCCTACGACTCCCTACGACTTCTTAGGTCATAGCTACATTAAAGGGCGTCCACCACACAGAGGATGCCCGTCCCGCGGTTCAATGTGCCTCTGGATTCTAAAGATTGCTCTTAGATGGGATTGGTGGAATTGATCGCATGCTTAACTTCGATCGATGAGTCTATCTTGCACAACTATCGCAACTACTTCTCATCTCTGTGTCAGTGCCAACGATTTCGTCAGTCCAGTCATTCTATCATCTGCATTCCTAGATTGGGTGCTTAAACTTGTGAACTACTCGTTCAAACAAGCAACCAAACTCGCTGGTGGTACATGATTACAATTTGATGCCCTGCAAGAGCCATGCCAAGCAAAACACTCAAATCTACAGTCAGACATTCGTCGGAATACATGACGTCAGAAATCATCGAAAAAAAACGAGTGAACGACCTAAAAAATAAATTGAGGTTTGGAATGTACCAATTAAAGACAAGAAGCTTGTTGGTGCAAGAATTGCCTTACTGCGCGCTGAATTGATTAGCTTATCGGGCTATAAATGTATTTGGATATTTTATGCACCTCAATAAGTCTGACATGTATAGCATGGTAGGAGAGTGTTGGAGAAGTTAGCTTCCCTGCTACGTGCAGGTAACCGCACGGTTCGCCAGCAGGAGGGCCTTCAGTTATGAGTTTATCACGATGTGACTGTCAACGAAAGAAACAAAAGGAGGACTCGTTCTTATCTTCTAAGAAAAAGAGCGCTGCTGTGTCTGTAGAGCAAGTTATTGCGATAGAAGATTTCTTTCAAACGAATTTCGCAAGGTAGAACTTGATGCCATCACAAGAGTGTGATCGGCTCTCGTCTCCATTCAATAAAATCGCCCGGGCAAAATAATGTTCACAGCGAGTCTCCAGAAACTCTGAACTTATAAATAGCGCGACTGTTTGAATAAGACATTGCACCATCTCAATCCACGCACAAAAATCTGCATTGTTCCAGACCTTGGAAATTTAAGAGATTACAGCCGAGCTTTCATTTGAAGCAATGGCTATCTTCCGTGAAAAGTTGTGTTCCTTTATCGTCGAAAACTGAATTATCGCCTGTTCAAATAAGCCGAAATCATACAGAACGTGTGGATATCACATCCAGATTCTGTAAAATTCACTTGAATCGAGAAGATAACAACAGCTGATCGGGATTTTTTGCCATCAAAATTGAACTAGGTGAAAGTTCTCGTTTTTTAGCAGCAAGCTAATCTGCACCGGGAGCGAGCTCCTACATGTCCGTGTAATTTCCCATCATGCCAGATTATGGCTTTGGGTGTTAACGGTCTTTGCGAATATCCAGCTGGAATGGGGCCGTGAGAGAAACACGTTATTTAGTTGAAGCAAGGCTTTGATCGTTGAGATGATCGACCTGACTCAGTGAAATCTTCACTGAACACGAGGGGAACAGAACTGTGAGATAAGAAGGGCAGTACGGCAGAGATGCAAAAAATACTTTTGGACTGTAGAAAGAAAACAGCATTCTAATATCCTTATAGGCACCGTTCATGTTGGAAGGAAGAAAGATACTTCAAGACAAGAAAGCAGCTAGGCTTCCCTTCTCAAACCACGAAGATGATTCAGTGAAGCCTCGGGGTGACGAAAAACTGGTGCCCGCTGCAAGGCTTCCTTCGAAAAAGAGAATAACATTTAGGGTTGGAAATTTTCTCTCAATGTTTTACAAACATAATAGCAAACCGGCATGATATAATATGGTTTCTCGTTTTACGGTATATCGACTGTGAAATTTAACCAGGTTTTACCGGAGGGCCCCTTGGAAAACAGTCTTCGCTGACGGGAAAGACTCCCTGCATAAAATGGAAAAAGGAAAATGAAATATGAAGTAGCTTACAACTCAAGAGAATAAACTAAGTTAGGATTGCATAGGATTTAATCAAAATTATTCATGCCTCAACCTTTTCTCATGCAAACACCCTGCAAAGCTTCTTTAAGATCCGATAAAGTACACCTATAAGTCTACTGTTTAACTCAACAATGCATCCTGTAGAGATTGTGTACCCAAAACAGACAATCAGAAAACGTTCGAGTGGATCGGTAGAAATCAAAACGAATAGATATCGTGCGGGAATTAACAAGCTAATCGCACCTGGGAGGAGTGCTATCATAAAGATGCAAGATTGGCATTGGGCGATCTACAGTACATGTCTTGATTATGTCATCCGTTGTAAGGGCACGAGCTGTCAAAATCTCTCTCTCTCTCTCTCTCTTTCTCTCAAGCATCTCTCTTTCTCTCAAGCATCTCTCTCTCTCTCTTTCGTGAGCCGATATATCCGACGCAGGTTGCTTGGTTTTCTCCAAACTAACAGAAAAAATTCCAATCAACTGTTTACGAACACTGAGTCTTTGGCAAATCAAGGAAAACACGGATGTTATTTCTTTACGTCATTTACTCTCAAAGACACAGCACCTGTGCATACAAAAGGCAAACACGAACACAAACAAGCAGCCCTTCAACAGGACATTCACTGAGTTCAATGCGTAGTTCTAAATGTGCATTCAGAGAGAAGAGTCAACATCGCTGTTCAAATGATTTAACTACGGGGAGAGCGTGATCGGGCATAATAGACGATACTGACTTATTCAAGGGTATGCAAAATATCACAGCGTGCAGAAAGGCAGAACATAAGCAGTAGAGCCTTTCTTTTGGTTTAACTTGTTTATGAGCTGGATTAGAAAGTATGATGCATTGTCTGGGGCAGGAATTATTGGATTTAGGCCAGCTTATGTACAATTGTTGGTGTGGTCTTGTCAGCCTGCGAAGCAAATATTAAGATTAAACCTCGAACCAGCCTTGTAATGAAGACAAAGTTGGCAATCTAGCATCAGCTGAGGACAAATTTAACATAACAGGCCGAAAGTGTATTTGCATGAATGAGGGGCTGTGAATTGTTTATTTTGCATCTGAGAATGAAAGATAAGGTTGTTCTCATCTCCCTCTCCTCTTTCCATTTCGCTTTGTTCCTTTGCTGGAGCTTTCCATAGGCCACCCCAAGGTCTTTCCCCAAGATATTCCTGTTCACTTGTGCGCTGAACAATCTGAGACAGGCAACAGTAAACCATCTCAGTGAAAATCCACCCTACCAGAAAAACCCGGAGCTCTGTATTTGGTTTCTACTGAGCTCGAAATCGAGTATGCTGTGTGAGGCCAATGGAAGCATTGGGGATATAATTTCACGAGGAGGAAACAGCTTTTGATAGAGCCGCAAAATGCTCGATTGTCACTAATAGTGTGGCAATCTTATAACGACCCAGCAACCAGGATACGTGTCAGGTGGATTCCCAACGCCGACCGCAAAGCCGGTGAACGTAGAGGGTCACCGGCAGTAGGGGCATCCGGATGCAAAGGGGGCATCTTCCTGAGGCAGAAGATACTGATCAGCAATGACGAGGATGATTCTTCATGAGGCATAAGATAATGACTTTGACGAAGATGGACGCTTGTCCACACCAGCAGTCTCACGCGAGATGGGTTCAAACCAGAAGATGACGGAGAAGAACAGCAATCATGCAGCATGACTCATCTTTCATGACGTCATGTGACACAATAAAGGGAGGGTCAACGTTTTGAAGGTCAAGGCGGGGAAAAAAAGAAATGAATGAAAAAAGAAAAGCCAGCACAGATTCACAATCACTTATCTAAAGGGACCATGGCGAGAACGATATGAATCCATAATTTATTGGCTTTGAAAAGTTAGCAGAAAGGTTTGCAAGCTCCACGTCTAGTCATATTTGCTTGTCAAGTCGAAAATCTGCAAATCCATGCAATACTTATGCAAATCTACAGGAAGAGCGTCCTCATTAATCAACCATTCCCTTGAATCTCTCATCACAGTTCTAAGATTTGAGACAGCAACATCCGTATGTTTGCGTTGTGTATGTAAATTCAAGGGTTTTTCAGATCAGACGGGTAATGTTGGTTTAAGGTAGGCGGAGATATACGAAGTTCAACGATTCTCAAGCAAATCGATACAGAGCCTCTTTTTAAACGGAGCCTCTATTTGAACGGAGCAAAGGTTATCAAAAATACCAATCGCTTTTTGCAGCAATCATGTAATCTTGATGTCAGGCCCTTTTTGTGAAAGTAGAGTGACTTGATCTATAATGTGTATATATATTTATGTACATATATTTAATATGTATATATATTTAATATGTATATATATTTAATATGTATATATATTTGATATGTATTTTATACACATGATTCTACCTAGATGTCAAAGGTAGAAATTTGGACACTGAGAGGCTTTTTGCTTATCAAACAGCGTCCAAGTCCTTCCTCTCGATGTGGCCACGCCTCGTGATTCCTACGCCTGGAATTACAGAGAGCTAGCGACTCTCCTCACTCTAAGTGAAAGTTTAGCTGAGGCGGGACTCAAACCACTGACCATAGGATCAATGCGCAAGAGTCTTACCATCTTGACACCTGAATTTAACATGTAGTTGCCAGCTTAATGCTATGCAAGAATTACGGAGTGATCATTAGCACTATCTATGAGCATCAATCGTTCGATGGCCTGACTAAAAAGAACAGCTATAGAGTTAGCCGGTAAAAATCGCTGTTCTAATGGAATTTTGTATGATAAAGAAACCAATGGGTTTGGATTTATCTTTGATTCTCGTCCTTCCTCGCTTTACGCAAAAATTTCATTGAATTATATTCGTTCAAACTCTGCTGAACAAATCTGACAGCCGCTTTGGTGGGGCGTTTATATACTGTGAGAACAACAGATATCTGCTTCAGGCATCACACGAAGTGCTTAAAAATAATTTTAGAAACTCCGATAACTATTTAGGAGATGCTAAGATGGCTCGTTTTTACTTGAGAATCGTTCCTAGGCTAGGGTTGTTTCGGCATTTCTGTCTTCTCGTTGGACAACGAAAGGCAAGACGAGCAAGGAACAGGGAGATAATACGCAGGCACAAGACGAAGGAGTACAAAGCAGGGAATAAGAAGGGGTTAGTCACGCAAAAAGGAACAACCATAATGCTATATAAGCTATCTGTTAGTCATGACACTAGATATGTATCCAATATCAGATGACGTGGCTGCATGTAATTGCTGATTTAGTAGGACGGATTCAAGGTCCAATGTAAAACGACAAAACGGGCAACAGTTTAGGAGGAAAATCATAGTTAAGAAGCAAAGAACTTAGCGCGATTGTGAAAAGTAATGCGGATGAAGAATTTCGTGTTGTGTTGATAAGTTTTAGAGATTTCCCCGCTTTTACATCTGGTGTTTCCCTATATTCCTATTAGAAGTGATATCCTTCCTAAGCTAGACTTATCCATGTCTGATATAGATTTGAATCATTCGCTGTTTAAAACTTGTATGAACATTACGTCGCTTGTGACTATGAACCAAATTCAGTATAATGATCCTCATCGAGACGAATTCAGAGAATGATGTATCTTGCAGACTTATAATCCACGCCTCATTGTTGCGTTAGTTACCATGCTGTCTTCCCATTCAACTGCTTTTCCAAGAGCACAAACCTCTAGATTTAATGCGAAATTCTGCTGACAATACGTCGATTAATGGAGTAAGTGACCATTTTGGGGAGTGGCGCCAGATATGCATGGTGTGGAGGAAAGACAAGCAAGACAAGACAAGATTGGTAGGCGGTGGAGCGGAAAACGCAACGAAGAGACTTTGAACCACATAGACCTCCCGTTCATATGGTGCCCACGCAAACAATTTCGAGCACGATTCGACGGGCTATTGGAAAATGCTCATCGAAAAATGATGATCAGGAAAGGTAGTTGCCAGTAAAAGTCGTTGAAATGGTTGCAGAGGGAATACGAATGCGGCTACTAGAGCACTATGTATTAGTAAGAAGCTTCAGAGGCAGTTAGAATGAGAGCATTTTCATCCAGATTAAACTTTTGGCCTAATATGCAAAACCGCAAACTGAACTGGACATTCGAGTTGTTTTGGAAGCGAAATTATCAACTAGGAATATTCTCTAAAGAGTTCACTGCATATTGTGTGATTCCCTGTCAAAATCCCACACCAAAAAAGCCGAAGATCAGTATGATAATTTTCACTGCGGCAGACAAAAGTTGAGGCCATAGGAAGCACACCAATGCAAAGAGAAGCTGAATTGTATACACATTGTTTGATAGCATTTGAATTTGTACGGGCATAAAAAGGACCGTGTACCGGCAAAGTAACTCCAAGTAAACAATAAGTAAAAGAGGCGGATACTAAACGCTTTCAGACGGGATAAGGTGCATTAAAAATAATTTGAATGTCACAGCAAACTGCCTCGGTTTCTCATGCGCGTGCGCAAATCCCCTTCTTCATTACGGTGTCTTGGTGCCGGCAATGGGGCCTCAATCAAAGAACACATCCAAAGGTCTCAAATGATAGTCAAATAAGCGTCTGGTGCGCCTCTCTTGGTTTCTCAACTGATTCTTGAAACGGTTATCCTCATGATCAACGTAAACCACTTTCGACCAGATGCTTCAGACGGGTCTCGAGAGCCTCCAGATATAAACGTTCAATTGAGAGCACAAAACTTCTAGCACTTGAAAATCTTCCTCTAGCAAACAATTGGATACATGCTTTCAAAAGCGAAAGGACCCTGAATATCATAGTTAATGAGTAGCATCATACTGTATACTGGTATTGGGAAGACCCGGGGCTTGAAAACATTCGCGCCAAAATATACCAACGACAGTGATAGTGACGAACTAATACCAATACTAGCTAAAAAAAGACGAGTCTCTTACTCGATACAAGCGTCAAGGAGCATCTTGTTACTTGAGGTACCATCCTTTAAGACGGCATTGTACGGTGGGGAGAACAGTCCTTTCCTCGACCTTCTTCCCCTCCAGCTTTCGGGGAAAATTTTCCTTAGAATGAAGGGAGTCGTTAGCTCTCTGTAATTCCGCACGAGATTTGGTCACATCGAGAGGAATGATACGAGGACTGCTTAATAAGCAAAAAGCTTCTCGGGGTCCCAAAGTCTACCTTCAGATGCTAGGTAAAAATCACGAAAAAAGAAAAAAAAACTTGACGACAATGGAGGATGACATCTTGCCATAGCAGTAAATTTTTCTAATCTAGCTGATTCGGAGATATTTACATGAATAATTGAAGTCAACGATCTAGAATCTAGCGATCAAAACTCAAAGCTGGCTAGAAAGAACAAAGCTTCATAGCGCAGATGTACGTAACGTGTACAGCCCTGTGAATGCCCTTTGTGTTCCAGTCGATCATGGACAACTGTTTTCTCTTTGCCCATAGGACGAATTCTCTGTCATGAAAATACTAAATATGACGACGGCGGGAACCCACATCTAACTACTCATAGTGCATCGCTCCATCTTGGTACTTATCTTAACCAAAGGTAGTCGAATCTACTTAGACTTTTTAGGTAGCAACGATGATCGTCTATATTCGATTCTCTTGCAGCCACTTTTCCTGAAAATATTCACGACGAATTCGGTGCTGCAACGTTTGCAAATTAATGTGGTGATTTAAAGTGAGACGACACCTTATCGTCGTTTCTGTTAAAAGATTTTTTAGTCCAAATAGATATGATTGAGGTTAGAATATGATTATCTGTAACTGGTCCTTGACTCGACCGCAATTAAAAAGCATTGATAGAGTACGAGATAAACTGGGTCAAAACATGACAGCAGGGAGAGAGCGTGCAACACAATACTTCAAGTTTTCGCGCAAAGGCCGCAAAACTTCAGTCAGATCTTGAAGCCCGCCTTAGAAAAATTTGCAAGGCATCTCGCGTGATTGCCGATTGTGCAGGATGCCTTTTCATACAGTGCAATAGAGAACGCATTACGCGCATACCCGACACCGTAAACTCAACGTTGTATTAATACAACAAAATACCTGCTGCTAAAGGCGAAGGTGATTGCTACGAATGCATCCTACTAAAGAGCAAGGCTAGCGGCATTGCAATCTCTGTATGAACAGCGACGGCATAAAAACTCCATGGTATAATTAGCACCCTCGAATGATTTAATCTTGAAATGCATGGAACAGGAGACAATTCCTACCTACTCGCAAAGCTCCAAGTTCAACCTAGGAATTAAAGGGATTTTAGAGTTCGCTTTTCACCCACTTTGCAGCCTTTTTACGCCTCTTTGGAACTTCCAGAAAGATTTACTCGTTGAAGATTTCAAACTCTGTCAAAGCTGCTAGAATGGGGCTCAATTCTTGCTACGAAGAAGGCGCTGTTATTGTGAAATCGGAAGTCCTACATACATTCGTATCTCTCTGTCAAAGTATCGTTTGGCTAGAGGATAGATATTTCTTAGGCAAGATCATTTCCATTTGAGCCCGTAATACTTCCCCGTGATAATATTTCCCGTTGATAATATTTCCCCGTGTGGCAGTGAGTCAGAATCGTTTCAAACTGGCAACCATACATAATTTTTCTGCCGTTTTTCACCGAGCAGAATTCATAAACATTCTTTATTTGTGTAATGGAGATGTCTACGATACCGCCTCTTCGTGAAGGGGCAGCTACCGTCGAAACTAGGCAAATAATGACACTTGCAACCATGTATGGATATAAAGTTGACTGGGTAGATCGTACTAAAGTCTGCATCGTAGCTCCCGCTGATAACTGATGTAAAAAAAACGCTCGTGGCTTATCGATGGCCGGGTACATTTAAATCAACCAAAAGGCGAAATATTTCCATCTCTTTAGGAAACGGGGAATACACGACGAAGGTTTTGAACCCCTGGAGAAACAGTGGATATGCAGCGATGCAGTGGAGCGTACGAAATAAGCAGCACCAACAGAGCCATCATGTAAACAACAAAGCAAGCAAGTTCTCGTAGATTATCATTCTGCTTGCGATTTCTCTTTCGAAAAGAATGCATTCAGCGCCATGACCGCTGCAAACACATTAGGGCGACGGGGAGAAGCGGAATTCTGGGCCGGTCGAGAAAACGAGCGGGGCATTTTTGACTAGTAAGAACAAATGCAAACAAGTGAAGCGAACTTACTGTAGCAGTTTGTAGGGTCTTTTACTCCAAGTACTTGACCATTTGGCATGACAGTCAGGTAGAAGCCCGACTTGCTTCTCAGTCGCCTTCGACGTGATGTCTTTGCATGGCTCGTGCATTTGCAGTGGTCTTCTTCTAGTCCCTCCTTCATCGAGCAATCCTTAGTCTGGCCGAATACTTTCCAGGCTCCTCCTAGGCAGTTCGAGCGTTTAAACCAAGTTCCTTGATGGTGGATACCAATCGGCTCTGGAGACCATTCATTTACAAAGTCGTACATAGTTTGCCTATAAACAAGTATAAAAATGAAAAGGCTTTCCAAACAAGATTACGCTTGATTCTATTAATAATCTCATACAAATAAATTTTTATCGCTAGCACTGGTTTCCCAAATCTAGCCAACGCTTGCCATTGGTCAGCCTCTCTGCAACCTGTTCAAAGCACAGTGTACCGTGGTATTATTCGAACTGTTGAAACAACTACTAAGCAACTCCTGCTCCAAACCTTTCAATCAATGCCGTTGACCTCTTGACAAAACCAAAGAGGTTATTTGATTTGAAAGAAACGGACATAATTGCTTGGTGTTTCCTGAAGGACCTTTCAAAGGCAGACAATAGGCGAGTGAAACGGCGAATAAAAGCAAATCGTCTTTTGTATTCCTCGTCTGAATCGAACTCAAAGTAACAACAGCTCTGAAACAAAACAAGAGAACAAAGGGCGGGTCGAATCTCGCCCATTTGCCTTGCTTCTTGCGATGAAAATTTTATGCAGCTCTACCTTGGCATCTCCTCGACGATAAAACCCGTTGTTCGAACCAGGGTTGTTTGGGTTACCTGAAGAAGGCGAATCCTCTACCTGCACAGCTAGTTGCAATAAGAATTCGACTGGCTATTTGCGAGGCAATGCCACATGACGTTAAATGGCATTGTTTGACAAGGCTTGTTCTCTACAATTCCATCCAAACACACGGCTGAGTAAACAAACGTAGATTCATACGGGACCCATACATGTAATATTAATAAACTGTGGAGATATTAAATAATTCGTACAATTTGCATTTACAAATAGAACCGGTATGCACAAGGTGAATCGGAGCATCCATGCTGGACATACGCTGCGCTCTCTTGGTGGGAGAGTTGCAGGAATCAATTGCTCCGCATTGTAATGCCATTGCAAGCAGTTCAATCAGACACGTAAAATCAGAAAACCCAGAGTTCCGGAGAAGCAGGCAACAGAAACTGCCGCGTTGGAACTATGACTCGATTTGTGTTAGATAAAAGGAACTGATGGAAAAGTCTTCATTTACATGCACATCGCCAATATTGGCTCCTGGTTAGTAGATGCTGCATCAAATCAACCGAATTCCGAAATTCGAAATCATGGTGGGTCCAGGGGTGGAGTCAGAGGGGAGCGGGGGTTACAGTCCCTCCTTTGGAAAAAGTCAAATATATGACTGATTGGTACCAAACGCAAACTTCTGTGAATTAATAGCCCCCTTGATGGGCAACTTAGCACCGTTATCGGGAAAATCCTGAGAAGACCCCTGTCGAAATATAAGCTAGGATGAGTAAAAATGGGGCAGGTAAATTTGTTAACATGAGTTAAGACTGATGTAAGAAGGGAGATGAACACACAGGAAAGATGTAATGCAAGTTTGGCTATCGAAACGGGAAAAACGTTGACACTTTCGTTCTGTACTTCGCTCCAAAAACTGATTGTTAAAGGGTGGCATGGAAGAATGATTTTCCTTCCGATCTGACGTGTCCCGATCTGGCGTAAAGATGTTTCTTCCTCCGATATGAAGATGTTTCTTCCGATCAAAGATATGAAGACCCTTCTTCCGATCAGACATGTGAAGACGTTTCTTCCGATCAAAGACATGAAGATATTTCTTAAGCACCGAGGCTACTCGCATCAAGTATTAATGTCTTCTGAGTCAGAAACCACCAATTTAGTTGTCAGGATAGTTCAGTAGTAAGATACTTGCGCATTGATCCTATAGTCGTGGTTCAAATCCACCCTCAGCCCAACTTCCACTAACGGTGGATAGAGAACGCCACTAGTTCTTTGCAACTCCAAGCTTTGGAATCACGAGGTTTGGTCACATCGAGAGGAAGGATCTGGACACTGCTAGATAAGCAAATAGCTTCTTAGTGTCAAAAACCTACCTTCAGATGTTCGGGAGTAATTAGACAAAAATAAATCACTTTAAAACATGATGAGCTTTGATGAGGATTTAGCTTTAGGTAGGCATCGAACCATTGACCTCGGGCATCGGCGGCCAAATAAATACTGTATCGACGGGTAGGGAAAGGTTCAACTTGACACAAGGTGTTTGCAATCATCATTCGAGACTGTCACTACCGCAAAAGGGCCAATACATGTGACCAATACATCATTCAATTGAATACGGTTCCGATGGCTGCTCTAAGCAATGAAAACTCAATAACCAGACAGCAGATAACAAGCTGTTGAGACGGGAGTCTTGTGGCACTTCATACGATACGAAAATCACACCAGTCTCTACTTAACTTCAATTCAAATGGCTCCGCATATGTAAATATCAGGATAGCAAAGTAGTTTGAATCGATATTGTCATACCTCATGCAGCGTGATATTTTAAAGCATTTTGTCGATCAATTAGATGTGCTGATTCGTTGCGCTGGTTGTGATCAACTATTGTCAAGAGAAAAGCAGAGGCCATTCTAAGAGCTAAGCTTACCAAAGCCGCTTTCTGTTACGTATTATTCAAGGCAATCATTCCATTTAGAACGCGTATTGTTCTCAATCAAGGCAAGTTTGATATTAAGAAATGAAACGTGTCCATTCACCGAAACTGACACTTTATTCTCACAATAACCAAAGAATAGTTAACGACTACCGAGCCAAAGGACAAAGCTTAGTTTCTTAACAAGAGAAAGATGCCGTTGGCAAAGACGGGCTGAGATAATCTCATTTTGAATAGAGCAGTAGAGTTGCCGCAATGCATTGCTACAAGCATAGCTATCCATCAGCAATGCAATGACCATATCCTTGTCAAGCACCCATAATAAATTGCCTATTTTAAAAATGGCTTTTCAAAATCCATCACCTGCCAACCACATATTATTATCTATCACCATATGAGTAATGTACCTTTCATACTGTATCGACTTCATTCACCCATTTGGGGGGGGGGGGGTGGGGGAAGAGAGCCAATTCGCATTTTCAATTGCCAGAAAAAAAGGATGGGAGAACGTCGAAGTGCGACGTCGTTATCCTATGTTAGCCCACAGAAGAAGCAAGTCCTCTTAGCAAACAGCATATTCAGAAATGAAATTCACACGAAAACTAATTCTGCATAATGATCTCCGTGGCTTTATGGATATGCTGAATAATTTTTCAACTTTTTAAGTAGATCTCTTCTCTATTTGACCTCGAAAATATCACCACTAATTAGCGCTTTAGAAAAGCGGATTTTTGCTGTTCCGAGGAAGTGAGGTGCAAATATGATACATTGTGGATATTATTTACAAAACCTAGTCCGTTCAAGACCACAGTCAAAAATTTAAATGCTTCTTATCAAAACTCTACCGTTGACAGACAACTGTTTCATGTTTATGTGCAGTCCGACGAGGATATGACATGTGCTCTCATGTGCGTCATGAAAACGCACAATACAGAAGCGAAAGGGATTTCACTTTCCCTGTAACGGGGTAAGCTACTATCGCCAGTTTAGCATGTCATGATTGGGTTCCTTCTTTGCCACTGACTAAAAAAAGGAGTTGTTTTCAAAGCAACTATTAAAGCCATGACTACACTTAAAGAGTGATCAGTCTGCAGCTCAAGTACGTCGGTTTCCCAGAACAATATCACATTATCGCATGATTTCGAATCAGCGTCTTTCGTTGTCATTGTAGGCCGAGAAATGCGAACAATTCCACAGTTGACGTTTCGATTTTTGATGAGTCATGCTAGTCTCCCTGACTTACATTAAGGATTTTAGAATAAGGATAAGAAGACTAGTCGACAAATATTCAATTCATTCCCACCCATAAAGGCGTTTTCTTCAAAATAAAAAATGAACGGATAATGATTCATAGATAATTACTGAACATAAAACAAGCATTAAATATTTGTATTCAAATGTCCATGCATATTAGAAAAAAGCACTTTGAACTTCATTATAGTTTTGTGCACATAGACGATGTATTTTTTCAATGTTATAGAAAGACACCTTCAATAATTCCACTGCTCGGTACGAGTTAGCATAAATATCTTATCAGCAAGAAAAATGAAGATGTTGAGCTGTTGAAGGTGGGGCAACTGCGTTTTCGAAGAAGTCCATTTCTATTTCTGTTTCAGAGCAATTGTGCAATGTGTCCTACATCTATCTTCGCTCAGTGACACGGGATACTTCAGCAGTATATAGAGTCTCGTTTTCAGTCTTTTCAGTAAATGATAATTCGTCTTTTCATTACGTTAGGTTAGCTACTTTGACGTAAGTAGTAGGCTAAATTCCTCTAGTTTTTAGGCCTCTGATAAAGAACAGACGCTCGCAAATGGGTGGATCTTTCTGACGCAGGAAACTTCTTGTGCATGAACTACTTCAGGAGATTTGGAAAAGTTAGCATTTGGAATATCATGAGATACACGCGCATTACATCACCAGGAAAGAAAGCTATTGGGGCGGTTCTCATAGCTGGAAAACCGTTTTAGAGAAACTGTGCAGGTGCGGTTGATCTGACTCGAGGATAGCACTTCTTCAAGGTAGAGTCTACACTTACAGAACGATTTCCCTTGACTAGAAAACACAATCGATGGAAATAACTCGGGACAACAATATAGACAAAGGGGAAGGAATAAATTCATTAGAGATGCATTAATTCTGAAATAGGCCGATAGTGCGGAAGTATCCTTGCGGGCGAACAGTGACACGTAATGTAATTGTCACATCGATTCAACATAAAGGCCTCTCGCGGCTGAGTCTGACTTATGGAGTGTGCTTTGGAATTCACCAGTGTTTCATAAAGTGTACACAATAAACCTTGCGAAATTATTTAGTAAAAAATTTGTTGCCTGACTTTTGGTCGCAATAAGCGGATAAGTTGGTGGGTGGGTGGGTGGGTGGGTGGAGAAGGGGGGCACAGGAGACCAGAAAGTCGAGAAGAGAAAAAGAATGCACTGGGGTGATCCTTGTAATATGAGGGAAATAAAGAGAGAAGATGACGAAGGAATGTGTTTCAAACGATGTCGTAAGGGGCCGAGTACAGCTTCGGCCAGCAATTCAATTACGTCATCAACATTTAAGAACGAAATATTTCCTTCTAAACGCCACGATGTCACAGATTTCATTCAGCTAGTCCAGAACGCCTTTATAAGAACAACATAAATTCTTCCAGCACTTAATATCCATTACAACACTCTTTACCTTGACGACAAAAATCTCTCAAGGCAAGTCCTAGTCACTCAAAACTCTTAACAACAAGAAAACAAATTCTCATCCAACACTTCTGTAACAAAACTCACGAACGAAAAAGTGACAGAGTGAAGAATACCGATATGTGCTTGCAGCTGTTGTTAAAGCAAGATAAACAGATATGACAAATATTTGACAGTGTATTAATGGGCATTTTCCCCATTTGGTATTGTTGGTATTTCCAAAAGTTGGCTGTCCCCGGATCCCATTTGTCAGAAAGTTTGCTAGTTGAATGAAAAGCAACACATGGAAACGATTCTGTGTTCACCTACAGATAAAGACTTTGCGAATCTGTGGCCATCTCCTATTTAAAAAGGACAGAGGAATGACCTCAATGAAACATGGACCCCCCGAAAATGTAGATGTTTGTCAATTTTATAAGAGCCAAAATTCCAGTTTGGAATGATCTATCCTACAAAGTAAAGCCATGGTTTTAAGGTATTGATCAATTCGCGGTTGTGAGAGCACATTTTTCTTAAATTTAGAATTTCTTGATTTCTCCTCTCGCGCGCAGTTCGTCACCAAATTTGACGGGAGTATAGCACGAATATATTTGCAACAATTTCAAGATAAGCCCTGCAGATTTTTCAAAATACTTGCGTAAATAGCAAATGCTTTACAAATCTTATTCAAAAGGAATTATTTTTCCTCGAGTTTCAGTTCATACACCGGCCTAGTCGCTGGAGAGAGAGAGAGAGAGAGAGAGAGAGAGAGAGAGAGAGAGAGAGAGAGAGAGAGAGAGGAAGTTCTCGGAATACACATGTCAATGCACTCACATAAACAAACAAATCTGCCCATGGTACATTAAAAAGAACGAGTTCTATAACTGTGTAACTATTAAAAAGGAGACAGCAAAAAATTACACTGCGTTTGTCCAGGCGGAAGAATGTGAATTCACACAGCTATGACCCACACGAGTTAGATCGAAAACATTCAGAGAGATTCAAGCAACGCGATTCAGGGTTAAAGAATTAACAATCGGTATCTCACTTACTACTGCTGGAGACGTTTTGGCGTTTTTCTGACAGCTGTACAGCCTCTTGGATAGATCATCCCATGATTTTGCGACATAATGCCAGCAAAACATAATCACGCAAAAGTGGGCTTGTGCGGGGCATGTCAAACGCGAAAGAAGATACTACGTCTTAGGACAAAAGCTGGATGTAACCAAAACAGAAACCAGAAACAAACATAGTGGAATGTGAAAAGCGGTGAATCAGTGCATAATAATAAAAAAATGACCCAACATGTACTCACCTACGAGAAATATGCTCAAAGACATTTGCACTAGTCATCGTGGATAATTATTGTCACGGCCCGACCCAACAGAGGCCCTGTTCTAGGTACCTGATATCAATGAAACGAAAATGACACCGATCGCTCGCTCGCTCGCTCGTGAAAGCACACTGGACTGGTCGTGAGCTTTGCAAGGTGGTAAATTATCAACGATAAGTTGCGCGCGGAATTAGCATAATTCCTTTGAAACGTTAGACGATCAAGCCATCTCTATTTCCAGACTGGCAGATCAAAGGGATTTCACGGACCACTGCTTTGATTGTTTTAAAACGGCAGTATGATTGTTTTCGGGGGTTGGTCGTAGTGGTTTCATCCAGCATTCAAGTGGAGTGTGCAATCCACTGAATGCGACAAATAAACTGCCGACTCAGAATGAAGCAAGCAAAAAGCAGCTCATTCATTCGTCAGTAGTCGGTGCGAAATGCAAATTTAATCCCAAGTACACAACAGAATAAAGAGCGGCAAGGCAAGGCATGTTTAAAAAGATGAGGTTGAACAAAATTTTGAAATAAGGATTTTGGGAGGTTTCCTTGCCGGCTATCGACTAATGAATGAATGTATGTATGAATGTATGTATGAATGCATGTATGAATGTATGAATGAATGAATGAATGAATGAATGTATATGTATGTATGTATGTATGTATGTATGTATGTATGTATGTACATGAATATATGTATGTATGTATGTATGTACATGTATGTATGTATGTATGTATGTATTATAATTCTAATTGCTTTCTTGGAGTAGAACCACTGACCAACGGATATGTGACCAAAATCCCTGCCACTGAGCTGTTGTCCATACACAATTGATTTTAACTTAAGATAATCAAAACAAAATTAAACTTTACTAAGAACTTAAAGAAACTAAAAGCTTTTTTATACATATCATTAATGACCCTGAGAAACATTTTGCTAATCGAGCAGTTTCCAAGTCTTTTCTCCCAACGTGACCACACCTCGAGATTCCTACGCTTGGAATTACAGAGACTTGGCGGCGGCTCTCCTCACTAAAAGTGAAAGTTTAGCTTAGGGTAGATTCGAACCACTGACCATGAGAGGAATGCGCAAAAATCATACCACTGAGCTTCCCTGACACCTGACAGCTTTTCCAGGCACTCAAGATTTTGACAAATCTTCCGCTTTGAGCTTCAACCACGCCTATTCTACAGTTAACCCTGATAACGCCCGACCTTGAGAGCACTCTTGAAAATAAAATGGATTCGGAGAATTCGACTTCAAAACAGCAATACAGTGTATCAACAATTTGTCGAAGGTTTCAGGAAACGGGCGGATATGTCCTTAAGATATTTTTTCCTCTAACGAAGTTTTTCAATTTCCAGGGAACCTAGCAGTAAGTCTCTGTTTTCCCGTTTCCTTGTGACATCATACGTGCACTCTGAACGTCGAGTAAAGCCAACGGAAATAGGGCAACGCAAGCAAATCACTACGTTTTCTGTTCGAAGATCGCCCCCTTCTCATTCAAATGTAGGGTAATTCTTCCCAATGACGTCACAGGGCATAGACCTCGCGCGCGAGATAATCGTAATGAAAACTAATCGAATCCGAAACGTAAATAACTCTGAATGCTATAATTAATCATGGGCATGCCGCGATTGTGTTTAGGTATGCTACACGAGTACCGAGATAGCGTCAATGAAACCAACCTACGTGAAAGTCACAGGCCTTTGGGATGAATCATAGCGTATGGCCTACGCAGGCACTGCAATTCATGCAAATCAATTAAAAAGCAAAATGTAATCTCATGCAACAAAACTGTCCCATTTCAATACGCAAACACATTAAATGGGGGCAAGTTGAATCACTGCTATGCAATAAAGACGTGGGCATCATTATCAGAACCCTACCATTGAAGGACCTTCGAAACCTCATTACATGATGACAAATATCACTCGAATATTTAAGATCAGCATCAAGTCGGTTTGCCCGGCAAGAGCTTAAGATGCCATACATTGTCTGGATTTCCAATAGCCCAACGTTGGATGAATGGGAAAATCAGGCGGAAAATAGAAAAACGTCGCTACTTCCCTGTGCTCTCCAGGGAGTGTAAAGCCTCATTAGGGTGTAGGGAGGACGTGGGCTAATGCACGACAATAAGCAGCAAACGATGCGTCCCTTTGACGAATGGAGTTTGACCGAAGCACAGAGTCGGGACCCATCAACAGGAGAATAAGTTGCACGGGAGCCACAAGCGGAACTACAAGCATGAATGCTTCATTCAAACACTCTTCATCGCTCCGTTTTCTTCGTGCCAAGACTTCAGCCCAGCATTTACAAGTATATTGAATTCGTGTATCAGTCTCATCGTCTATCCCAACTGCGTAGTAATCTCAAGGCCTTAGTGCGCCCAGTTGAATAGAAACGGAACCTGTTGTCAAAATGCTCAATAACGATGCAAATTAGTCTAACCTCGGGCGAATCTGGAATAATTGTGTCCACACTGCAAAATCTAACATGGGTTAAAGCTAACCTGGAGCGAGCCCGGGTTAGTTGTATAGTGTGGACAGGACTTAATACTGAATCACAGAGCATCGTCTGCTGGTCACAAAATTCGCCTCAAATCTTCTGTCTCATGCGTGGCAGAAAAAAACACAGGCTTCGAACAGTTCCGACACGCGTTGTTAGGCCCCGTGGGTCTTTGGTAATAACGTAGCAAAGCGTTATTACGTTTGAAGGCAAACACATCTGAACTCCCTTGGTCCCCTATACGAAGAAAACAAAAGATGCCGCTTTGGTACAGAAATTCAAACAAGAATGAAATAACAGGGTAGAGCATCAAACAAGCAAATACCTTATTGATTGGCTTGATGGGGTACGAAGGATGCACATTGACGCGTGAAATACGCGCTTTTAATCATCTTTCGTGATTAGAAGACGAGTATCGTTTACAACAGGAGAAAAACGCCATGTCAATATTTGCGGGCTTAGTATGCGTATATTTGCCAGATTCTTGGCACTTCGTCATTGGCACTTCAGTATGGCCATATTTAGCCCTGTATACTTCATCCCATTACAGCAACAGTACGTAACATGAGAAGGGCAAAAAACCTGCATAAGACTGAATGAGACGTCAAGTGCCAAAGGCAAAGAAAACTTTGCTGTTCTTCCTTGATGTTCCCCAAGGAACCTTATTTGCAGAGAAGGGAAGATCCCAGCTCTGAGAAGCAGAGCTTGATTGAAGCACAGACCATTGTAGTTGATCCATTTTACACGGGCTGCAAAAAGCCAATATTTCGTGAAAACACCAACACTGGGGGTCCATGTATCTGCTCGAACCTTCCTAACAAGCACATCAAGAAAACCACAAGTAGCTTCAATGGGGTTCGAACCGCATAGCCTCGATTCACGCCCAATAAACTATGCTACGGCCACCTCTGCTAATGCCAACTATGAACTGCAGAAGCAATAGATCGGAAATTTTCAAAGGTTCTCCAAGTTTAAGCAACCCCTGTAAATGCAAGAAAATCTTATGAACCGTATTCTGTAACAACAAATCTAAACAAAGATTCCAGAACGAACGTCATCGGATGCAAGACTGCGGTTATGGAATAGTGTCCTGGCCTTGCCTCTCAGTCCTAGCTGAACTTCGAGATTCGAAATCCTGAGGCCAGGAGTTTTGAATAATTACTCTTCTCAATCATAGAGTGATATTTTCCTTGGTAGCACTCGGATCTCCGTTTGCACAGCAAAGGGAAAATGTATCGAAGGATCCATTCTTGCCTAGAAGGATCTCTTTATATGCAAATGCCTTGTCTTTAAACAGCGCCATACTGACCTTACAGTACAGTGACAATCGAAGATCAATGAAAGCTCATCCCTCATACATTGTCAAATAAAAGCTTGAGTTCATTTGATCAGATTTTTTATGAAAGTTCAAACATTCTTACGAAATTGCCATGTTAAATACACGGGCAGGTTTGATGGCCTGAGCCTTGCCTCTTTCCTTCACAGTAAATAGAATTTAGGTCTTAACCAAGGTCAGAAATGTATCGATTGATTCAAAGACGAATGAAGGAGATTATAAACGCTTAGGTCATGATTATGATGCTAAGGACTGGCCAGGAAAGCCATCGTTCTGCGGTCTTTTCATAATCCTGTTGACGAGCAGAACTGAAGGGAATTACAAAGACCCTGTATTAGAAGCAAGTAAATTATCGAGAAGCTGCCCGGGGCATCGAGAACAAAGTAAAAAAAGTTGAGATAAATTCATGAGCGTTAACAGGACGATTTGATACTTTGTAGAGAGTTGAAAGGTAGCAATATTCCATGAAACATGACTGCAGATGCACTGGAATATCCAATAACTGGCACGCACAAATAACTGATATATCTTATCAGCAAAAGTATCAGCGTGATGAAAATAGCTTTATTGAGGACAGAAACTTCTCTGCACATACAGCCTGACATCTGAGTGGCATGTGTCACTCACAAAGTTGCCCTTTTGAGGCAAAGCTTTTTGGCTAAAATGACAATCTTATGTCTTAAGCTTGGGTCAAACGACCCATCGTCTCGTCCAACATCTCCAATATTCAACACACCACTGGTAGACACCCAAGCTCCAGTGGCCAAACCATCCAGCATCTAAACCAACACTTGGGACAACATTTGATCAAAAGCATTTTACCGCCATATATCACAGAGCCTGGGCACAGGATTACGGCAAAGCAAAGCAGGCAAAGCAAGCAAAGCAAAGCAGGGCAACTTTCATTTGTTAACGCAGTCTGGGTACGTGTCAGCTATACAGCTGATGTGGGCCTGCGGCATTACTGCTTGTGTCCAAAGAATTACTTCTGAGTACTCATTCACCGACCTCGGAAGGATGGACAGCTGAGTTGGCTGTTGGCTTGTGGTTAGTGGTTCCGACGGCGGGGATTCGAACCCACGCGAGTAGACCTGGCATGATTCGAAACACTGCGCCACTCGGCAAACACAATACTGGCAAGTGGGCCTAACTTAATGGACTACGCTGGCTGCGAAAAGCACTCCCCTCGACTTTTGGAAGAGAAAGGCGATTGCTCCTGGGACACAGCTACATGAACCTAGGGATGCCGTTTTCATTTTATTGAGATTAGGTTTAATGATCGATCCGGTTTGAGCTGATCCACATTTTGAAACGAAATCGTCAAGTTGCCTCCCTCGTCAGACAGATCTCAAACTAAAAACTTCTTCAATAAAATCAGAAGAAGGCTTGGTAAGACGTCTCGTTCTAACAGCTAGGCTGAACTGGGCTCGGTTTATCCATAACCTACGTCAAAGGAAGAAAATTTCTTAATAGGAGATTCGCATGTCCCATTTCACGAAAGACTGCCCCGAGAACTGTTTGAACCCCTTAATCTTTGCTTTGAAGCTACACAGCCTGTTGCCATCTTGTCATTACGAAGATTGCAGCCATTTTTCGCCAACTGTTGACAATGAGAAAACCAAAATAGTCTTCGTCTCGGTATTTAGTATTTTACGAACAAAAAAAATGCGTGCACCCACAAGGTGTATTGTTTAACTAGCACTGTTATACGTTAAGTAGTCTCCATGAAACAGTAAAAGCAGATATCATCTCCCAGAGCAAAGCAATTTCTACGATCAAAACAAACACTTTGAGCGTCATCAGCAATGAAATAATTGACTCAACGAACCCAGGAATAATATTAAAAATATACCCAGGAAGAAAGGTAATTAGGAAGAACGAAGATACAATGTAGAGATAAAGAAACCAACATGGAGCCCCTGCACGAGCTAAACAACTTGCATACGTCAGCGCAATCACTGCGGCTGAAATCTTATTTGTGCCAAATTGTCAACAGTCATCATGGCCCGAGTATGTTTAAGACATGCATGACATTCCAGAGGATATTGTGACGTAGTCAAGGGCATTAGCCACATACGTCACTGCGCTTCTAATCTTCTTGCAACCATTGAAGCTAAGGAAGTATTGGTTTGTATGGCACAAGAATGTTGCAGCTGTAATTGAGAGAGTTTTGATGAGAAGTGGCAGAATGAAAACAAGTTAAGAGCTTTCCTGAGTAGGCTTGAAATTCTGTTGACAGTCGCGGTTGTGCTGGAGTGACCCAGGTCCTCATTGTGGCTTCTCGCCATTCAGGTAGCATACCACCCATAGAACGATTCCTCTCTTCCTGGCAAAACTGAGTGGAGCCAACCAAGCCACCATCTCTATCTACTGTCTGGAAGGACATTCGCTCGTGCTTTTCTCAAAATTAGAACCATTCCAAAGAAAGCCCCAAATACCATCAAAAAGTGTAAGAAGTTAGAAAGAAGAATTCAGAAAGAGATTAAAGAGAAGACTGCAGACAACCAGGAGCATTGGATTTAACACGAATCATATCGTAGTCTTGGAAGAGGCAAAGAAATGAGAGACAATTTTAGATAATAGAAGCAATGTCTATAAGACTACAGGCAGAACAAGTGTTTTCCGCTGCCGGGCTTCAAGGGTGAGATGATGGCACCATTGTGAAACCGATTCACATTTGTAAATTGTTTGTTAAAAAGATGAAAGAGAACGATGTCGGGATGAGGGTGAGGAGGATGGCTGTAAGGCGGAGAAAGAGGGAAGACCGAAAAGGAGGTGGATGGAGTGTGTTAGGGAGGATAAGGTGGGAGTGGGGGAGACGGAGGAGGAGCGCACAGGATAGGGCTAATCTGCACCGGCAACCCCAGAGATGGAATTCAAGCCCGAAGAAGAAGAAGAATGAATTTTAGCAATTTCCACGTGCGTACATGAAACAGGGATAGAAAGGACG
Source organism: Pseudorhiza aurosa (assembly GCA_964026355.1). Taxonomy (NCBI): domain Eukaryota; kingdom Metazoa; phylum Cnidaria; class Scyphozoa; order Rhizostomeae; family Lychnorhizidae; genus Pseudorhiza; species Pseudorhiza aurosa. Next base: position 6,956,006 of record OZ032114.1, on the reverse strand, counting down.
TCACATAGCTTCGTTGGGCAAAGTGATCGAGAGTGGCAGCTGGAACAGAGCCAAAGATGTTAGGAATCATCTCCCACTAAGAATAGCCAAACGTTGGCCCGCTAATCGGCCGAGAGAGGTAGCCGTTGCTAGATGATGTATGAGTTCGAGTAGCGTCGTCATCTTTATCTCTTAATTATTAAACATTATCTAAATTTTCAACTCTTAATCGTTTTTGTATTGAGTTCAGGAAATAGAAGAAAAGATTACAGTAGAAAGAGCGATAGCCGCAATAAAGTTGGAATCACCGGTGGCTTATCAATCCATTGGGTAGGTGCCAGCTTTATTCTTTGGCACATTAGGCAGAGAAATCTGAAGAATGTTAAGGTGCAGGTTGCGCATAGAAACAAATCCCAGATCGAGGAATGAATGGAAGGATGTACATCAGTTTACTTAAGTCCACATGACTATTCAGATTAGGCTTGGCGTCGTTGCCCAAAAAAATTTACAGGACGCAAGACTAATCCTTTAAATCTGATAGCAACTAGATCGAAATTGGGAGGACCCATTGAAAACCAGCATATGCTGAAGGGCAACCCTCCTTAATAGAATTAAAAGAATTGAATATACATATATTTAATATAAATCTGTTAGAATAAGTAATAATATAAATATTTAATATAAATATGTTAAAATAAGTAATAATATAAATATTTAATATAGATATGTTAGAATAAGTAATAATATAAGTATTTAATATAAATATGTTAGATATAAATTCATATGAAGTATATTTTCTGCAAATAAAATGGTGAATAAAAATAAAATAAATTTCCTCCACGAACAAGGGGTGGGAGAGGGGAATCCAAGAAGACGTAGGCCAACAAATTACCTACATGAGCAAAAGTTATGATTCTATCCGTTGAACCATTGAACTTATTATATTGCGAATCCTGCTTTTTGTTTGAACTTTCTGGATTTGAGAAATAAATCTATCAAAAAACTATGCCAAGCAGTGGTGTTCATAAACTGGAAGTGAAAAAGGAACGCATTTGAGCAGCATAGCAATTTGAGAATGAAAGCTTTTCGGATCATTGCTTTTCGCATCAGGTTGTTAAATTCTCCAGACCACTTGCAGACGACCACGTAGTATGACATAACGTCTTAAACCTTTCGTTGATTGGCGAGAACAGGAAGAGGGGATCCTTCATCAGCACTGCATTGAGACACAATCGAATGAAATTGTCTCTCAGCAATCAGAATTGCCAATTTATAACTTCACAACAACTGTATCAATAAAACTTTCTCCAATTTGTCCCTTGCAAGCGATCGAGAGCCGCCCTATACAGAAGAACTCTGAATTTAAGGCTTGACAGGCTTAACCTAAATTTCCAAAGACTTGACTTTACAGACATTAAGAGATCACCAGTTATTTCATAGCCGCCATAGAATTCCGTTTCATCAAGTACAGACCCTAACCCTTCCTCTGTTCCTGACCCGAAAATGACCCCAACCGTGACCTCTGCTTTGATCCTTACTTTGGTCCTGCCCCTTTTTGCTCAGTACTTGCCATTTTCTGTTTTCAGTCGCTGGCAACTGAAAAAATATCTGACGAACTAGATATTTTTGTCGCTGCTGACAAAAACTCGCATGGTTTCCCCCCACACAGACTTGCGATTTTTGTCGCTAGCAAGAGAAATCGCCGCAGTCTCTGGCGACAAAAATCGCTAGTATGCGATAGATGTCATGGATGATTGTCCACACCGGCGTAATCCCCTTGGCTGTTACACTTTTTGACTTAGCAAGAGCAGGCTTGAACATGCCCTGGTACTATTCCCCACAGGGTAACGCCCTCCAGCGTGATTTAAGTGCGCGATGTTGATGTTAATTGGGTCGCCTTTCACTGAAGTCTTCACACATTTCTTTTGTTCTGTTGGAGATATTTGATTCCCTACACCTTATGCACCCAGGAAATGAGAGGGAATGAGAGGTAATAAGGCCTGCAAGCCGAACCCATCATAGGGACGGAATGAATGACTGAAAGGGCATGATAGTTTTCCTTATGTATGATAAGTATAATATGGTCAGCAAGAAAAAACCAAGGAACTTGACAACACCTCGAACATAGCAAAGAAATATCAAACAGCGGAAAGTCCATGTCAAACTGGATATTCCGCTATTGAAAGGTTCTGTATGTTTTGCTTCTAGAAGTCGCAGCAAAAGACAGTAGTAAGAATGAAAGGAAAATTATTGAAAGGTTACGCGTGGACTTCAAATTAAAAGCAAACATCGTTTCAGCTAATATTAATCTATGCTGCTTTTACCTCTATTTGTATTAAATTACACTTTACCATAATACACTTTGTGCCTTTCACGTTGCATTTTATTTCATTGCATCACATCATATCATATTGCACTGTACTCTTAATATCATTTCATGTTTGCAACATCATTCCATGGTACATGTTACTTAACGTTGCACAAAATAAAAGGCACCTGGTTGCTCGACACTTCCAGGTAAGCGGCAAGGTGGCACAGAGGCTCTCGTCGTGCCAAATTTCACTTCTTAAGCACACAAAATCTACCCCTGGGCAACGTGGTAGCCACATTTCAATCAATGTCAGTGGAGTCCATTTAGCATTTAGGCTTCATCTTCAGCTGCGCAAATAAATGTCACTTTGCATCGAAGGGTGTTTATATCTAACCTATCTTTTCTTTCATTCACACGGCAACGAGACACTTAAATCTAACACCATCTTTGATAGATTAGATTTACAGTTGATACAACAGAGCCTTGACTGTGGCTTTGATACGGACGACGACAAAACAGGAAACATGTTTTATCTGAGAATCTCGTCTCTCAAATTCTAACTCGAAGACACAGTCGTATCATCGGCTGACCCAAAATTGCCGCCAAGGTAAAAGAAAGATTTTCACCGTCAGTAAGTGGCAGGTGACGTCAAAGCTACGAGGACCGCACTTAGCCATACGGAGGGCTCCCTGGGCCTAAGTTAACTTTGCGAACCCCGTTCTACTTTTATCGTATTACGTCATAATGCAATAAAATACTACAACTTCTGTGTGGTTGGAATTGTTCAAAATAGCTCTCTCATGTTTCACTACAATACAGCCGTTCTCTCCTAAAAACTGGAAAATGACAGAAAATATTATCTACGAAACTTCATAAAATCGACGGAGATGAAGTTACATGTTCAAACCATTTCCCTTTAAACTTAACGTGACCCCTGATTTTGGAAATTTCCCGAGTGCCTCTGGGCCCGGCCCCTGACAGGCCACCTTCCCATGCCTTCACTGCCTCCTGCGCAGAGACATTGATGCCTTGCACAAGAGTACAATGTAGGAATTGTCATAAAATGTAAAAAGGTATCTGGAAATCTCCAGGTTGGTAGTCTTGATTAGAGAAATATTAAGAGTAGCTGAATGGCTGGCAACAAAATCATAGTTCAAGGAATTAGCATCACGAAGCAGTTTCCGACGTAGGCTCGGAAAAAAAACATAATTTTAAAGTTTTTTGATCGTCAGATTCCGGGAAAAAACAGCGAACTGAGCAATTTGCTCCACGTGTCTTATGATTTCATCATTTGCCCCCTAGAATAAGCATTTAATCATTGAACTGACGTCCGCCATTATTAATTAAAAGCCGCACAGAAGACTGACAAAGGCGATGGCTGCCAATGATGGGGCATTCAAAAATGGGCAAATACTCTTACTAAGCTTTCTCTGTTCCTCCTTGTTTGGGTAAGCGAAAAACAACATATCAATAGTGTTTATGAAATATGAGTTACCTTTGTCTCTCCGCTACGTCATAAGTACCACAACAGTTTGAGGGCCACCTCGCAGTATTGTAACAGGTAAGGAGTTTTCTGGGCCTAAATCCATTACATGGTCGGTTACCTGGCAACCTATTACTCGAACTTGCTAGACTTGCCACCGATAATGCGACCCCGGTCATCGATTCGCTGTCATTCCTCCGAGCAAGTTTGCTCACGAAGCAACATTTTGGAAAACAGGTCATCTGGATTACATGCGGAAGCCTTGACTTCTATCGTGCGAGCCTTTTCAGAAAACAAGGGCCTGTTGCCCACTTGAAATCTGACGGTGTTTCATGCCACTGTCGAAAACTTCAGACGGCCGCCGAGGGCATCATCATAAAGTGATCGCAGACGTTGGCCTCAAGCGAGCATGAACTTGTTATAATACATTAGAGCGAGAACAATAATAATTTGTATTCATTTCCGTGTGTTTGGCGGGTAAGTATACAGCATGGATCCGTGTCAATCAAAAGATCACTAATTCATCACACAGCCTAATCGACCGCCAACGGAATAGAATCGAGGCAGTCAATGCACCGAAATCCAAGAAAACAAAAGTGTTTCCACTTTGTAGACTTTGGATATAACAAAGCACAATTGTGACGTCAATTTAAGCCAATGTCAACGTGTTTTCGTTGGAGGTATCCCATCGCGTCTGTCTGAGGATTTCGTAGATCTTTCGACACGAATTCACAGCCCGCTTGTTTACAAAGATTACAGTATTAGAAAAACCACAAGGGGGGGGGGGGGGGGAGTGATCCGTCTGAAGAGATCTACTGAGACGAAAGTCGTTCTTGTTTACCCTGAATCCAGCTGAAAATCTGAAAATTTGAATTTTCCCTTTTAATTTTAACGCAAACTTGTACCTGGTGTTGTGGATAGACACTCTCGCAAATAGGCAAATAGGCGTTGCTTGGAATAGGTTCATTGCCCTAGGCATGCAGTTGCTTCTTGCCTGTACAAAGCGTTGCCCTTCACCAAACAGATACGATACAAGGAACTTAGCAAAGCGAGAAAATCGCCCCCTCTTCCAAATTTATCACGTGGACAAGGCATTGAATTCAAGTTCCACATGGGATGGAGAATGTAACAATTTAGTCTCGTGCACGGATGATCATTGCTGCTGCTGTTACAACAGCATCGATTGAACCTCGCTCAGCATCACAGACACGATGGATCAATATAGCTCAAGATATATTGCTAATTCGCCTTCCCCCCGCGAGAGGCTTTCGCTGATTACAGTAAACAAATGTAAGGATTGGATTTCTTGAGGAAGAAACATTACTGTCCAACCGGCAAAAGGGGATCAGCTGAGAATTGACGGGACAAATGTTTTCAAATATTTTACAATGTTGGTAAGTACTTCCCAAAGCGGCACCCTCATATGAAAACCCTTGATAAGCGAAACGCAATACGTGCTAATTCAATTTTCCGATGAGGTTAGATCAAGGGGTGGACCTGCTAACGGTGTTACTTCACTATAAGTGTGATGAGAACTGTGCATCGATTAAACCTGCCAACAGAATGTCAACACTCGTTCTCGAACGAGAAAAGAACCCAAAAATGGGGGCAAAAAAATCATGTGTTTTGGTCGTAATTTACCCTTAGCGCCCTCTCTTTCTATCGCTAAAGCTACTTCAAATTCATTCCAGAAGAAGGGAGCAAATTTGAGAACATTTTAGGAAAATGTGTTTTGGAGATGATACTAGGTTTTATTCTAAATCGAGTTTGAAGCTTTGAATCTTTAGTGCTTCTCAGAACGAAGGGATGTTGCGAGACTCGAAATTAGTAAGAGCAATTGTATATAGCTGGCAGTTTCACACCATAGGAGCAGCCATATACCAAATTAATCTGTTTCATTTCTTCTCTTACTCCTTTACTATAGCTTTATTTACCCATTTTACGATCAGAAATTTTCGTTCAATAGGCCAGATTAATAAGAACTCAATATGCGAGCGAAGTCGGCTGATAAGTTGATTGCCCATTTGAAATTGCAATGAAGGCTGTGCAGGTAGCTACTGCCCTTGAAAGTGGGCTTACTAACTGGGAGATTTTTTCCAAATTTGCCACTGACAGAGTCGACAGCGAGCAGGGATTTGGAAATGTGATTGAGCACTGAGCGCGCAACAAATGTGTCACAAAGATGCCAGAATGTAAAGTCAGTTAACTCAGACGAAAAATATAGTGAAGGGTTGAAACGCAACAAATTGTAAAAAACTTACATGAGCTTGGTAAATCTGATCTTGCACTTTGCAACAGTGTTAAGTGAATGCTTTAAGAAACGTCCACGACTGCCTATTCAATATGCGTCCGAGATCTTAACGATATTGCCCAAGCGCATCCGATTGTAGTCAGACAAATCGAAGAGCTGACATCCGTTCCGGAAAAATCATTTAAGTAAAGCGATGGGCTAGGGAGAGCTCGGCTAAGAATGGATGCCTTGAAGAAGATCGCACCGGAAGCGCTTTACTCAAACAATCATACGTATAAATATAGGGTATCCGTGCGAATATTGACACCAGAGAGGCATAGCACGCAGATTGCTTAGAAGTAACCTGTTGCAGACTAATTACCACATAACGTGACCAGTTAAATGACATTCGGGTACTTGAATCGCGTGCTATTAACGCACTCGCATCCAAGTAAACCTTGACGCAAGGGAACAATACCCCAAATCAGATTGTTTTGCGTGTGAATTAAGTGTAGATTACTTGAATAAAGACGAGCTGCACTTGATTGAGTAGGTCCCTAATGTAATAGCCGTGTGTGGCAACTCATAACGAAGGGGTTTGAATCCTTCGATATTCGCAATAGAAGTACCATAAGCGAGGGAGGCAACGTGAAACCACCTCACATAAATCAATTTCCATAGAGAAAAAAGACTCGGAGCCCTGGTTCTGGCTTCTGCTGTGCTCAAACCGAGCATGCTATGCTGTTTCTGCTTACGTCACAGTCAGCATGTACATAGTCATAATTATGTATATATGTGTATATACATAAATGTATCTGTGTAGATGTATCTGATATCTCTCTCCCCTTAGACCTCTGATTTCTTCTTTCTTCCTGTGTTGGGGCTTTGTATAGGCCACCATGGCCTTTCCCCAACATAACTCACTAAAAAAAGATATAAGCATATAATGATATAGATATGTGTGTGTGTATGTGTGTGTTTGTGTGTGAGTCTGTATGTGTGTGTATGTGTGTGTGTTTACGCGTAAGATCATTGGGGGTAGCGGTGCGGAAAGAAACGAAACACATTTACGGATACGCCTTCGTCCAAAGATAAACCTGATTTTCCTTTGACTGTGCAATAACAGTTTATAAGCTGCTTCTATTCTTTTAGTTTGAGTTTCCCAGGCTAGTCCTAACGGTGTTACCTTCCAGAAAATGACCTCACACACGATCCTGCGTTCATTGTAAAAGCGTGAAGGAGACTTGTGTAGAACTACTTGGTACGGTTTTTTTCATTCACCGTATTCATTCAATCAAAACCAGGAGCTTAATACTTGGTACGGTTTTTTCATTCACCGTATTCATTCAATCAAAACCAGGAGCTTTAATTTTTACAACCAAATCCTTCTTCTTGTCACCGTCCCTTCTCATTGATTCGGCACTGGGAGCAGCAAATACGTCATCTGCTTGTAACTTCAAGGGGCTGAGTTGCTTTGTACACAAAACAGTTTAATTAGAGCGAATCCCGGCGTTGTTGAAGTATTTCACAACGTAAATATGACAGAAGGATATTTCTAGGCAGGAAGGTAATGTGAGTGGAGACATGAATGGCAATTATCGGCTACTTGATGATTCAAACTGTATTCACAGCGGGGTTTTTGCATCGAAAGCAAGCGAACACTTTCGCCAAACCTGAACAATTGACAATAGTCCCGATTTTGACAGCAGCCTCACAGAATACGTCTACAGCCATCCCTGCCTTGTTTGCTACTTGATTCATGACGCAATTTATAAACCGTATTTCAAGAACAAGATACGCCTTTTCTATTGTAAGAAGTGGATTAGCTGTGTAGTACTTTGGAAAATAAGAAAACTTAAGCAGCGTCAAAATGCTGTTGAAGTTGCTTTGAAATAATCCATTGCATGAATTATTAAAGAGTTGAGAATCTTTACCCTCGAGTAGATGTATTGGTGCTGACATATCTGCGCTGAGAGAGTACATACAGTAGATAAATCAAGCATTTAGAATTGACAAGACACTGACATCTGCCACTAGGACAAGGCTGTATAAATGGGGGAGATTGTCAAGAGAAACCCTTCTTGCCGTAAAATTCCTAGCCTTAAATTTTATTGGATTGATTGAAGAAATACAGATAGATAAGAACATCTGGCGCAAAATAGGTGACATAATGACAAGATCGTGAGAACTGAATAAATAGGACTGTTTTGGTATCCCTTGACAAGGCGAGATGTAGAACGCTCTCATCCTGTACAAATCCGTTTCACCGTTAAGACAAATATTCAGTTTTGTAAGACGATTACATAAGAATCCAAAGAAAATCCCACACAGATTTAAAGTAGCAAAAGTCCATGTGAAAAATTGATCTGAAGAATTGAGAGTCAACACGTCATCAACATCTTTCTCATAGCATCATTATTACTGTTATCATCAAAAATCTATTTATTTTGGGCCGGAAGAAAATAGCTAAATTACAGCTTATGAAGTCCTTCTATTTACAGTATACATTATTTCCAATAAAACTATTAATATATATCGGAGTTAAAGAAAATCTTTCCTTTCCGGATATGTATTTTGCAAAAGCTAATATATTTTCAACATCTGATTTGATTTTTAAAGATTTGTGCGTATTCGACGCCTCCATCATTACAATAATCATAATCATAATCATCGTCACCATTGCCATCATGACCATCATCATAACCACTATGATCCCCTGAATTTCTTGTCATCCATCAGTTTCACATACAAAGATTTTAACCAGAAATGCACAGTCAACACAATGAAACAGGATCGTTGAAGATTCCAGCCGACTACTTACATGTGTATGATATTAAACGATAGCACAAACTAGAAAATTATTGTAAACGATAAAACCCATTGAAATGAGGTGAAAATATAGATAAATCGTCAAAGTAACAATAAAATATCTATGGGCTAAAAATTGACAGATTACCTATAAATATATGAATAAATTTTTGGATATCTATTAGTGCACATTCCTATTCTAAAAGCATTTAGTTTATGCACTATGAATCAAATCTACTCATGGCATTTATTCTTTCCTGAAGTGTCAATGCGTAATGCTCAGTCAGTCTTCTGGAATCAACGTATACAGGAAATGCTAATAAGTTACAAAACTATATGGAAATGTAGGGAAAAAGTGAGGGGATCTTGCAGTCGAGAAACAAGTTGAACAAGTCAACTTCCAGCAGCAGCGCACAATGCGATAGAGAAATCTGCAATGAACCAAGTCTGCCATCCATTGCAATGAAATGCGAAAGCACAATTAAGCGTTGGAAGAGCCCTGCTACAATTCTGCTGTGAAGTATGCAGAAGGCAGGGTTCTGATTGCATCTAAAAGCTGAACTTCAGTCAACTTTCTGGCCCTCTTGAAAATTACAGAAATCGTTTGTCAATCGAGCCCTGCTCACTCAGGGGAGCGATTAAAAAATAAAATACAATCTATGAAGGACAGCAGATTGACAAGTAGTGGCTGAGCAGCGAAGCGGTTGAAAAATGAGAAAATCAAGAGGGCAAGAAACAGATGTAAAAAGTTACAAATTGTAAACCTATGTTTTCAGGAAGAAAGATCATTTCTAGCTACGCAGAGGTTCAGAGACCAACTCAAGAGTCAGCTTCTAGAAGTAGTACCGCGATTAGGAGACAGAAAGAGCTTAAATAAATAAGGAAGAAGAGGAAAGTTGTGATGACAAATGACCATTTGATGTGAGGATCGCTTGGTGGTAAGGTGCTTGCTCACTGATCATGTGGTTCGATCCAAGCCTTGCTCCCAACATTCGATTAAAGTGAGGATAGTTGCTGGCTTTTTGTTATTCCAGACGCATGAATAATGAGGTGTGGTCGCATCGAGGTAAGGGACCAGGACACTGTTCAATAAGATAGCTCTTCAGAGTACTGTACCTACCTTCGCATGCAAATAAAGAAAGAATGACCGCTTACCACAGCGGTTTCATGCGTTGATGATAAGCTGTTTAATCAATGACTGCACGAGAGTCATGATAAAGATGTTTCAGAACTGCTTGACTTCATGATGATAAGAGACGAGCTTTTCTTCTGCTTGCTGCGACTATCAACGGGTAAAGCGAGAATTGCAGAGAAGAGAGAAGAGCGTTACGACGCAAAATTGGTGTGGGAATGTATTCAAATCGAAAACAATTTTCAAGTGAACAGTCATCACCCCACTAAAACGAAAGTGAAATGAATCGGATAAGACTCAAAAGATGCAATGCTTCAGTCGGCATGGGACAATTTCATGCATGATTTGCAAAGTTTGAGCAATCCCCCGTGGATGTGAGATATGTTTATTTAGGCCCGAAGCGAATGTTTGGCTGTGCTTTGCAACGTAACTGAGCATATAGCATAGTTCGAATGTCTAAAGCTCTCGCCAAATGAAAGATCCATGTTCTCATCTTGAATCTGGTAGGCGAAATAAAATGGTGGCAACTTCATCGAGACAGAGACCCACGTGAGGTAAATGTCGTGTACGCATGCGCGGCGACAAAGAATTCATAACCAGGGTGTCAGGCGTAGCGAACGGAGCTTGCTATCCTTGATAAATCGAAATTCATGTAAAAATGTCAGATAGAATTTACAATCACCCTTGATTTAAAGATAGCATTACGCTTTTACTATACAATGTTTTGATGAAAGCTACATGTCAGGAATGCCTACACAAAGATGAGAATCGGCTACTTTACTAGCAGAAGCAATTTTGCAAAAAAATATCCAGGAAAAATGACTTTGAAATCACAGAAATTTTCATTTATCATTTAAAAGTGTGATTTTATGTATGCTAATCAGTGACTAAAAACAGTAACATCCCATTGCAAGAGCAATGAGAAATATGCGGTGACAGTTCCTTTCAAACGATACGATACGATTCTACGTGGTAAGGCAGTTTGAAATACAAGTACTATATGCTTCTTCATGGCCGTTTGACGAACCAGAAGAATTGCACGGATCTATCAAAGTAACATTGAGAATGCAACTTCTGTGGGTTATCATTCACGCCTCATGAAACATTCACGTCATCTAAAACACGTTAACAGTGAAAACCATAAACTGTTCCGCTTGTATGAAGAGTGTGTCCAGAGACGGATTTGGAAATCTCAGGCTTCGATCATTGAGAAGTCGGGGAAATGAACATTTTTGCTACGTCTTAGCAGCTAGACGTTCGATAATCGATGGAACACTTGCCAATTTCACCTTCAAATTGCTTGGGAATTTGTCTGCCCGAGTATACCTAAAAGATGCAGTTTTCTTATTAAACAAACAAACAAACAAACAAACAAACGAAGTAATAAATAAAATGAAGCATCTCGACCGACTTCTTGGCTTCTTTCAGGAAGGCTTTCAATTATGATAAAAAAATGACAGCCTTAAAAATATAATGGGAAAAAACATTGTGCAGGTGTCATCAAAAACGTATTGTATCACATTGTATTACATTTTACTGCATTGAATTGCATGTTTCCAGGTATTGATTTGCATTGAATGGTAATGTGCTCTTTTGCATTTGTTGAAGCATCGCATTACACTCTATTGCATTGCATCGCAAATTATTGCATTCTATTGCATCGCATACTAACACCAAGAGAACTATAGATAACACAGCACTCCTAATCTACGTTAAATGTTAAAAATACTATTTCATATACCGTAAATGATCCCCGAATTAAAACAGGAATTGCAATGATCACTCTTAAACTGTGACTGCGATTAGAGTTTCCGTAAGAAAAACTATTTATGGAATACATAATGTAGAAAAGCCTTACTGGAGTTCAAACTCATCAGTCAAGAGGCGACGCGCGAGGCATACATGTCAAATTGTAATGTCATTATACAGAGGGAAATAGAACGCGAGAAAGGTGATGACAGACGCAGGATATACGACGAATGCAATCACTCTCGAGCACCCAACTCGAGTGGAGAAAATGCAGTAAACGAATGAAAGCAAAGCATTCCCAAACAATTCAAACCTCCCAATAACAGCAAAAATGAGTCGGCTACTTTTGAACTCAGATCACATGTAGGACCCTCGATGTCGCAGTATTTTCATAATGTCTCGTAGGTTATGGTGTATAAATGTTCGTATCATCATTGTTACCTATGGACATCTAAATTCAAACTGAATTAGGGAATCTAACACAAGATCTGACGTGAAGTGGGATATTCCGTTGAAAACTACTCAAGTCAAAAGCAGATATTATATTTCCTGCATCAGAGCAAATGCAATATTATTTTAAGCTCCTCCTGAAGAACGGTGCAAGGGTTGCGCGCTAGATGACTAGTGCATGGCCAAATAATGCAACCAAACAATATCAATTGCTTTCGGGATACAAAATCTCCAAAGACTAATTGGAAGAACGGGCGCAATCAGGAAGATTTGAAGACCGTCCATCGCAGGATTGTCAGAAACCTATATTCGACCATTCCGACGACATCAGGAAGCGCTTTTTTCAGCAAGAAAAAGATTACATCTGAGATTTCGCTCGCCAAGGGACAAAACCTGCTGAAACAGTTAAAAAAGAAAGAAAAAAACCGCTGCTGTACCTGACAACTTGTCCTGTCGAATCAGTGAACAATATCGCTTGCAAACCTTTTTGGAACTTGAGCTCTGATCCATCGTTATATTGAATCCAAACTTCTCCATTTTCAAACTATAATTCGAATTCAGAAAAACTGTGACACCTAGGGTAGCAGGTACAACAAAAAAAGAGGGAAACATCACAAAATGATGCAATCCTTAAATTTGCACTGGTTTTCCCTTGATCAGAAATGGCAAACAAAAGCTAGGCATCGATATTGCCATAAATACTCATTAACTCTTTTTACAGCCATAAGGAAGCTCCGTACCAAATTGACTTAGAAGTAAAATGGCACTTTCACAACAACAGTCCGCATTGAATTAAGTAAAATCAAGTGCAGGTAATATCAGCACAAAAGTTGCTCCGAAGTGCTCTGGCTATCAATTGTGCAAACTCATAAATCAGGGGTTGCGGGTTCAAATCCAGCACGATGTACAAGAAAAACACTCTCAGCGAAAAAGGCAACAGCAAACTACCTTCAAAAAGACCACTTCCCTAGAATATACTTGGAGCCATGCCAATAATATATGCATCGATAAAAATCGAGTGTATTGCTTTATTTTTTATCAACACGTGAACCAAGGATTTTTGCACGTACCAGGTTTAGCACGACGAGACTCAAGATCCATTCTCACTTTTCCTGCTACTAAAATTACCACCAAATAATTTCGGTTCTTCAGTGCGCAATACCCTCCTGGCTGCAGTATTTAAACTTATTTACCGTTTTAGCTTTGCACTCTTCTTTATTCTTTCGACTGCTGCTTATGATATCTCGTACTTTGATATTCCACGCCTCCCCTTTCTCTGTTAACTTGCCTTCCTTTTCTAGTTTAAATGGATTCCCACTCTCATCTCTTCACTCAAGTGCTACTTTCTTAAACGCTCGCTTCGGTATTCACTATCAAAAGTCACGCTCGAGTTTGACGCAAAACAGTTGTATTCTTGTTGCACGAGGCTACGAAAATATAACACTGGACAAAGACAGGTACAATCCACGTATTCATTTTAAGACGGAAACTGAACGTGAACAGTAACTTTGCAGGCTTGAAGCAGGAGTAACTATCAATTCAGTAATCTTTCACAAACTTTGAAAACTAAAATTAGTGATTCATAGGCAGTAAATGAGGACTCACTTGCGATGCCCAGCCGGTATTTGGCACAAATATACTTTTCAGGGGAAATGCTTTCTCCCTGGGCCCATGCTCAAATGATGACCCGTGTGAGGACTTCTGCGTGGGAGCGCAATTTTTGCTCGGAAGAAGTGCTGGGTTGCAGTTCTTGTTGTATTTCGAAAGCGTCATTGAAGATGCAGATGATCCCAATTGCTTCAGCCTTGATTTGCTTTCAGAAAGAACAGTGCCCTCGTATGACAGCACAGAAACTGAAGACGGCCCGCACGCCGGTGGGGACAGCGGCGACTTTGTCTCTGAAGGGCAGCTATACGCAACGAAGGAGATTAGATTAGATTAGCTTGGGAGAACTGCAGGCCCTAAATGAATACAGCCAATGCGTCAATGGAGATGGTATTCAGAAGCACAGACTCACTCTAAACATGCCTTACATAACACGTTGGTCTGAGTTTTATACTCACGTTCTTGAAATGAATTAAAAGTCAAAGCGAATGTAATACATAGCGTCACATTACCTTCGTGTAAATTTGTTCTCTTTATGATTGGAGTGGTTTCGCCAGTCATGCCTTGGCGCCAAAATGGCGGATGAGCAAGGAACATAAGTAGACTTGCTTTCTCTTTTAAAATGTCTATTTTGTGAGGTTTATCCATATTTGCAACGCCATGGGCACGACGGGCAATACCACTCCAATTATCCTTTTGCAGCTAAATATTGTGTAACAATTTTTGCAATATTTGTATCTCTACGTTTGGTGTAAGTTTTAGGGTTGTTATGTATTTCCATGCTCCCTTTGCTTTTGTATTGTAATTTTTTGTCATTGTAAATTCTATGAGAATATAAAAAAGGACATTCCCTTCCACAACAATGCATAGTATGGCATGGACCGGCCATTCCTTACATTTCACTATACTCGCTGAATTGCATACATTACATTATGTGATATTATTTTATACCGCATTGCACTGCACTGCACTGCACTATGAGATGTCGCTTGAATCGCATTGCGACAGATATGCAATCGCATTTGTACTTATACTTTTAGACATCAAAATATATGTAAATAGACTCTTTTTGTCTATAATTGACTTGAATTAGCACTATTGCTATTCTAGTCGCCAACTTAAAATAACTTGCATTATTATCATATACTATTTTGCTAAAGTGCTTCGTGTTGCTATTGCTAACCAAGTGAGCACCCCCCAGTGACCTCAGGTGAGCAAAGGTCTGAGAAACCATGACAGCACTCAAAGATTAGTACGCATTATAATTATCATAATCATTATTATTACTATTATTATAGCATTACAATGTATTGCAGTGAGATTAATCAAACTGCGACAGATTGCATTTCGGTGGATTAAATTACGATGAACTCATATATTACAATGGGTATCATTACAGCACATAACAAATCATTTCGGATAATCTAGAAACTGGCGGCAGCACACTTCCATCAAAGCACATACTTCTCATCCTTACAGCTTACCTTCTTCCGAGTGCTGCACTTCCTTTTGACAGGGTTGCATTCGAAGGTCTTCGGCTCACAATGATTGGAAACAGTGACTCCGAGTTCGACTCGTGCTGACTGACGCAAGTCTCTAATGTTTTGCAACGCTGCAAGCATTCTTTGGCATGTTCCAATAACTGAACTGCTTCGGCGGAGAAACCAGAACTACTCGTGGTAACGGCAGCCTTCGTTTCAAACGACTTACCGTCCGAGCAAATCACTTGAATTCGAGTAGAAGATATGTGAACCTTTGCACCTATGAATGAAAAATTAGGCACAAGCTGATGGACGCAATCTACTTTTACAGGGCAATTCAGTCGGTTCAGAGCAAAGCCACTATCAAAGGAGCTTTTGTCCAAATAAAATCTAGGCACAAAACGTAATGTACAAGCTAAGACAGTGGTCACATGAAGTTCCTTCTAAAAGTTAAAATTTGTCCAGAAAGCATTGGCCAATTTTCAAAGTTACAGGCACTGAAAAGTCGCAAGAGTCCTTCGGAGTTTTAGAAAATGCTTGATTTCATTGGTAGAACAAGCCTCATCTGATCTTTTCGACTAGCAGCTGAAAGTCAGATTTCATTGTACTCATTGACGAATATCCCTCTGGTATGACTTTTGACAAGTTGGAAATTTAGGAGTCGTGATATAAGATAAGCAAGGCTTGATGAAGGAAGAATCTTCTCCTTCTCTTTCTTTGGAATCACTCCTAATTGATGAAGATGTGTTGTGATGCCGCATCTGCGACTGTGTGGAACTGTTCGGTTTTTACCATTGGGTCACGGTGGAAGGCAACAGGAACGAGAGCAAGAAATTGAGATTGAAGACGGGAAAGGAGCGATAATTCGTGAGTGAGGCCAGAACAGGAAGCGATTCGTTCACTTCCTCATTATTGAAGCTTTACCCGGTTCTGTTTGATTACATCCATCGATTTTAATTGGGTTTATCTACAATTAAGTCTGACTCGTTTGCAGCTGGCCTAAATATCTGGCAAGGCGCCTTGTTGGAAAAAACTTGCTAGGATCAATAAAGTTTATGAAAAATGCAGGCCGACGCATTGTAACAAGCTCTAAAGATTGCCTGTTCGCTTGCTCTTTGTGCACGAGCTGAAGATTCACTACAATAGTGATCCAAGAAAATATTTTCCAACAATGAGAAAGGATCTTCTACAGAATAGCCCAGCCAAGCCCAGCCAAGCCCAGCCAAGCCCAGCCAAGCCCAGCCAAGCCCAACCTCAGCCAGTCACAAGCCAGCGATGCTTGGGACCAGTTTCAAGCCCGAAAAAGGGGAAGGTTGGCAAAAGGGAAGCACCCGGATATGAAAATCCGACAGCTTTACGTAGCCGATTGATCGAATAATATTGACGAAGGAGCCGCACCAAGCAGTTCTGCAGCGATTCCAGGAAGGGAGAAGCAAAAGAAAAAGGAAAAAGGGGGCGAAGAACAAGAAACCTTCGACGCAAACGTGACAAGACAATGCACTCTGCAATACGACGTCGAAGATTTTGCTACCGTATTTCAACGTATTTCTGATTTTCATATCATTCATCGAACGTGATTCGTCGCATTTTGTCGGAAGAAACAAAATTTTTTGATTTCTTCCGATGAAATACGTTGAATTACGATGAATTCCGTTCTGTTAGGATTATCTCCGATAGGTGGTTTTCATAAAATATGTTCGATTCTCATAAAACGGAAATAATCTTAATTGATCGTAGAATCTGAATTACGATTAAATACGTCAAAATACGTTTTATGAAAACCAGCCTTTATCCAGACAATACCGTGCAGTTGCTTCAATTTCATTTCGGTCATATCATCGTTACTTCAAGAATGCTGGCGGTAAATTATTAGGTAGATTTGGCGGTTCACTCCAAATATGACTCATTCATGAGTAAAAAACTACGAATAAACACATGCAAATAACAATTACGAAGCTGCATTGTGTCGACATTTCTTACCATCGTAGAATGTTGCCTCGAAATCAGGGTCTGGCATATTCTCCATCATGACGCATTTCGCTAATTTTGAGTAGTAGGTTACCTGGGTGAGATAATAATACAGAAACGCATGAGTGAATTTCAAGAGAGTTAACAATCGATCAAGGGAAAGAATCACGGTTATTATCATTACTACTATTAGAGTAGGCCAGCCCAGTGCTGTAGCATTGCACTGCGAAACTTGATGCAGCTTTGGGAATGCGTACGGGGTTGCGACAAACATCGTCGACAAACCAAAGGACATTTGAGCAACGAGCCGGTGTATTTACTTCGTTCTACAGATCCTTTTGTGCTAGTGCTGTTCCCTTGACTCAAAATCTAAAAATCCATAACAAACGACCCACCTTGGGCGACTTCATTCGCACCAGACGAATAAATTTATCAGCATACTGATATTTCTTCCAAAATTTTTGAGGCAAGCCACTAAACGCGTAGCTCACAGCCGAATCAGGAACCGGTGGCGGCTTCTCTTCAAGAGGAAGTCCCACTCGACCATTGGCATCATCATATGACGTAATCTTATTTCCATCCGACGAGATACGCAAGACCTCAGTGACGTACATCTCGCTTCCCTTGGGTTTGATGAACTCAAGACAAACAGTCTCGTCTTCTAAAATGCTAAGCACAACGTTGCGAGTTTTTTGTCGAATCGGACGCAGCCTGTAGACGCTGAGTGGCTGCATGATATCTCCTAAACTACATCTGTTCTTGCGGACGCGGTCAGTCGAGCTAGCGTGCTTTTGTCTGCTGTCCGAATGCGCCCCGGGTGCATTGTTTTCTTTACCTGAATTCAAATCAGATGAAACATTTCCTTGGGGTCGTGACCGACTTTTATTTGTCACGTCGTTCAAAATTCGGCGATTTTTGTCATCCCGTTGATTTGCATGTTCATGATGTGGTGTTAAGAGGTTCTCTGCGTGTTCCCTTTTGGACGAAGTGCAATTCCTCGTCGACAATTCCCCATTATGGATAGATTTGTCTGACATGTATGACGCATTAGAATAGCTTTTCGTGTGACTCCTATCTGTGTCTGCTTTATCCGTCCAAACGTTGTTTTCCCGATCTTTTTCTGCATGCCTGCACTGATATTGTGCTCGAAAATCTGATCCAACAGATTGCGAAAAACTTGATTGCCCAATGCTTCTAACATGGGTTAACACCCCTTTCTGCATATTCATGCTTTGTTGCGTAGCACGTAATTCCCACAAAACTTCCCCTCCCGAGTGGTTGTCATTTCGGCTGCAAAGAAGAATGATTACATCAGATTATCATTTCGCACATCTGAGATCATTAAGCTTTCCTGAAAAATTCAGCTAGATTCCTCGACCTCACTTAATTGAATGCAACTTTAAAGTTTAAATTGAAAGGCCATCCTTCGTAAATAAATATAAAAAACCATTACAGTTGTAGCAAAAACTTTCAAACATCTAGCTGTTTGTGTTTCCGCAAAAAGAAAGTGAAATCAACCGAGTTCCACAATTAAGGAAAATCAACGGCATAGTACCAAAAAATCCATGATACCTGCTCTACGCAAATTTTGCAGGTCAATTTTGTGTCCATGCCTATGATGAGACCCTATGATGAGACAGCATTTGCTTCAATTAACTCCACTAATGCTTGAGCAAACTCAACAACTGCGAATACAAACAGCATTGGAGTTTGGTATCGCTGCTTCCAAAGCGATGCACTCCAGACGAAACGACTGCAGTACCAAGAGGCTTGAATTTTACACAGTGAGAGTTCCCCTGTGCGCAACCAGGTGATTTGCCACGACTTCGGGAATGACGTAACGAACGCTTTCGGGGACTGATCAAAAGCGAGGGCTCTGAGAAACTTTTCGTTGCTCGTTCCACTGTCACCTAACCCAACAGGTGGAATCAAAGGAGTCAAAGAAACAACTCTAGGAATCAGTGTCGCCTTACTTACTGTTCCGTCAAATAATCTAAATAAAACTGTCATGGGAGACTTAAGAGGGCCTCACAAATCAAGAAGGGTGCAAGGAAACACGTCCTGAATCGATATTCCATTATCACGATTCACGCCCCACAAGGTCCAACAAATACGTAGCGATTTTGGTGCAATGGTACACTGCCTTTACATATCTCATAAAAACTAGCTGAGCAACATTTGACGAGTATGGAAGAAGGCTGTTAAGTTAAGAAAGGGGTTTGCTGGCCAAAACCGATGTGTTCTGCCATGATAGACAGCACTGTTTCTGTCTTGTGTGTAACCCACAAATAATTAAACATCATGAAATACTATAAGTACTAATAGACTTAAGAAAAAATGTTACGATCAATTTTCAAACTCCATACTTCGTTCCACAAACGTTTCTACCGTTGAAATCTCAAACAATTAACCACACAAAGAGAACCTGTCAACATGACCAGCTAGCTCATCACCACGATTACTGATGACACTACAATTAAATCACTCCACTTTTTGATTCTTCAATATGCATGCTTGCTTAGAAGGTGCGTTGGTCCGCTTAATTACAAGCAAAAGCGCTGCTAAAATCTCTATTACAAGACAAATGTAGACGCGGCAGGCGTCGCAAGTATTGCAGGCATCTGCTAACCTCTTTGCAAAGCCTCCAACAGACAAAATCTCAAAACTCGTGCACTCTAGCAGTGGCGGGCGCATCCATGGAGTAGCACACTTCTTTACAGTGCTCAACCAACAACGGGTCCATTATACTTTGTGGGCTGGGCTAAACTAGAAGCAAGAACGGCACAGCGGACAGCTTCAGGGTGCAGCACCACGCATAAGACGATGTCAGGCTATTCCATATTCCATTGCATGGGTAGATCGAATGAAACCGAAACTTCATTCCAATGACGACAACTTCTTTTTTCTGACGACAACGCAGTTAACGTGATTCGAGAATTACCCGTTCCGGTACTGCGACGAAAACACCTGCTAAACATAGCCATAATACATCACGAGCTATACCAGTTACGATCCAGTGCTTGGCTGTACGTGTTGGCGATGACTTGCAAAGTGAGCTTAGAGAGTCTACCGACGACGGCAGGCATTGCTTTAAGCATCATCAACACTGTCATTGGACTGCTGGCACTTTGTGGCAATTTGATCGTCTTCGTCATAGTCTACCGAAACACAAAGCTGAGAACACGCTCCAACTGTCTACTCATCTCACTGGCAACGACAGACTTTCTTGTCGGTTTGGTGCTGGAGCCGATATTCGTTATTCAAATGCTCTCATCAAAGTTGGCCTTGAACTGCGATTTGAATGGGACAAGACGCTTCCTCACGGCAACTCTCACAGGGGCATCGATGGGGACAATCGCATTGATCAGCTACGACCGATACATACACCTCTCTAAAACAGTCAACTACAACGAACATATGAAAAAGACGAAGGTTGCTGCGTTGATAACGATGTCCTGGCTGCTGCCCTTCGTTTGCACGTTTTTTAAGGACATAGGAAAGAACGAACTGGTGTACAGCGGATCTATCGTCGCCTATTCCTCCATTGCGGTGGCTATCATCGTCGTTTCGTACGTGAAAATCATGCAGATTATAAAAGCGAAGAAGAGGACGCTGAAAAGCATGAAGAATGACATGAGTGATCGACAGCAAGAGCAACGACAAGAGGTGAGACGGATACGAGGCGAGGAGAGAGCAGCCAAAGCGATTGCCACAATCATGGCATGTTTCGCGATATTCATAGCACCGATCGCTGTCTACCACGGACTGTCCGCAATAGCCAAGATCCAGTCAATGGACGTGGGAGACAAGAGCTCGTTGATACTCTTCTACGCCATCGCAATGACCATTTCCAAAGCGAACTCTGCAGTCAATCCATTCATTTACTACTACCGAATACCGGAATTCAAAGAGACGGCAAAGAAGGTGTTTGAGTCTGCTTCGATTGCGTCAAAATGAGAGTCCATACAAACGGAAGATTCAAAGCGAAAGAGGTAGAATGCCTTAGGCGGCGGTGTGGTGAACGATGATTGACGTAAAACGACATTTTGCGGTAGACGGGAAGGGACTTTCTTGTGTAAATTGATCCGACCGCATTTTTCACTGGATCGTCTCGTTAGATGGTAAACGTTAGAGGACCATAGTGCTGTATCCTGGGTGCTTAACATCCTCAAGGAACCGTGCATACTGGTTATTCTCTCTTGACCCTCTGGAAGCAAGCGCCAAAGTTGAAAAGCAGGGAAATCGATTTAAACGTCAGTGACCACAGAATATTTACACTCTCTTCTGCAAGTGCAAATATGATATAGAAAATTTCAACATTCGAATACAGTTCAATTGTACTGTGGCAAAATTAGCATTGACCTTCGTTTCGGCATGACAATACCCCCACCAGAAATAAATTGAACAAGTAATATCAAACGACAAGTTCTACATTAAAAAAACAACTGTTACACGGAAGCCTTGCGACAGTCGCGATAGAGGCCGGCGATAAGAAAAGTTAGACCAATGCGTCGGAGGACCATTCATTGAGCTTCACGCAAGAATAATTCCCCCTTTTCAAGGCTGGGATAAAATGCTTAGGACCCAGTAGCATGCTGTGTCGATTCATTGCAAAATGAAGTTAGCTATCTACAAAGCGACCAGCATTATTGTAACTCAAAAAACAACCGAGCACTTCAAAGTAAACAAATTGATGGCTCGGAATAGGCTGCTTGCTTCGTTTAATACTTCGTGAGTTAGATTGACGTTTGTTTGGGTGGATAATCTGATAGCATTGCGGTGGCAAAAACGACTAGTCCACAGCAGATTTCTGTAATATAGTGTGAATATGGACAATTCAAAGAGACCTTTACAATGACAATAAAGATCAGCAAACGGTAGCAAGATTAATCTGACAGCCATACATGCGCGTAGATACGCCATGACTTCAAGAGGGCCAAACTTGGTACATGTTCTACTAACTCGGTGTCTGCCTCCACATAGAATTGATGGCATGGGAAAGCTTCGAAATTTCAAGCAAATCTTTTCCCCTTATCTTCATGTGACCGCACATTCGCACGATTCCCATGCCTGGAAACCCAGATGAAAGACAGATTACCTCATCAAAAAAGTCTATAGCGCTTGTGTCGGACAAAAGGTTTAGGATTTACCTATCTATTCGTTCACAAAGAATGCCACCTCTCTGTTCCTTCTGTCATTTTTATGGGAAAATATGGTCAATAGAATGTCAAGAATTTCACAAAAATTTCTGTTAAAAACTTCATTTTCATTTCAGCAGACTACCGTATGAAGGGAAAGGGAAAGCTGAGTCCCATAACCGATAAGAGCTTACGGCAGCATCTGTTAGTGGAGTGCTATCCTGAGCCATTGTATTTAAAGGTAGGGATGCCAGTCACTTTCCTCCCAGTACTCTACCCCAAGTTTCACGCCAGCTACAGATTTAATGCTAGGGGTACAGATAGAAGATACCCATGAACGGGAACGACCGTGCCTCGAAACTGGGACCCTCAGCTTAGACATGTGCTCTAATCCCCATGCCAGCTACTAACGATTCTGTAGTAAAGTTGATTGATTAAGACGTGGTAGATTGATGGGTGCTTGCCGTAGAGTAAAAAAGTCAACGAAGTTGCTTAGAAAGAAAGGTTAATGCATAGAGATAGAATGGCAAACGCCGAAACAATTGCGCCCTTGTTTGGAAACAACGCATCCGATATTGGTTTGCGAGTTACGACAGAGCGAAATCTGCAATCATGATACCACTACATAAACCAGAGTTTGATCGTGAAAGCTACTGTAACGAAGCCAACGAGAGCAGAGACTCTTTCAACAAAACGACGCGATTTGCACCACTTCCTTTCCAAACACTTCCGTAACTAAAACTGTTCTAACTCGTGAGGCCTGTTGCACTCAATTCTTCTTCCTCACAACTTCCCCTGCCCTCTCCCTGTTGCTTCTCCCAAATCGCAATATCAATCAACAATAACAATTAACTCCCGCCCTACAGCCTCGTTCTACCACAGCCTTCTTTCCACATTTCCACATCACGCAGAAATATTGCGATAACAGTGGACGGTGTCCACATGGTTTTAGTCATCAGCTCCGTTCCAATGCATACCAGCGTAGGCATAGCGAATTCATACCAGCATTGCATATACAACACAACTGTCTGTTTATCTATCTAAATAAGCACGTGCGGACGAATGAAGGCCTTGATGAACGACACAAATGAAGGTGATCTACTTCATACCTGGATCGCAGTCTAACCGGAGGCGATGGTGGATGCTTCAAGTAAGCAGGTAAGGGTTCTGGGTCGGCTTCTTTGATCCCTGCTAAGACAGTAATTGGATCATTCCGTCTCATCAGATTATGCCCATGGTGGATGCTTTCCGAAGGAGCCGTTTCAGTTCTCATCGTCTCATTTCCGCTATCCAGGGAGCGACTTGCGGGCTGCAAGACGAGCATGAAAAAATTGTTTACTGGCAAATAAAAGTATGAGAAATGCGAAGCACAAAAGCGAAGAGCATAATACTATAACTAAGATAAGCCTGTTTTGGCATAGAACGACCGTGGGAATGCCAGCCAACATCACCACCTTGTCAGGTAAATCATAGCAATTGTCATAGGAATTCACCGTTCGCAAGCTAGCATCCACGAGGGGGCATGCATCGAAACGGCTAAAGAGAAATACTCGAGTTACAGCATATCAAACACAATCCACATGTCTATGAAGCATTCTGAAAACGTATACGAAACGAACCATTCTGTCGTTGAATCTCTCCTTTGATGTCATGAATGGGTGGTCCAAAATTGCTGAAGAGTTGAAAAAAGTGCAAAAGTTTAAATCCCTTCAATTATGTCAACTATATAGATGTTAAAGGAGCAAGGGGACTAAAGAAACTTAAATGATAGGAAAACCGGAAAGAGAAACGTGATTAAAAACTAGTGCGTTAACTACAAAGAGATGTCAAAATGACAGCGGAATGATGATCGAAATACGCGTTAAATAGGCCATAGGCGAAAATTACGTCTTGCAAGATATTTGAAGGAATTAACCGCTTGGATAGGATGCTACATATCTATAGTCAGATAGTATCAAATGTTCCAGTATCCTTCGAGCCTATTTATGATATCTTCAAAGCATTTCTATACGAGGCAGAGCACATATCAGGACAACAACTTTTCCAGGCAAAAGTAGGCCTACATCAATTTAGCATTGGAAAGAAGAGAAGTAAAAGGCTCTTACCTGCTAAAGAGATTCTCTCATTTGGATTCTACGAAAATAGGAGAATGAAGATAAAAAAGAAATAAAAAAACAGCAACTAATTTTCGATAGATAAAGGAAGGCATGGGATTAAAATTACGATGGATGAAAACTACTTATCTTGATTTTCACATTAATGATCATAACTGCTGCAATGATACTGAGGCAACTGGCGTTATGCAAAGTGTGGAATATACGTTGAGGCAATCGCGGTAATGACAAGGATGACGGTAACAAAATTAACGATGATAGTGATGACAGAGTTTGAATCAAACATCATCGAAGAAAGTCAACATATTGTAAGATGATACTGTTAATACAGCCTTTGGAAGTCAGCGGACAATGCCATCTTAAATCATTGGAGGTCAGGGGACAATGCCTTCTTAAATCATTGGAGGTCAGGGGACAATGCCTTCTTAAATCATTGGAGGTCAGGGGACAATGTCATCTTAAATCATTGGAGGTCAGGGGACAATGTCATCTTAAATCATTAGAGGTCATGGGCCAATGCCCTCTTAAACCGTTTCCAAGCTGGGATAAATGGGGACTGTTGGAGGCTGGAAGGACGTGCATACATGAAAACACAAGCCGCCATGCTACTGATTGAATCAATACATGAAATGGAGATAAGGAGATAGTGGCTCTTAAAAACGCTATGTTGATTATGATTAATAGCATGTTTTGAATATTAACCTTACTATTCAAACTTCTGGAAATCAATGAATAAATGCGTGATAGAGACTCTACCTTTTTAAGCAGTCTTTTTATGAGATCAGAGGCTTCTGGTGACAGAGTCCTAATAACAATAGAATAACAACATCTTAACAGGTATAAGGAAATAGAAACAAAAGCCCGAGACATGTCTTACACTGAGAAGATTTTCTGAGTTCACTAATACGCCTTACGCCACAATTGTAAATGTGTGGATTTCAGGGGCTCATAGGTTGATATCAAAAGATCCTTCAAGACAGGTTCAACAGAAAGATGGGAAATGCGTGTATACAACGAAGAGAGGCAAGCAAGTTAGATCTAACAGATCGAGACGCTGTGAAGGAAACTTTAGAGTCTCTGGCAAGAAAGCAAGATTCAAATACGTAAAAGACAGTAACTAGGTGCGCGTAAAACCGCTTGAATTATGTTGCCAATGCATATATTATATGTAACAGCTCGTATGTGATCTAAAAACTAACTTTGGTAGATCGTAGTCAGCTAATACGACCTTGCTTAGAGTGCTTCTTACGGCATCAGTCTGAAAGCAAACAATCACAAATCGATTTGAACATTTATGAAAAAATTGAATGCGAAAATGAAGATTACGATGAGAACTGAAGGCGTTTTCGTTACATTTCATAATGTAAAGCATATTCGAAGACATCGAAACCGGTGTGACGTGCGAAAGAGAAGGTAGGAAACCTAGCAAGACAGGACCCAGCAAGAAGAAGATTAATGTGAACACATGGTTTATGTTAAAGAACGCATTTTGGCTTCCTAGACGGCTGCTCAAGAGGAGAAACCAGGAACTTGCAATTGACAGGAAACCTGGCGAGAAGGAGTTCACAAACGAACGAGCAATCGATTTTGGAACATTCAGATGATAAGCGCAGGAAGCGCAAATAAACGTTATTGATGCGTAAATAAGAAAACGATCCAAAGACAACTTTTAAGGTGCTTAACACAATAGAGTGCTACGACAGTAGCTTCGGTTTACCTTAAAGCCTGGAATTAGTTTACCTAACGCCTATTCTGCAAACATTACAAGCAAGGATGTCTTTAACTTGCGGTAAACAGTAAGAGTACAGACTAATTAAGTTATATACGGAGGTATGATTATTGTGAGTCATACTACTGAAATCAAACTGTTTATTAACGATCGAGCACCAGCTTGGAATCATATATGCGGAAGCAGTGAACTGAGGATCAGTCATAGCGGGATTAGATGCAGGCGCAGGGCCAGCGAAAATTCTTCCGGGCTTTCATGACAATGTCTGATAACAATTGCTTTTATCAATGCAATATGATTTAATACTGTTATCCGTCTGACATTGCTGGGTATCTTGTTGGGCGAATTATGAAGTAAATATATCATTACTTACATTGCGGTAGCGTTTTAGTTTTAGTTGAGTTCTAATTACTATTTCAGTACAAAAATTGAGGTCAATTTTAATCGTGTTAGTGGCTTAGTGTGTAGTCTGCGGTGACATCATGCGAGAAACCTGGGTTCAATCTCCCATTGAGAAAGGTTCCATCGTTCCGACGTCAGTAAACGCGTACAAATCAATTCTAGTACAAATTTAAGTTTAAGGCGACGTGGGTACTACCGAATGCAGTATAAGTACAAAAAGACTGTCTGCTATAAATAGTCCATTCACGGCTGTGGACAAATGGAACAACAATAACGAATGAGTAAATAAACAATTTATTCCAATTTGGCGACTTCCATAGTGAATACACTAACCAAAGCCAACTAGCTAACGTTACACATACCCTCAATGAATCTAAAATTTGATATCAAGTCAAAAATGAAGTCTTAGTTTGCAATGAATATTTTGCAAGTCCTGCAAAGGCATTTATCTGTTTCCCGAAGGTATTCAACAGCGCGCAACAAAATGATATGCGCTTTCTCTGGTTTAACAGTCAAAATGACCGAGTGCACTAGAGATGGCCAATGTAGACAGCTACTGCCTTTAAAAAAGACAAGCAGTGGGCAAACTGGATTTTCATTTAGGGGAGTGAAAGCTTGGAACGGTCTATCACCTGTCGCAAAAAAGGCGCCATCAGTACAATCTTTTAAAGTAGCCATTTAAATATTTTGTTTCAGTTCTATTATTTTGGTTTAACTTTCTGTAGATTTCTACTAGTAATGAACAATTTTATCTTAATTCTTATATATCGTCATTTTGTTGAATTAGTTTGCATGTAGATGGACGGCCCCGTGTAAACCAGCACTGCTGAATGGGTTACCGTCCTAAAATAATTGAAATTATCATTATTATTACTATTATCATTAGTAATAGTTCTTAAAACCTGTGCTCCTGAACTTGCCCCTATTCTTAACAAACTATTCCAGCTTTCCTACACTCTTGGCACATTTCCCACCTCGTGGAAACAAGCCCACGTCTTTCCTATCCCAAAAAAAGGCGACAAGTCTAATCCACTCAACTATCGTCCCATTGCAATCACTTAACTCATCTCTAAAACTATGGAGACCATCATCACTAAGCAACTTCTTACCTTCCTTGAAACAAACAATCTTCTCTCTGATCACCAGTATGGCTTTCGAAAAGCCAGGTCTACTGGTGATCTTCTTGCTTATGCTGTCCATGTCTGGTCCTCTGCTCTAGAATCCAGTGGTGAGAGCAGAGTGATCTCTCTCGATATCTCCAAGGCCTTTGATCGCGTTTGGCACAAGGGTCTTCTCGCTAAACTGCCGATGTTTGGTCTCAATCAGACTCTCATTAATTGGATTGGTAGTTTCCTCTCTGATAGGTCAATTGCCGTCAGAGTGGACGGTTTCCTCTTCAATCTGCACTCCATCAATGCTGGTATACCCCAGGGCTCTGTTATCTCCCCGGTACTCTTCATTCTCTTCATAAAAGACCTACTGGCCTCTACGTCTTCTAGCATTCCCTCCTTTGCTGATGATACCTTCCTAAGTTCTTCATTTTCATTCAATCCAAATGACCATGCTTCCACCGATATCCAACTCCACAGAAACATTTCAGCCTCTCTTCTCTCCAATGATCTGACAGTTATTGAGAAGTGGGGTAAAGACAACCTAGTTTCGTTCAACAAAAGCAAGACGAAACAGGCTGTCATTTCACGCAAACGTAATCAAAACTTTCCAGCTGTCTTCATGAATAGTGATGAACTGGACACTTCAGCTTCTTTCACACAACTTGGCCTTTCACTTTCATCTAATCTCACTAAACATGCATCTCAAAAGCTCGGTTTCCTCGCCAGAGCCCGCGGGTTTTCTCATCCTCTCACCTTCTAACTATATACAAGTCCCAAATCCGTCCTTCTTTAGAGTACTGCTCCCACGTCTGGGGTGGTGCTCCAAAATCTACTCTCTGTCTTCTCGACAAAGTCCAGTCCAAAGCCATTCGTCTCATCAATAATCTTAACCTTACCAAATCTCTCCAACCTCTTTCCCATCGTCGATTAGTTGGATATCTTTCCATCTTTTATAGATACTTTCATGGACATTGTTCTCAGGAGATCAGGGATATTATTCCCGTTCCTCTGAAGCGTGTCAGGACCACCAGAAGCTCAACTCATTCACACCCTTTCCAAGTTTCACTGCCTAATCAACGAACTCTATCTCACAAATCATCATTCATCCCTAGAACATGCAACTTATGGAACGTCTTGCCTTCTTCTTGCTTTCCTGAATCTTACAATTTGCCATCTTTCAAATCCAAGATCAATAAACTTGATCTGATCACTCTCTCCTCTTAGCCTTTCGCTTTCTTCTTTGTTGAGGCATTGTATAGGCCACCATGGCCTTTCCCCAACACAACTCACTAAAAAAAAAAAAATTCGGCAGGAGATGAGGGATACATAATATCACATCGACCTATATCATAAAACTTTCTTTTCAGGTTAAACCAAAACTCATAGCGATCAAAAACTGACTTCGAAAAGGTGATGACACTCACATCAAAGGGAGGCTTTCCAACAAGGAGAGCAAACAAGAGGCAACCTAGGCTCCAGACATCCGATTCAAGACCGTGAGGGCTTCTGGTTGCGATTTCACTGCAAAATGGAAAAAAAAACTACTCAAATCTATGTGGAGTTTCGAGAATGGAAAACTGCAACATTAAACTACGTATCAGACCGGACAATAGCGCGAGTACATATAACTGCAAATGCAAGTAAGAAATGAGCTCTCCCAGTTGAAATCACTTAAGTGGGATACGCAGAGTCGTGAGAAAAATCACTAGTACCACTTTCTCAGATAAGTGCATTCCAAAAGATAAGCTTGGGGGCCTAAGTATTCTGGTTTGACGAACTGAACAAAGATTACCACAAAGTCTCGTCTGCCAATCTACCCAAAGAATAGGGTGATTCCAATACAGTGGACAATAGCAGAGCGAGAAAGGAAGAAACCCGACACTCTTTCGTCACATCTGACCAGAAACTTCGATTCTAGAAGCTTCGTTTCATACCACTGCACAACCGATGACAACATTGTTGGTAAAGACGTTTAGAAAATGCTTACGGAGAAATAAAGTTAGGCGTTCCACACATTGTGTAGTGCTTCTCCGTTGGTAACTTGAGTTTGGCCGCTAAACCGAAATCCGCGATTTTCTGTAAAAGCAAAAACGAATAAATGAATAATTATACTAATCATTATCATACCAATAATGACACGAGAGTAAATCAAAAGGAAGTAGAAAACATTGATAAGGATCACGACTTGTCACGAGAGATAAGAAAGCTACATGAGATTGAAAGGCATCCCGATCGTGATAGGAGCACTCGCAGCGAGATTTGGGGACATTGGAATAGAGCCACGGAATACTGAGTTGAAAAAAATTGTCATCTTGCATTCTGTAAGGATTCTGAGAAAGGCTCTCAAGACTTGAAAACACATTTGATGCAGAGGAACACAGGACATTTAGCGTGCAACAAAATGTACGTAAACAAAATGTACACAAGAATGAAAATAATAACCATGATGATTCCATACATATCTAAAACAAAAACACACCTCTCTAACGACAGGAAATGAGCAATTTACTGTTTCTACTGTTTACTAACGATAATTTCCAACAATGATAAATATAACAGTAGCAACAATGACAACAATTAGGTGTTCGCATTACGTCATTCATCCAGATGGCTGGAAGGCACGTTAGATGACTTTCATGAAACTAATAACCTCATCATCCAGGTCAAGTATCACAAAGAGAGTAAATGGATGATGTCAAGTAAGCTCGCCAAATATTGAGGTAGCAACAGGTAGACCCTATACAGTCTTTTTGCGGAATGCTTCCAACGAAGAAGGAAAAACGTACAATTTGCATGTCCTTTGTCAGCAGCAAGTTGCCCATTGTCAGATCCCTGTGCAAGATTCCATGGGAGTGTAAGTAAAGAACACCCATAAGGACTTGAAGGAGAATCTTTTGCGCTGCAATGGAAATTGGTCATAATTTCTCTAGAAGAAATCAGCTGTCAGACAGTCTAATAACAACTGGTCATTACTAAGCATAATACAAGCACGTTGTCGCTTAAGACAGAGTAAATTAACTGGACGTGTAGTACATAAGCTTAGGCAAAACCCCGATCGAATGTTTTGTTTTGCATCGAATGTGAAATTTTGAATTGAATGATCGAATGTGAAGTTTTGCATGACATGTCTAGCCCACATCTGAATTTTTGTAATAAAATCACGATTTGAAGAGACGAATACGAAAAGAGAAGGAAAGATTTGGATCTGCCATTTGTTAAATCCGTTAGTCTCATTTCAATTTCTATTATCGGTGTCTGATAAAGGTTGCTTGATTATACAGAGGAATCTTTGAAAATGCCTTTACGCCTAGGCGTCTTCAACGCCATGTTAGTTTTCACAGAACAAGAGGTATCGGAAGAACCATCTTATACTGACCACTGTGTTGTAGTCTCGCTTACCGAACAAAAAACTGTTACCCTTGAGTCTAAATGTCAGTGCTAATGAAAGCCAACGGTCGACATGATGTGTGGTTGATGCACACCTCCGAACACTTAGGTCTGACACCATCTAGCCATTTGTCTGCAAAGACATCTAAAAATCAGAGGAATGCCCGAACACTGCGAAACAGATATAAACCATGGGGTCTATACTCGAACCATGCGTGGACAGCACCTTGTTAGGGAGGTACCGTTCTGAGCAACGGTGTTGGGGAGTAGGATGGCCAGTCACTTCACCAGTCCCACTTCACCTCTAGCTTAACGCCATGTACCCACTTACTACTGGGTGGGAAGATAGAGAGCCTCGAGAAACGGCGACGAAGCTGCTTCGAAACACGTGAATTTCAGCTTTGTGTCCTCTGTCCACTATTCTGATTATTCTGATTACCGTAGTAAAAATACCTCCTAATCAAGACAGGATGCAGTCTGTTCATATAAACATTTTGCTGCAGATGGAGTGGATTGCACTCCCTTACGCATTCTGTTGCGACTTCCGTTCAAAGCTGTTTCATGTTAGCGGGCTAGTATGCGAAGAAATCATCACAACAATAGCTTCACTAATATTAAAGCTCTGTAGAGCCAACGGCGAGGATCAGAGAGGTTTTTACAACGACATTTTTCTGTCGATGCAAAGAGCCGTTTACTTTAGTGAGTTTACTTAAACAATTAACTGTGGTTCTTGCACTTCAACCTTCTTTTCAGCTTCCCACTTCCTCAACAGCGGAATTGCTCATCTTTACTCTGATTGACTGGTCTTAACAATATTTTGGTGCGTTTCTCATTCGCACAGAAGACACTCTTGCTTAGCACAAATATTGTCTCAGCTCTTTAGTCACGTCTATTACGCAGCTTCTTCTAAACAACGACATGCTTACTCGTCCTCTTAAAGCAAAATCAGCCAGTTCAAGTTGTCTAAACATGAGACAGACCGTATTTACACAGAGAATCAAACACATTACCCACAACCAGACGAAGGAATCTAACAGCTGATTGACGATGACGTTCCAGTTGTTTATGCGAGTTGTATAAGTTGCGAAAAAGGGCACAACAACGACAGAACATTTTGCTCCTTTGCACTTCATAACCGATTTGATCAATTTAAAAGAGCTTCGAAAAAGAAAAGTCGAAATGCGTCTCTTTGTGAGTCCTAAATGCAAGGCTGAATGATCTACGTTCTTGTTAGGGACCCGCCTACAGGGAAATGGTAGTTCCCAACATAAGAAATAACAAAAGGAGAGAGGGGCAGCAATTAAGGTGAAATTCAAACATGAAGCAATCTCCCTCTGATCAGTGTACTAAAGGTAAAGACTAGATGGTTTCGAACGTACCTTCATTTTCCTTCATTGGCCTACCTAAGCCCTTCAAATACTTCTGCAGGTCTCCCTTGTGACACAGCTCAAGTACAAGGTAGACATAGTTATCATCTTCAAAGAAGCTATACAGCTGAAAAAGACAGGCATTGAACATGGATTTAGCAAGATCGAATCAAGAGAATTCACATATTGCTCAACCTAGCACTATCATTCACAGCTTTACCATACTGTTTAGCTGAAACTAACTTCCAGGAAATCTTTGGCCTAAAATTTTTTTTAATGAAGTACGCGAAATGAGGTTGTAATGATTCCAATTGCGTTGACATCTCCATGGGATCAAATAATCGGTTAAGTTATTGGGTTAGATAAAAATATACAGAAAAAAGGATGACGGTACACATTCAGTCGTGGTACTGTGACGTAGACAGCCGTGGTGTTGTCACGTACAGGCTTGAAATCAAGCATACTATGCAGTCTGTATACTGAACATGAAAACTTGCCACATTCAATCCTACATTATATATATTCTTGCATTCTTGTCCAAATGTTCCCATCTTGTTCTCAATTAATCACCTTTTCTCCATCTTTTACGGTAATCCTCACATTATGTAGAGCCTAGTCAAGTCGAGTTAACTGTCCAAAGAGCTCTTGAAATTGTCAAATTTATAAGGGCATTAAATCAAAGGCAGATACCTTCATAAGAAACATACTGGTCAAAAAAGTAGCAGGAAATTTCTTAAACATCTAAGGGATGTAGAACTATCATTTGCAGTTCTTTCTGAGCAAATATGAGAGGGACAATTGAACCATCCTTGCACAATGTCCCCAAGAAGTTTCCAGATAAGTGACATGTTTGATTTTCCATAGATTCAGATCTATTTTTTCTGCAACCTACCTAGCACCCCAAGAGTGGATTTTACAACACAGAAGAGCTATGATTGTTTTGCTCTTGCGGTTCCTACTCCTGGAATTAAAAAGAGTTTTGGCAACTCTTCTCACACTATATGAAAGTTGAGCTTGGTTCTGCCTTAGTATACTGACTATTTGGCCTGTAATCAGGTGTTAGAACTGCGTTGCAAATCTGATATGATTATAACAGATCTACTTTACCTCTAGGATCCCAGGGTGCTTCAGCTGGCAATGAATCTCCACTTCGTTTCTCACTCTGCTTGCCATCCCGTTCTTTTGCAATGCCAATTTGTCAATCTGAATGCATAGTAAATCACATTTTAAAGAGTGCGTGCTTACATTGTAAAAATGATTCAATTGATCAGCTGTAGAAGTCATAAACGAATAAGATGTAACAATAAGTTATGTGGAGGGGACCATAACATAGCAGATGGGGGATGAGATATATAAACAAGAGGTGCTTGTTTTTAAGTCCATTAGTACAATTGTGTCCTACAGCGGTGCCGTGGCGTAGTGACTAAGTATGCGGACTCACAACACAGGGGGTTGTCAGTTTGATTCCTCCATGCATCACTTTTAAAATGCCATTGGCAAGGAAGGCAACGGAAAACCACCTCGCAAAACCCCTTCCCCAGAAAAAACTCAGTGCCCTGTCTCTGGTTTCTGTTACCCTCAGAATTGAGTATGCAACGCACACAGTACTGTTGGGGTGGTGTTAGTAAGGGCATACAATTTCATTGCTTTTGAGTGCGCCAGATCCGTACCCTGTGAGCAGGGACCTTCTCAGCCCATTATAAGGATACAACTTCCCTGAGGAACACAAGGGAAGTAAATATGAAACTGAACGTTCCTTCATAGTGACTGAAAATATGACTTACCATTTTAATGCCAACTTCCCTTCCAGATGATTTGTGAAATCCTCTATAAACATGAGCAAATCCACCTTTTCCGAGCATCTCAGATAGTTGGTAGTTCTTTAGATAAATAGTTAATAAATGAAAATTTATGACAAATTATCTGCAGCAGAACTAAGGTCACATGAAATGCAAAGTATAAAATTAAAAACTGCAAAACTTCCATTCAAATATTTTAGATTCAAATATAAAAACGCTGGGGAGCTGCCGTAATCGTGGAGAGTATAAGGAGATACAAGGATGTGAATCAAGGTGGCAAGAGACTGGACAAGAAATCATTGCATGAGCAATTTGTTTTGAGAAGATTCACTAGAAAGATGTACAGTACACATAAGCAAAGCAAATGTGAAAATGAATGGGTGAAGCGAAATAATGGCTGGTTTCACTAAAAACTAGATTTGTACCAAAAACTGCTTTTCATCCAGAATGCTCTAAGCACGTTTCAAAAAAGAAGCTCTGCATCAAAACAGGAGAAAAATCGAGAGGTAGAGAACTTTCTCTTTTACGTATTTGCTCTGCATGAGAAGCTTACGTACCTCAATGGAATCTGCTTCATCTGAGCTACTAGGTGCCATTGTTCTGAAAGTTTCTTGATCGAAACAAGCCCTGCTAGAAAATAATGATGCTATCTTTAATTTTTCTCTCTAAGAGTGACTGTGAAACCTTGATGTTATATCTTGATAATTTGTCTAAACGTTTGCTAAAAACATATAATGACAATTTTCATAAAAGCTCTCAAATATTCTTGATAGTTGCATAGATTTGAGTTTAATGCAACTTGTCAATGATACCTACTTATATTGTTAGATTGGTACTTAATTTTCCAGTTTTGATGTTGGCACAATTCCAATGAGTAAGCATGCATACATTAAACACCTATTTTAACAAAAGCCTTTCCGTCTTAAATATGAAGGGCAGTTGTGTTACATATACCGGAGAACATCCCAAGAAAATAGACGCTTCAGTGCCATCCACAATATCAAACAATTACAAGTAACATAAAAGTTAGAATCAATCTTATGATAATAATATGTTCACAGCATGCAACGTAAGGAAGTAAGATTAATTTCAGTCACGCGATTCTAAACAAGAGTCAAGATAATAATGAGGATCAAATCATTAGAGCATGTGTGCATGTCTTTTTGCCCTCTCTTTTTGCAAACAGCAGTAGACGGAAACCTTGGGTGAGCCTGGGGGTAAAGTATGGTGCAAAAAAGGCACTGGCCACCCTATCCCCCCCCTTGAAAAGAGACAATATGAAGATTTGAACTACAATTTACATCATACAACTAATGTTGGCAAATATTTTTTGACTTCTCACGTTTGATGCTAGACTTCGCTTATGGATTCTTTCAATGTGCATGTGCTGATGTTATATTAGAAATAGTTTTGTTTCTGCTTACACCTTAAAGTCATACAAACAAAGGAGTTAGTTTATTCTTTGAGCCCCTGATGTCACATGTAATAAACACCGCAATGCTATGGCTCAGGATGGCACCTCTCTAATGAACGCCTGCTTGAATGTCATTTAATATTTAGGTAAAAGTTGCAGTAATGAGCATAGACAACATTCGTGCATGCTATTTTGAATTACTTCAGAAAATTCAGGAAAGTAAATCAAGCTTTGTAATGACCTCCACACAAAAATGAACCACCCGCAGAGATTCTATCACTGCGGTACAAAGATCTATAACAATTAACACTTGAACTAAAATACAAGGACTCCTCTTCAAGATTAAAAAAGAATTGCCAAGGCATAATATTAGTCTTAAAAAGCATTAGATTGACATCATTTTCGCTCACACAGGTTCTTGATTTATGGCAGCTGTTCTCAATTTCTCAAGCAAACCATCATAAGAACTCAGGTATTGCTATTATTATTATTATCATTTAATCTGTTTTGTTAGGTTCGAATGGTTTGGGCTCAACAATCCAGTGAGGCAAAGGAGCAAGATTTTCGAAGAAATACATCCTATCAGTTTCACCATCAAACTGCTTTATTGCGGCCGACTTTTTAGTGTCTTAGTGTATGCTGTTTTATTTGTTTCAATCTGGCCTTCATATGGGCCTAAGCCTGCTAGTTTAAGTGCCACAAAGCCTACACTTTTAAATCAGAATGGCGCAGTCGATGCTGTAAGTAGACTAAATCCAGAACAAGGATCGGCTTACCTTTACGCTGATTATAGCTACACTATCAATTTTTGCGTGTATTCATTTTAATAAACAATTTTTTCACGGAATCTTCATGAATTTCGAATGGCGCCAAAACCAACGAACGTTTGTTTCCAGTCCCATTTTGATTTCTAAACAACTACAACAACACAAATCGATCGCTCCAAAAACCACGGGAAAATGGAATATGGACAGTTTTGGTAGTTTTACTGTGCTCGCTATTAGTGGACTGCTTAGTGAAACAGTGACTTCAACACCACGGGGTATTAGAGCATGCCGATGTCAAATTTCCCCCTTTTCTATTAGTTGTCCTTTCAGCCTCTGTGGTAAAAGGAGTGTTTGAAGGGTGCGGAACGAACCTTACACCAACTCTGTCAAAGTAACCGCCTCCTGTCATCGTCCAACTTAGCCAAGCAAATTTGCATGTTTATGAGAGAAGAAAGTATTGTCATTGGTTCATATGAAAATATGACATGCATAGGATCCGCTTCACTGGCACTGGTGTCCCCGGCGTCAGCGAGGGTGTGTCTATCGAAATCTATGTTGGAAGGATGTGAGTCTAGACATGTCCTTTATCAAATGCGGTTGGTTGGAATGTTACAAAATAGCAGCTGTGTCCGCTTTAAAGAAGAGACCTCTCGTGCGATAAATTTCCGTGTAACAACTCACTCACGAGGAATGTATTCAAAAATTCGTCAGCATCCTCTCCAAAATTGGAAAGCAGTGATAATATGCTTCGCAATTTGAATACATTGAATGCCATCTGTAAAAAAGTTTCCACGTATTACTAACTTAGTAGAACCAAGATTCCATTGGATATGCACATGGCTCGAGACAGGTTTCGTTAATGGGTCACTTTCTAGTGAGGTACAGTTGAGGAAATCACACTTTAGAACCATGAACGTAGCGTCACTGGTGCGATGATTAACTCATTCTACTCCTATGAAGTTCCTTGATCAATCGATAGAGAATGGCAAAGGAGATAATAATGTGGCACGCCACCACTGCCTCTACCTTCCATCATTTATGCACACACCTTTGGCCTTCATGAAAAGTCACTTTTGAGTGCTTAAAGGCTATATGATCGTCCATGATCGCCATCTGAGCCAGGGAAAATTTAAAAAATAATTTTGATTGATATCTGTCAATCCAGAATGTGTTCCGACATTGGCAAGGGGGCGGGGATTAACTATCATTATCATTATTGTCAAATATTTGTACAGGATAATACAGTCAGTTGTACAATATATCAAAATATTTACAGTGTTTTCAAAAGCAGTCCTGTAAAGCAAAATATAAATAAATAAGTTATGAGTAAGATAGTTAAAATCTTAAAATTGGCATTCTATTTAAGAGTATATAGAACAAATATAAATATATATAAATTGAGGAATATGGAGAAGAGAAGCGACAAGCTTGAGGTGATGATAGGAGTGACTCGATTAGTCCAGATACGTAATGAGGAAATATGAATAAGGTGTGGGGTAAATGATATTAGAGGGAACTTAAGGGAGGCCAAACTGAGATGGTTTAGCAAAAAGCAATGGAATTCGAGTTTGAAGGCAGAGGGAAAGGGGTTGACCACGAAATAGATAGAGTGACTGTATCACAGGGGGACAGGGAAGCTAAGAAGCTCGTGGAAGATGATGCCCAAGACAGACAGAGAGAGAGACCCTGAGAGAGAGAGAGAGAGACCCTGAGAGAGAGAGAGAGAGAGAGAGAGAGAGAGAGAGAGAGAGAGAGAGAGACCCTCGTCGTCATGCAAAGTATCTGACCCCTTCATTGCAGTTCATCCGAAAATCTGCTTACCCCTGCCCTTTCGGTTGGGAATTATATCTTTTACTCTACTGCACATCAGGGAGAGAGAGAGTCACCTCACCAAATCGCTCCAACCTCTTTCCCATCGTCGTTTAGTTGGAGATCTTTCCATCTTTTACAGATACTTTAACGGACATTGTTCTCAGGAGATCAGGGATATTATTCCCGTTCCTCTGAGGCGTGTCAGGACCACCACAAGCTCAACTCATTCACACCCTTTCCAAGTTTCACTGCCTAATCCACGAACTCTATCTCACAAATCATCATTCATCCCTAGAACATGCAACTTATGGAACGTCTTGCCTTCTTCTTGCTTTCCTGAGTCCTACAACTTGCCATATTTCTAATCTAATGTAAATAAACTTGATCTTATCTCTCTATCCTCTTAGCTGCTCGCTTTCTTCTTTCTTCCTTTGTTGAGGCTTTGTATAGGTCACCATGGCCTTTCCTCAACATAACCCACTAAAAAAAAAAAAAGAAAAAAAAAGAGAAGCAAAGTTTATGGTCCTTAGGTCTTAGCCAAAGAAGTGCACCAAGTGAGTCAGTCGGTTGTTCTTTTCTAAACACAACTCTAATCTAAAAGCTAACTCAGCTAACTACCTTATAGTCTAACAAATAACGTACATCACAAAAGGACACTTACAAATGTCCCATAAAAATTCAACAAGGACAACGTCAGCAATTAACATTATGATGTGACAGGGAAACATGCGACATAAACAAGTAGCATGGCAGTGAGAATGATACTTCAACATAATGATCATAACCAATGTAATTCGTAATTCGTAAGTAATTCGTAAACCCTACAATCCTGCATCTAGATTGATCTCTGCTGCTTTACCGGATACCCAGTGATAGCGAAAACGGGGAAATTGTTGAAATGTTCATCCGGTATAAATATTCGTTCATTATTATTGTTACTACATCTGCATCGAAGCATAATCATGGGAGGAGGATTCCTTTGACATTTACTTTTAGTAGCTGTTAGAAGTAAGCCATGGGGTGAGAGACCTTACATTGCAAACTTATTTCAACGCTTTTCTTCAGCCAGTCAACGTAAGTTACTGGTTTACGTCAAAAGTATGAGAGAATCAGCAAGCAAAGACAATGCAGGAATCTCCAAGCTGGTGTCCCTGGATATCGACCGCCAAAAGTGATCTCGACTCACTTTTGTCGGCTCGTAACCGATTCTGCAGCCACTTTCCCTCAAATTTGAGGGCACATTTGAGGGAAAGACTCGATGAAAAAAGAAGCCAGCATAGGATGTGTTACTGCGAGGGAGCTTATTTTTGGGAGTGTTTTGTGTGAAAACAAAGGCGATGAGTTCCTTAAGACGTGGCGGGATCGATTGATACCAGTACGAATACCTGATTCAATAATGGGTACAGATAGTAAATTCTCCGATGATATTAATAAAATGATAGAAGCTTGCGTGAAAGCTAAAGAGTTCTCTTATTCGCCATACAGTAACTTTAGAGTTGGTGCGGCGCTTCTGACGGATGCAGGTGAAATTATTACTGGATGCAATGTTGAAAATGTTAGTTATGGCCTAGCAATTTGTGCCGAAAGGACAGCCTTGGTCAAAGCTGTGAGCGAGGGACACACGAAGTTTAAAGCAGTTGCTGTTTCAACCGATGTAACTACAGATTTTACCTACCCATGCGGTGCATGTCGGCAGTTCATGGCTGAGTTTGGGGATTGTGATGTTTACCTCGTTAAAGCGGACGGGAAAACCCATCAAACCAAGTTGGATAATATTTTACCATTTACCTTCAAACAGAAAGATTTAGAAGAAGGACAGAGTAATAAAAACTGACGAGAGAGACATGTATAGTTGCTGTTATCTTTTTATAGGGAAATTCTAAGTACTTATTGCTATGTGAAAGATTGGCCGGTGTGTCTTTGTAATAATAGTATTTATGTTGGAACATGATAGGATGAATCAGGCCATCAGCTTGATGACTTAACTTGTTTTTAAACAATTTGGAATAAATCGTACTAACTTTAAGTTAATTGACAGCCTTTTTTGAGCAAGAGAAATATACACGTATCTAGATAAATATACAAATTTAAAGGCACCGCGGAGCGGTCTGAAAGTGGGGGGGGGGGGGGGGGGCATGAACCGAGCGGTTCTAGAAAGAATGGAGGACTAAGGGCTTGCCCCAGAATCATTTTTAAACCACGCCCCCCAATCAAAGAAAGGACTATTTTGGAAGATATGCCCTGTAAAATTTTGTATCCCATATTGGTATCTGGAAATTCGAATCACAGACTTAAAAAAAACGGACGTGACATGCTAGCAGAAATCTCGAAGAATAAATTATCTTAAAATGCAACATGTGGCTGCTTCCAGTTTTTGCAATTTGTCATCTTTCACAAATATTCCAAAATTGATGTCTATTTTCATTGCAAACAAATAAATTGCCAATATCGATCAATGACAGTGTATCAATTCGCTCTTTATGCGCAACTCTTTAAAACATTATTTATTGTGAAAAACTGGGGGGCTATAGCCCCCTGTTCCAGGGTGCCTGATTACACATAAAAAAGCTACAATACTTAGGTTTTCAACGCATTGCATCCAGAGCTGGATAGAGCAGACACAGCAACAAGGTCCCTCACAGGACAGTATCTAGATGAACAGTAAATGGTAGGAATACATAGAGCCACCACTTCACCTCAACTGTATAAGGACTAGAATTTAAAATGTGAATGGAGATGCTCTGAAAATGGTATAACATGACCTAAAAATTCAACATGTTGACTAGAGGTGACAGCTGTTGGGTTTTTTACTTCAGAGTGGTAAATGTCTGAGAATGCAGCATTGTTGTTTTAGCTTCCATCAGCAATGAATCAATGCAGAAATACTCCAGAATATCAGCTGTAACTTTATGGAACAATCATTTCACCCACATTTATGACCTTGCATCCAAAATTTTAAAAAGCTTGCTGGCCACTGCATTTGGATCTTTTTCGCAAAGCAGTAATTTGCAATAAAAAGGTTGTGTTTACCAAAAATAGCAGAAATTAAGATTTTTTTATTTGAAATTAATAGTTTTTTATTAGGAAATTATTCCTTTTAGCAAATGAAGCAAATTTTGAGTTGGTGTCTTTCTGCTTCACACAAGGACAATAAAACAGAGTTCCTGTTTTGATTCTGGGCTAATCTTGTTAAACCATGATATCTCAGTATCAAGCATAAATTATCACAGAATTATTCATTTTGCTTTTCACAATATGCAATACCAGATAAATAGTAAAACCAGAAGTTAGGAAAGTATGTTGTAGCTTCTAGGTACCCATCCGAGATAGTTATCAACCAAGTAAGTGAAAAACACTCAACAGACTAAGTGACAAGTCTTTCAAGCTACTAAGCAGTTTCTGTAATTCATGATAAAACAAAGAAGTCAAACCCCATACTTGTTATAAGCATTGAGGAACATCTTATTGAAAAAGTGCCATCATGAGCCATAGAATTGTAAGTTAGGGGGAAAGTACCATCACAATATACTCCCAGTTTTATGCCTGGAATCCACTTGATGTGGGCTGGGAAAACGTAGGACATCCAAAAACAGAACCAAGATGCCTTACATCAGTGACTAACAGCACAGAAGGCATGCTCCAATCACTATGTTAACTACCCCTGCCCAGCAACAGAGGAAAAGGGCGTAACAAAAAAGGCTTTATTTCTTAGCTAACTCAAACCTAACCGCCTGCAACAGCAATGCAAGGACACAGTTGAAGTTGAAGGAAAACACTTTTTGCCACAATTTCCTTTCAATTATCACAAGTTACAGTAATTTTCACACAGTATGATAGTATATACTATATCATAAATCAGAAAATACGAAATGTCTATTCATATGGGTGTACCATCGCTACCAGCTAGAATGTGTAAAATGCTAAGTAATTGTGAATATTTACAATGTTGAATAAAATAGTGGTGCCACGGTGCAATCATAAAGCATGCTGAATCTTAAAGCAGCGGTTGTGGGCTCAAATCATGCATGGTCCATAACAAAAACACTATTTGTGAGGAAGGTGACAGGAATCCCCCTCATAAAACGCACTTTCTTAGTGAACCTGGTAGCCCCAGTTCTATTTTTGCTACGATACGGATCAAGTATGCTGCACAATTGAATAAGATGTAAGCCTCTTTAGAAGAGCACACGATCATAGATAAAGCATCATTTCTATGCTATCTTAGTATTATGAATTGCTATAATGGTGTGGAATAATGTCTGATAGCAAATGCTCTCTGCTCTAGGTGAAAGTCTTAGCAAATATCACAGGCTCTTTTGGAAGGGAAAAGGAAAGGGAATGGAAAGGGAAAAGGAAGCTAGAAAATGGAAAGGGGGAAGCGTGTTTTCAACACTAAAAGCTACAGAGATTTGGAGCTTTGTCTTTGTATATTGTACACAAACACTTTGATGAAAAGGATGAAATATTTGATTGTATGCCTGTGG
Organism: Pseudorhiza aurosa; assembly: GCA_964026355.1. Lineage (NCBI taxonomy): Eukaryota > Metazoa > Cnidaria > Scyphozoa > Rhizostomeae > Lychnorhizidae > Pseudorhiza > Pseudorhiza aurosa. Next base: position 6,913,285 of record OZ032114.1, on the reverse strand, counting down.
AATGATTACAGTCAATTGGGCTGCTCCGTGGAGGAGAGCATGCAGAATACTTGGCGCCAAAAGTATTCAAGATTTAATCATGTTATAGTACTGCCAGTCCATTAATTACTCACGCAATGGTAACCCATTTACAATTGTCATTTTTGCTGAAGAGCTTGCTTTAGTACAGCTGACAGAAACGAGCTAGAAAGGAATGAATGGTATAGATGTTACAGTTAATTTCAAACTATCAAATAAAGACATAAGTATGACGAAATGCTTTTGATTCTTGACAACACTAATCATGGTAAAAACAATTAAGTCACTTGAAAAAATTCTGGACAGCATTTCAATATGACAATCATCACCCTCCTTAGAGCAGATAACAGGAATATCGAGCACTGCCATTGTTACACTAATAAACCCAATAATGAATAGCGCATTGGTACTGCCGTAATTAAATGGACTTGCTAATCTTTATTGAATACCTTAACGTGGTAAAATATGATTCTGATTCAGTAATACAGGAAAAGGAAGTAAGGGGAGCAGGAGAGCAGCTCTCAATTATTCTTGCCAATATATTTTACGTGACGTTCAAATCATAGTCACAAATTAAACTCAAACAAAGCCATATTTTCATTTTCTACAGCTCCACATTGCAGGTTTTTGGTATTGCATTTCAAAGAAAGTCCATCCCAATGTGTTGTCGGCATCCCTGTTATATCAGCTTAAGAATGTGTTATTGATTCGCAAGTTTTACCTTTCTGCCATTGTGTTTTCCCTTAAAGAGACAATGTGGATACTGATAAAGAGCATGTGCTCTCATCGCTTCCTTGAATTCTTGAGAAAGTCCTTCTTCGGACCATTTATTGCGACTGTGTGGCGTGTTTCTCTAGAAGATAGAGAAATAGAATAAATGGAAGAACAAATGAATAAAAACATTTTCATTCTTCATGCCTTATGCTTTAAATTAGCATCAGAAGTTAAGATTTTTAGGATACTTAAGACGCTATCCTTATTGGGCATTGTACTGGTCCTTCCTCTCAATGTGACAACAATGCGATGCCTTGGCCTGACATAGCATAAATTTAGTGACTCTTCATTTAAAGTGAAACCTCTGTTCTGTTTGGGGTTGGAGCTACAGACCGCATGATCTATGAGCAAGTGTTGTACCACTGAGCTGTTGAAAGTTGAGATGCGAGCATAAGGGCAAACAATGTCAGCTGCATTCCTTGGTAGCACACATTTTTGACATTTCTTCACTGTTTGTCAGTTTAGGATATATTTCTAACCAACAAGCCTTTGTAAAACATTTGATGAAAAGTAATTATCCTCGTATTCAGAAATGGCAAATATAGATGCATCGCGGATCACTATTTATCAACCATGAAAATTTGATAATCGGAACCCTGGAAGATACTATAGAAAAAACCCTCAATACATTAAAATAGATGAGAAGAGTGTAGAAGAAACTTACCAAGTCTGCTAGCTGATAGAGAACTCTATCTGGATTAGAAAAATTAACTTCTTTTAAAGGAATGAGTACATCTCCCAATCTAGAACCTTTGCTCCCTGCAGCATCTTTATGCAATACATTGAGAACAAGGACTCTGAAAGAAAGCAAATGTGTGTGTGATAGAAGGATAACTATTGCTACTTCTATGCAACCTTTGCTAAATGATTTATCGTGATTATAAGAAAATTAGAGCCATGAAAAAAATGTCATTAATTCAAATCAAAATATTGACAAAGATATGTTTCAATGCATGAAATGCATTTTGACTCCCCGCAATTCTTTAGCCATTCATTGCCTAATATGACAACTGAGTTGAACCTGAATTCAATTTCTTCCGATTATGGATAAACCATCACTATTTCACTTAAATTAGCAGGACAGAACCACAAAACAAATACACATAAAGAAAAAGGTACTTCTTTTGTAAAGCAAGGAAAATGGTATCCTTCATGAGAGAAATATATTGAAGTCAAGCTAATCTGTTTGCAATCTTCTGCTGCCTTGATAAGATATATGAAAGCAAAAGTGAAAGCATTGCTAGAATACAAGTTGAAACTATAGTAACAGATTATACAAACCTTTCCCTTACAACTTCTGGAAGAATTTCATATTCAAATGTTTCATCAAAAACTGGATCTAGATCGTTTGTGACAACCTGTAAAGCAAACAGAGCCTATTGACTCCCCGGGTTGAAGTCGCCAAACCTGATCAATTGCAGGCATCACAAACTAAACAGTCTCCAATCAATTGAATATTTCTTGAACTAAAAGGGCAATATATAGTAATCAAAGAAAATTGAGAAAAGTTTTCCCAAAAGCTTCCAGACTTGCTCCTTATGTTGCATGGCAGTTATAAGCTGGTAGATCTGAAAAACCAATTTGTATACCTTTGTCTCGTCTCTTTTTGAGACTCCAGGGATATAGCTTCGTACAAACGGATTTGGTAAGTCACCTCCACTATCTAATGGTTTAAGCCCTGTTGCTTGATGGATGTCAACATAGAGTTTATTGTCGCTGTATTCAAGTGTCACTTCCAAGTGACCAGTTATGCCAAGGTCAACCTAAAAATCAGATGATTGAGAGAAATATCAGAATTATCCAAGGCTTGCTTGAAAAAAAGTTAGCTTGGGCATACATTTTAAATAGCTTTGGCAGAGGTGAGATTGAAGTGTAAATGCTTACAAACCGGCTTTTTCACAAAAATGTTTGCTCTCCACTACTTAGATGTACAAGTTTTATCTATCTATGTATCTAACCATCTATGATTTTGGTCATAAATAAAAAATTCTTTCTATTCTCACTTATTGCTACCTCTGTAGCACATCAATAAATAAATCACCACTGTTGAACAAATTACAAAGTATCAAATTCTTAAGCTGTCATCATATAGCTTTTCAAAAAAGCATTAGTGACTATGCAACTGTTTCTGTTCTTGCAAAAGAAACCCTGCAGCAATTTGAACCATTGGCAATTATTATCATAGTAAATGACTTATCACAATGGGATGAGATACGAGGTATTCCTCACAAAGTAAAACCACTCTTTGATTTTGGCTACCTTCTGCTTTAATTTATACCATACTGCAACACCACCATTCACTTCTTCCTTGAAAAGTTCAAGGATAGCCTCGCCAAGAAAGTCATCCTTTGAAATGCAGTCTTTGTTCCAGACATCAACCACTAATCTAGCATCAACCAAATCGGCTTGAAGCAAGTCAAAGGTGAGAATCTCTTGAAAAAGTGGATTTTGTGTATTAGACTTCACTTTTGTTGAGTGTACTTGTGCAGCTTGCTCACCAAGTCTACAAGAAAAATGCATCAACAATTGACTTGGCATTATCATTTTCTGGGTTTATATCATAAGTAAGAAAAGCGGCTTTAGTTTGAGGTTTTGGGGCTTTGATATCAATGAAATCAAAATAGTTACTGTTCTCCTTGCCAATATAAATCATTAAGGCATCTTACTTTCAAACAAGATGTTCACATTTCACATGGAAATATGGGTTTACTCAGAGAGACTATGGCAACAGCCATCTAACGGGCTGCAACTTGAATGTGGCATTTCTGAGATCCTTCTCAAAGCTCTCTATTCTTGTGCTTTTCAACTTGTGCGTTAGAAGTCCTCATCTTTTTCATAAGTCATAAATCTCTTTTCATCAATCCCCCCCCTGCTGATGACCATATTTTTATGATGGCTAGCTTCTTGAGGCACATAAGTAAATAATTCCTTCTGATATCTTACCTTTTAATTACAAGGCTTGCTTTGACAAACGGATCAGGCAATTTATGCACGTCCGGAGTTTGCAAATTTTTAGCGCGTCCAATCTTCACAAGGAGAGTTGATTCATTCGATTTGTACTTCATTGAAATTTCTAGTTCACCGAAGATTTTACCATATGATCCATAGACCGCAGATGGGTCGATTCGGTTGAAAATTTCTTTCAAAAGCGAGTTATTATCCTGCATTGAAAGACACACTGCATATCAATGAAAAGTGGGTATCAAATCTATTAAAAAGAATGGTCATTTAGATGCATATAAATCACAAAAATAGTGTGCTTGGTAAGAACTTTGGGTAAAATGGCGTTTAGATGATTCATCTTGTCTTTAACTTCCGATAACATTAATGCAATTCAAGAATCCAAAGCAAACTTTGATTTATACCTGTTTCTTGATTAAATTTGAATCGTCTTCATTCCCTCTCGAACTGCCCTTGTTTATCCCTTTCAAAAACGCGCCTTTTGCTTTCAGTACATATGGCACCTCTGCCATTCCAATCCTGTTTGCCTCCTCTCCATCTTGGACGTTATCAACATGACCATAATACTCGTGGTGCAGTCTCCTCCTTACATTCTCTGCAGTCACTGCCTTTTCGTTCCCTCTACTCGGACTATCCTCTTTCTGTAAACTAGCTACCGTGCCCATGAATGCATTTGCGTTTTACACTGTTCACATCTCGACTTTATCTCTTTTAATTGCCACTGAATCGAGGATAAATGTAGCGTCAACTTTCGAAGTTCGTCTGAAATTCTTTGGAAACTAGGCCGGAAGTTTGTTGCCCGTAACAACAACCTCGTTTCGATGTTTGCCCACGCATAAGCAAACATTAATGAGTTCATTTAATGCTAAAAACAACCACACAAACATGATAGAATCTGTTCTATGCAAAATATCCGACGTTTAAAAAATTTGACTGAAAGGCATGCCAGTCATTCCCATTTATTTAGCCCTATGAAGGGACCAAAGACTCTTAAACACCAAAGACTCTTAAAAGCACCAAAGACTCTGGGTAAAAAGCTAACTTCATCTAAATTTTGTTGAGATTTCTTAATGATCTGGGCCTACCAGAGAATGAGAGCATCCTATCATCCAATCCTACATCATTTATCTCCATGCCACAATGTTAGTTTGAGAATTGCCTGCCCTGGTGAGGATATACCTTTTAAAGGCACCTCAATAAAATACAGAAAGATTCAATAAAAGACACAACTAGAAAGTTAAGGTTCAATCAAAGGCCAATACCTTTTGGGCAGCTCTTTTCTCTATATAATATATGAATATATATATATATATAGACACATAAACAAATAAAATTATATATCTATATATATTTATAGATATATTCACATTTGAAGAGTCTGTTTCACAATGAATGTCTGCACAGATGAAAGAGCAGTGGTGACTGGAATCAGTGATCAGTGCTTTGAGTGAATTTGAGCGCAAGCATGAACAATAAGACATCTAACCGAATAAATTTATGATTTTCCAGATCTATAAACCCTTATAATGACCACACAGAAGCGTAGCCCAATACTGAAGCATGTAAGATTGAAAAGAAGTAGTTTACTCTAATTCCATACAAACTTACAGAGTTAACTTTCATACGTCAAGTGCAACTGGTTTAAAGCAAGGATTAAGTGTCTGTTTGTTTACAAGCAGCGATCTTCCTGCATATAAAATTAAGTTCCGTATATGAAAAAAGCTACTTCCAGTCATTCTCTTTTCTTTGTAGAATACCACTCAATATTCAGTCTTACTTGTTTGCTCCAATGAGCTTCCCATCAATTCTTTCCAAGGCAGGCCTTGTGGTACAAGAAAGCTTGCATTTCCATTAGTACTTCTTCCTCTTAACTAAATCTGGTCTCCAGTTAATGGGGTGAGTATCTTCACTCTAGAGAGAAAACATAAATTTTAATCTTTGGCTGCAAATGACAGGTAACTAGCATTCAACTGAAGGCAAACATGAAATTGCAATAAATTTATAAACGTTTGCTTTTACGGTCACGAACGTGACGGATCATCAAAAAGACACCTTTAATAAAACGGCATTCATACAATCATTTATTCTTCGTGGTAAAAAAAGGCTCTCTACAACGCAAATGCAGTCGTTTAGATTCTAATACAAGGCTCCTTTCACAAGGGCGTAACAGCTCTGCAACAAGCTCCTTGCTTTCCCCGCCTCATCTAGAGAGTTAATCTGCTTCGTTGCGCAAACGTAATGTTGCGCTTAAGAGAGGCAACATAATTTAGTCACGTTGGGCATGAAGTGCTGTCTTATCACGTCCATTGTCCGATGTTTCTTAATTTTTTTTATCCATCTAAAAACTCACAATACGTATTCCTTAATAATACTACTACAAAATACTATACCCCTAGAAGAATACCATTTGGAGCGAAAAACAATGTCTACCTCATGGCAACACAAAACATAAAACAGGAAACACGAAAATAGCATTACACGTGGCAACTTGAAGGACAACGATAACACATACAGTAGACTACACGTGATTGCTTACACGTAACTGCTACAAAAAGAAAAGAACGTTTACTAAAGGGAGAATTAATTGAACCAATCGGCCAAGGTCCGCCACACCCATTTCGAGTCATCTGACCAAATCCTCGAGAAATTTTAGTACAAATTAGCTTAATCTAATTAATGTCGGACGTAAAGATGTTTGCGGTGATGAAATCGAGTTTAAATTCCTTTTGCGCAATAATAGAGTGCATCGGCATTAGACCGTCGAGGGACTAACCGCGCACTTGGTTTAAATGATGTCATAACTACCAATCAAACTGCATTTAATCAAACCGATACACGGACAAAAGCTACGGTCATCTGTACTCCATATCGACTACTAAATGTTTTTTAGAAATCCGCAAAATCTAGGTTGAAAAACTGCTCTCAAATGTGCAATAAAAATATGCAATAAAAACATCCAAAAGCTTACTGCACCAAGAATCTAATGGGAGAAAGTGCAAATAATGCCAACCGCTCATGTCAGTGTTTTGGGGGAAAGTAAAACAGGAAAGTTGTGAATGATGAAAGAGTTGATGATAATCTTTAATTTGATTTCAACTAAAGTTGACTTTCTTAAGGCTCACATCCTGAAGAATGACGCAATCTGATTGGCTACAGTAGTCCTAAACAATAAAAATTGGGCCGTTTCAAGCTACTTCTTCCTCAGTCTCTATACTGTAAGCAAATTGCGGACAAAAGAGGCTATTTAAACATGGTTCAGAGGTCAAAGGATGAGGGTCAAAGCGATGCCTTCATCTGCGCGATAGGCCTACGTAAAGGAGGGAAATCACCGATCAAAAAAGCTAATAACCGATTATTAGTATTATCTGTATTACTCATAACTGATAGGAAAGTTAAGGACCTATTTTAAGATGTTTAAAACTCTTGGCAAGCAAACTAGCTTTAAGCATGTGATTGCACTTGAATTCCCAAAGTACGGTGAAGCAATGATCCTCTGAAATATCTTTACAAACATTTCTAATACCATATTCAGATAAAACGAACAAAGCCTTTGGCAGATTATTTCGTATAACGAATTCCCAGTCTGAAATATCGCTGGAGGGCAAAAAACTGAAGCTCACCGCGGTATCATCTTCTTTGTAAATCTTGATAGTCTTGTCAGCCTCGGTCGTGATAAGACGACTACCGCTCATATCAAAAGTCATGGAAAAGATGCCAGCCTCACTGTCAAGAGAACCAGGCTGTACAGCTGCCTGGGTCCTTTGAAAGTTGTAGCCAGTCTTCCAATCCCAGAAATACATGCTTCCATTATCAGCTAAAAAGAGATGCTCAGAAAATAAATGTCTGTTTACTAATTTGTCTGAATATTCTAAAGATAATATCTTAGGTCTAAATTTAGAAAGCATCCTAGAACTGATGTCCACTAAAACGTTTCTACGGACCAAAAGAGAAAATATGGAGGATTCACGTTGCGCTGCTTTGTTTCTCCCTTTCCGCCTCTATTGTGACTCCTTCTATCAAGACTGGGAATCGATAATGTGGGATAAGCCAAGGAATTGATAGAAAGAGTAAATCCAAAAAGAACTTCTCTAATACCTGGTAGCGACTGCACAATACAAATCGCAGATGCTCCTAGGCAATAATACTGTAATCTTTTTCCAAGAAGGAATTGTATACCGAATTAGCATACATGTATCAAGTCGTAAATCGGTGCACCGGTACGACAATTTGTAGAATGATAAATCTTAAGATTAAATTCTCCAAATCTCCTTTTCAAATTTGAACCTATCACCCCATCTCCTCTCTTTCAGAGCCGGCAGTCATCTCTTACAATGGGATCGCATCCTCCCGAACTAATAGAGCATTCTTTCGCATTTTTTGAAGATTTTGAAGATCGAATCCTTACCGAAAAAGACAAACCTAGAACTTCAAACATGAAAATTGAAAGTTTGCTCGCCGATACTTGAAGTGTACATACCCCCTGAGACTAGCACGTTGTCAGAGTTGATGGCAAGGCAGTTCAATATGGCATTATGTCCAGATAAGTTCTGGATGAAATTGCCGTCCGGAAATTTCCACTGTTTGATATTATCAGCGGATGCCGATGCCATGGTATATCTGTCAAAAAAGAAAAGTAATTAGTGCTTCGTAGAATTGTCATGGACATAGCGTTTAAGTAGTAGCAATAATAGTAGCAGTAGTAATAGTAGTAGTGGTAATAGTAATAGTAATAGTAATAGTAGTAGTAGTAGTAGTAGCAATAATAGTAGTAGTGGTAATAGTAGTAGTGGTAATAGTAGTAGTGGTAATAGTAGTAGTAGTAGTAATAGTAGTAGTAGTAATAGTAGTAGTAGTAGTAGTAGTAGTAGGAGCAGTGGTAGTAGTAAGATATAAGAATTGAGTCAATCACAACATAATTTCCACTTCACAGAGGTCTCTCACGGATATATTGTCGAGGTTTGATATTGAACCGGCTTACTATGGCGAAAATTAAATTGCAGTACATAAATTCTTGAACTCACTGGGTCGGGTGCAACACCAGAGATCGCACGCTTTTCTTGTGATTTGTAAGTGTGACTTTTGATTTTCCACTTGCTAGATCCCAGTATCGGATGGTGCAGTCATGACTCCCTGAGACTATCTGTAGAAAAGCAGCAATTTGTGGGAGTGTTGAGACGTGCAAGTCAACTTGATCCCTCATTATAGCAGTTTGAAAAGTGGATTTAAAAAGAGCAGAGGGGCAAGACTTTCACTTGATAAATTACATACACCATTCGTATTGTGGTGACGTCATGATAACAACAGTTCGTACAAAGCCAGAAGGAGCACAGTCCGAAACTAAGTACATTTCACATAGATTTAGATAAACAAGCTGGATGAAAAGCTAAATTATTCGGTACAGCTATAACTATCAGTGACGCATGCATGCAAATTCATAGCATAAACCATACCTGTGGCTCGACTCCCTGACATGATAAATCTGCGACAGTGTTTGTATGGCCAGTCAAGGTATGAATGCATGCTTTTGTGCGCATGTCCCAAACCTACAATGACAGACAGTACTTTCATTAAGCCCCAACTATGTAGCGTAACAGGAACTTGAAATAAAGCTCCAAGTTTTTTCGAAGAAAGTGGAATTTATGACGCGCTGGATATTAATCACCCTGAGAGACAAAAAGAGAAATGACTGGATTAGAAATCAAACCAAAGTATATGATATTACATCAGTACGACTGAAAAAATGGACGTGGGAAGGACACTTGGCGAGAAGAAATGACAAAATATGGACGTCAAGAATAACAACACGGAGACCTTGGTTAGGAAAAAAGAAACAAATGCCGACAATGTGTGAGTGGATTGATTATATTACAGGATTTGTAGAACACAGCAAACTGGTATCAGAAAGCACAAGGTAGAGTTTGGTGGTCCTGCATATTCCCTGCAGTGGGAGGAAATGCTGGATAACAGTAACAGTAGCAGTTTTCCATTGCCTTCTTTACAGATACTATTTTTGTTGTGAATCAAAAATGATTCGAACCCACTACCCTGAATTATGAGTTTTCACACATAAGCTGCTAGTTTACATTGTCACCTTATATTGTAACATACACACGAAGATAATCATAAATTGAGTCATAAATAAGAAGTGGCAATTCCTTCGAAAAATCAAAAGGACGATTGAATTATCACATAAGTTATACGGTTAAATTTTTCTAGCTCATTATATAGCTCTCTGATTTTTCTGTTGCAAAGAGGTCTGAAACTTTCTAATGAAATCGAGAGGGAAAACGACTTGTCCTGTTTTCCTCCTTAAGAACTGCAGAAAAGTGGATAGTAGCTATGAATTAGCTGTCGTCAGCAATATTTTACAATGATAAACTTAACGGTGAATATTTCCGAAAGCGTTCAATGGCCTCCTAGGGCGATCTATACCCACTGCTTAAGGTAAGCGAGTTGAAAATGAAGCTTGTATCATTGTCTAATCAAAAGAGCTTTTCGACGTTAAGATAGCTCAGTGGTATGAACCTATAGCATGACCACTGACCCTATGGTCAGCAGTTTAAGCCAACGTCCCGCTTAGCTTTTATCAAACGAGAGGTGAGTGGCTAGATCTCTGCAATTTCAGCTGTAGGAAATCCAAAGTGTGGTCACATCGAGAGGAAGGACAATGACAGTACCCGGATAAGCATAGCTTGTCAGTGTCCTAGAACGTGCCTTTGGAGGTGTGTTCGAAAGCAAAAAAGAACTCTTTGAGAACTGTAATCATCTTTCCATTACAATCCCAGGACTTATCACGAATTGAAGTCTTTCGCATTCACTTGCCAGGCTAATGCTTTTGACATAGAAAATGAATGCATCTTTGCGCAAGGAAACAAATGCATATTAACCAAGGCAGGTAAACTTCCCACAACTAGTGTCAATAAATCGAAATTTATGCGAATCCACCATAGAGATAAGGCACATGGGAATTAATAGCAATCCTTTAGAGATGCATTGATTAGGCATAGCAAAGAAGTATATATATGCTTACCCTAACAGTTGCATCACGACCACCAGTGCAGAGAACATCGATCGTAGGATGCACATCAATGCAGTAGCAAGCACTAAGATGTCCATGGTAATGACGAATGACCTTTTAGAATAGAAAGAAGCGTATTAATATGGCTTCTAGCCGGTGGCAGATGCAAAGTTTAAAGGAATGTCCTCAACCCTCTCTTCATTAATTTTCAGTGAGAAATTTCCAAAATATGATAAGGATTAACTATTTCTTCGCATTGAAATAGAAGCTCAACCCGTCCATGTCGCCTACCTCTGCCAGGCTTTGATAGCTTTGAAACTAGCATTTAAAATACTTCTAAAACTAGCATTTAAAATACTTCTAAAACTAGCATTTAAAATACTTCTAAAAGTAGCATTTAAAATACTTCTAAAACTAGCATCTAAAATACTTTTAAAACTAGCATTTAAACTAACTTTAGAACTAGCATTTAAAATAGCTTTAAAATAAGCATCTAAAATAACTTCAGAACTAGCATTTAAAATACTTTTAAAACTAGCATCTAAAATACTTCTAAAGCTAGCATTTAAAATACTTCTAAAACTAGCATTTAAAATACTTCTAAAACTAGCATCTAAAATACTTTTAAAACTAGCATTTAAACTAACTTTAGAACTAGCATTTAAAATAGCTTTAAAATTAGCATCTAAAATAACTTCAGAACTAGCATTTAAAATACTTTTAAAACTAGCATCTAAAATACTTCTAAAGCTAGCATTTAAAATACTTCTAAAACTAGCATTTAAAATACTTCTAAAACTAGCATCTAAAATACTTTTAAAACTAGCATTTAAAATACTTTTAAAACTAGCATTTAAAATACTTTTAAAACTAGCATTTAAAATACTTTTAAAACTAGCATCTAAAATACTTTTAAAACTAGCATTTAAAATACTTTTAAAACTAGCGTTAAACTAGCGTTTAAAAGCAGGAAACTGCTGAGTGGCTAATGAATTTATTTCTTATCTTCGACGCAACCACCTATAAGAAGCTCTATTGCACATAGGTGGATATACTTAAAATCTAATAAAAATTTGACTGGAATGTGGTTTAGAACATACTTGTCTTTACACTCTTGCAAAAGCACAAGCAGCCACAGGACTGCTGAGCTTTTAAAGAGTAATAGGTTATAAGGACCTCAAGATATTACATGTATGGCCGTACACAACAGACATTGAATTCATCTTGTTATCGGAAAGATAATACACTGAAGATAAAACTGCTGAGGAAAAATAAGGACCTATTGATAGTCTAATTTCTTTAGTAATAAAGATAGTATGAAAATAAAGATCTACCGCAAAATCCAGTTTATAAGCAAATGCAATATATGAAATCCTAATCATAAGAGGAAATTTTGCATTCGCGCCAATGCAGCGTTATGAACTCCAGTTAACTCCAGAGATTCTTCGGAATAAACAGTTAGCGAGATGGTAGACTTGAAATTTTAGTTGAACGAACATAATAAGTTAAAAAATAGAAAAATACACATAATTAATGTTGGACTAAAGCACAATGAAGATAAAAAATTTCCCATGCACGGAGGGCATAGTTACCTTGTTATATTCAAGATCCCAGCATTTGACCTGCTTGTCCTCTCCACATGAAAACAGGTAAGGATGTCTCGGACTAACTACAAGACCACGGACAGTGCTAACATGTCCTGTCAGAGAGAGTTTCAGCTTGCCACTTGCTAAGTCCCAAATCTAGAATATTGCATGTATAAATATTTAATGAAAAATCAAAGTCAGCACGAGTTGATGGCCTCGTACCTGCGAAAATTACACGCATGTATTTACAGTATTAATCTGCAATTAGCGGCAATTGCACACTGCGCGTAAATCTGTCACCAGCTGCGCAAGAGTTTACACTTCAAATCTTAATGAGCAATTTATTCACGTAAAAATAATATGTAGCAGCAGGGTTGGACTTGCGTCTTAGAATCCTAAATTGCGAAACTTCGAAATGCCTGTACGATCCGGCCACGTAATAGTCCGTATATAAACAAAAGTAATTCCTCAAGTCTAATATAAAGGCGAGCAAGTACTTAAAAATCCATCCAAAGAAAAACACGCCCTTATCTTTAAAATCGTGTACATATTGCGGATATTAACACCTGCAGCCTAGTGGTGCCATGGTGTAATGGTTAAGCATGCGGACTCATAACGCAGGGGTTGTCAGTTCGATTCCTCCATGTCTCACAATACCAACGCCATTGGTGAGGCAGGCAACGGGAAACCTCCTGATAAATCCACGTCCCTAGAAAAAACTCGGAGCCCTGTCTCTGGCTTCTGCTACGCTCGAAATCGAGTATGCAACGCAGCAGCCTAGCGATTTTTAAGTAATCGAATCTCTAGAATTTCAGGATCATGGAACATTAGATAGTCTATGTTTGGAGACTGTTAAAGAACTGTCAGATAGCTAACTGCAGCTGAGCAAGTAGTGCATTGTCTATAGCTCCCTGCAGTCATATATTTCTGATTTCCTCTAGATTTTCTTAAGTGTAGGGAAGCTTTTTTTAACAGTGATCTGTTGCTTTGCGTTTACATTACTTCAGCTCATTCCTTGTCAGCGCATCCACTTAAGTCAGCTTGGTGCATTACATAAATAGAACCTCTTACGTCAGCATGGTAAATTACATAAATAGAATGACCGCTCTCAGGAGCCTCTCTTAATTTGGCAACAGAAACACCTTAACATCCAACATCTTTTAAAAAGAGATTTCATCCTTGACATAAGTGGTATAACCAGTCGAAAGACTTCATCATCAGCATCACATTAAAAAGAGCTACATCTCTGGTCTTCATAGCACATAGCCTAGCATAACTGGTCTTTAAGTCTTTACTGTTCGTGCTATTATCATAGATCATAGTTGATGCTTTTGCCGGAGGGCCCCTTAAAACTCAGGTTAAACTGAAGGGCAACCCTCCTTAAAAGAATTAAATATGAATATATGAATATATGTTGTCCCTTGAAGGTAAGGAGATAATTATACAGTTGTGAGTAAGCACCTTTATCGTTCTGTCCGCAGACCCGGTGCAGAACCATTTGTTGGCTGGCTCAACTGCCGCACATCGCACCCAGCCAGTATGACCACTGATTACCTACGGAAAATAACACACAAAAGGGTAACGTTGGTATTCACAACTGAACTTCACAATCTCGTAAGATACATCAAAAAGTAAAAAAGATATAAGAGCACTCTATAAGAAAGGACTAATGATGTATCCTGTCAGGATATAGTTTGGATAGCTGGAGCCAGAGCTTTTCGCTCTCATTACTTCACATGCAGAATAACAATAATGATACCAAACATCTTATCTACAGTTGGATAAGAGGATAGTTTTTACTAAAAAGTACAAAATAGTAAACACCAAATAACATAAAGAAATTACAGAACAAAAAAGCGGCTTTGTGGTTCTATACCTTTCGGGATTCGGGTTTTAGACGTAGAATGAAATGTTGACAGTGAGTTTGAATTCAATCTTCAGTCGTTCAAAACTTTCTCACAAAATAACACCGATTCGAGGTTGGCTTCGGAATTTGGGTTTAGAAATATGGCAGATTTAGTAATCATATTCTAATCGATGTAGAGTGAAATGTTGACAGTGAGTTCGAAGTCACTCTTCAGTCGCTCAAAACTTTCTCACAAACTAACATCGATTCGAGGTTGTTCTGCCTCTCACGACTAACACCGTTGTAAAACGTTGACACAAGGTTCACTACCAGTTCAAAAATCAAATTTTTCGATCTCCAATTTCTAACAATCGATTTTTTGCTGCTTTTTTACTCTGTTCAGATATCCATGGGCAAGCATAGCTAGTGTTAGATCGCTGCTTCATTAAAATCAAACAGGTCCTTGATCCATAACAGTTATCCTTAGCTGAACAAGCAAACCTGTATAAATATTGACATATTGCCATTACTATCACTATTATTACTATTGAAATCAAAAGACCAGAAATACTAAATGAAGTGTAAAATATGCAGTCCATTTTACTGCTAACCGACGTGCGCGCGTGACGATTGAAGGGAATTTTCAAAGAATAAAAATAGTAATGACAATCATGATGATGATGTAAATAAAAAGGTTAATATTGACAATGATAATGGTTATGATAATTTGAACTATTTAAGGATCGTAATCCATTCCATAATTCTGGTTCACAAAGGGTCACCCTGCTACAAAATAACTTAACAAGACACTAATGTAAGAATTAAAATAAACTTTCAATCAATAATATACTACTTAAAATCAAAGCAAAACGCAAAACGCAAAATACAATTAGAATAAATCTTTGCAGGATGATTTGGAAAGATATTGCTGATGACGCCTGTCCAGTAGCAAGTTAAAGACCATCCAAAGTGCTCGCTCACCTGAAAGAAAGTCTATTTGCACGCTACTGTTTCTAAAGCAGTCGAGAATCACTCGGAGTGTTTCTTAGGATTGACGAAGAGCAGTGACTGTTTCACGCTTGGACTGCAGACACATTTTGCACATCACTGATCTTAACACTTACCCTCATTAATTTCCATGGTGCATGCCACTCTGGTTTTGGCATTGTTGGTGCTTTCCTGGGCACAAGACCTTGAGAGAAGGGAGTTTTACTCTCCCCTGTTGCAACAAGCGCTTTAGATCGTGCATCAATTCTTTCTGAGCCTCCTGATGCTAAAGCTTTGTGCGTGATTTCATTAACTCCGTGCGATGCTTTAGAAGCGTCGATCCTGCAACAGAGGCGTTTCCGTGAAAATATACTCTTACTGCTGAGACATTTTGAGAATAGGACTCTGGAGCAATGTTTCGACATTACCGAAGTATTTTCTACAAGAAACCGATTCCAAGTCAAAACTATAAGGTAAAAGTGTGTCGGAACACTGATCCACAATATGACTTTGCAGTTTACATTTTGCAATCTAAATTCATTGCAAAATAGAAAATAGCCAATGGCAGTTGTGGCACATTACGATCCACTGACTGGTGTGCAACGATTTTTGAAATTTTTGGATTCAAAGCTGACTAACACAGTTTTTTCTTAGTAGGTTATGTTGAGGA
Source organism: Pseudorhiza aurosa (assembly GCA_964026355.1). Classification (NCBI taxonomy): domain Eukaryota; kingdom Metazoa; phylum Cnidaria; class Scyphozoa; order Rhizostomeae; family Lychnorhizidae; genus Pseudorhiza; species Pseudorhiza aurosa. The sequence goes on along the minus strand of OZ032114.1, from coordinate 6,897,425 downwards.
AAGGCTATGGTGGCCTATACAATGATAAGGTATTACGCCCGATTTTCTCACTTTCAGTGGTAAGTCAGCAACTTACTATCCTGAACCAATCAAAACAAGAGTAAACATTGAAAATCGACTTCTGGTAGACTTTTGAGAAGTCCTCAATCAGAATATCAAACAAAGCATGCAAAATCAATCTACTGCAAACACTATTACACTCTGGTAGACCACTCTGTGACTTGCATATGAACAGGACATGACGTAGCTCCGCCACGTTTGTTTGATAGCCTGCCAGATACTTTCGTGAGGGGAGTGTGCCTTCGTCGTTTCCTTGCCAACTGCTTGTAAAAAGCACATTTAATATTTATGAATTTCGCATCATTTTCTGTATGATTCAGAATTTCCAACGCTTTGTGGTCACATTGGCAGTTTGATCAAGGATAAAACCATGTTCTCTTGTGCACCCTCTTTTGATATGATGACACCATAGCTCATTGTGATTTCTCTGGCTGGAATCACCAATTGCTAGCAATTCAACTCATTTCCTTCTTCGAACCACCGACACTAAAGCTACCGATCACACAATGCGTCATAAAAGCAGAGACATTGATAAAAGTAAATGCTTCTTACTCTGTTCTTGTTGGTGGAAGGGCATTTGTTAATTTGCTTATGGCTAGTGAAGATAGTTCTGTTCCCTTTTCAGCAGTATCTTCAGACAATGTGACACCTGCATATAAAAAGCAGATTTGTGATAAATACTAGGCTCAAAAGATACTTGTCAAATTTCCATGAAACTCAAAAATAAAATGTCAATGAATTGTCCTATGCTTTTCCCAGGCCAGTTCATCAGAAGGGATACAAAGAACATATAGCAAACGTCTTGACAATGTTTCAACTTCATCATGGCGCTTCTCTAAAACTAATCGCCACACGACAATTGCCTTGCGTGTACGTAATTCATGTTGTTATTTTCTCTGCTAGATTACACGGATGTTTTAATGTAACCCCGGACAGAAGTCCGACAACTGATCATTTGTTATAACCTCATTTAGGGCTTGACATTGACTGAAAGTGAGAAGTCACTAGTGTAGTCGGGTGTGTAAGAATCATGGGGGCTAGTACCATTGAGAAGAAGGGACAGGACACTCTATTTGATAAGCAACATTTCTCTCCATCTGTGAATTCAACATGGACAAAAAAAGGAGCTGGCCAGAATTTGTCAAAGATAGTGTCTCAAAGTGGAATTCAAGTGATCAGATTCGTATCAAACAGATAAAAGCACAAACTTTCCGTTATCTAACTATTTTCTTGCACTACACTAAAAAATCTACCAACTCATATACTCGCGCAAACTTCCAACTACATGTCCCTCATTCCCATTCTTAATCAGAAAAACAGCACTAACAATCAACTTCACAATAGCTTTGCAGGTGAAACACTGAAAAGAATAAATCAAAATGCTGATCTACCAAATGGAGTTTGTTAGTTTTCTCTTCATCTTGCATGAAAATGAGCACTGTGCAATACACTGAAATATGTAAATCAAATAAAAGAAAGATAAACTTGTCACAGAAAGCACCACTGACCAGGAGCATTTGGAAATGGATGAGGTCCTCTGATATCAATAGGTTCATCTTGACCTAAAATTAACAAAACGATTAATGATGATAATAATTATTATCAGATTAAATCATAAAAATAAGAATCAGTCATGTCATTATTACAGTCAGCATCTAGTGCCTGCATCAGGTAAACAAATCTATTTTTGCCTTCAATTTCATGCAGGCTCACAACACAGGGGTTGTCTGTTCCATTCCTCCATGTGTCATGTGTGTCAAAAAAAATGCCATTGGTGATGATGGCAACGGGAAACCACCTCATGAATTCCACTTCCCTAGAAAAATTCAGAGCCCGGCCTCTGGGAAGTGAGGGGATGTCAAGTCCTAAGCACCTAATTCAAAATTAAAAAATTGGGCAACTTCCCTGCCCCAAAATTCGGCAAAGCTTACCCTTGGAACATAAGGAGAGCAAAATTGAAGGTTTCATTTTAGGACATTTTTTATAGAAACCAAATGCTTTTGACAAGATAAATACCTACTTTACTGTCCTTCAAGCATATTAACATTATGGAGAGGAGAATCGAATATTTAAGTACAAACCACGAAAATGCCTGTGTCAAATGCCACTCATGTGCCCATCAATATTTCAATGAGGCATTGATAACTTATTGGATCACTTATTAAATCGTAAATACCTTGTTTTATGGCTAATGGACCAGTAACACTTTGATTCTTTGACTGCACCTGACTTGCTTTGGCAGAAATGTTTTTTAAATTGGAGTAGTCATCTCTCATTTTGCAAGCAATTTTCATGTTGGTGCTATAAGGACAAAACATGAAAAAAACTGAATTTTTACAAAATAATTCTTCATCATAACAATATAATGGGAGCATCATGGCTCATTTCAATATTGTCCAACTGTATGCATGTTTGCCAAGTTCTTTATAAGCATTTCAGAAAAATAGAAATTGTAGATAGGCATCTCGGGCCACAGGTCTAAATTTAGAAATTGACAACATTGATCTATAGTTAGCAAAATAACATCAAAGTTGAGGTTGAAAATTGAAAATGATATGAAATTGTAACAAGAGAATTAAGATTACAGATAGGCAAATAAAGGGAAAAAAAACAGTTCCAGAAAAAACAATGATCAAGAAAGCTTCAAAACAGGTACCCATATACGCATTGCAAAGTAATTTTCAAAGTTAACAAGCATAATAAATGAAGTTGTTTTGTCAGAACCTTGTTTTAGTTTGAAAAGTAAATGAAGTCTATGGACTATTTGTGACGAAAATCAAAATGAAATCAAACCTTTTCTCATCTTCCACTAAAGGAAGAGCATTATCAGCAAGGAACATGTCATGTGTTCTTTTGATTGAGCGGAAAACAAGAGTGTGCACTGAGTGCCTTGGAATTTCCTGAGGGAACAAATGAAGGATTTTTTTATTTTTTTATCTTATATCAAGGATTTTTTTATTTTTTGTGCCCCACTATTTGAGAAGCACTGATCTAGAAGAAGGATAGGCTTGTCTGATAGGTATCATAGCAGGGAGGTACTATTACAATGTCTTTACAAAAAGGTACTTGTGATACTGTGTGTTAAATTTAGTGAGGGAGACTAAGAGAAACCGGCAATTATAGTGCATTTTTTTTCTAGTGAGTTACGTTAAGTTTGTGCCAACTATCCACATAAACCCAACATAATTTCAGGCTGATGGCTGGATAACAGTGCAGAGTAAAAGTGTGGACTGCCATTTTATGATTCCATTAACTCAAGATAATCTTACTTCAAAAATCCAAACCCAAGCAATGTCCACTTAAGGTAGCAAATAAGCTTCTGAAAGAGCTGAACACAAAACTACAATTAACAATTAATTTGTGTCAATGGTATTTATCCCACTAAATCTTTAAGCAGGAAGATCGGACAATCACATTAAGAGACATTTCTTTGGATAATCGAATTGCTTGAAATTATCATTTTTCCAGGTTACTTAGAAGCACTCCTGTGGACATTGCTTCTGTGAGAAAAACTGAAGTACAAAAATTTAGCAGAATAGAGCAGATGTTCCCAGCTACAATAATGACCCCTGCTGCATCGATTTTCACCCTTTGCAAGAAAATTGTTAATTGAATTTACTTCTGAGCAAAACATCGACACAAACAGAGAAAATTATTTGAGCTTTACATAGTTGACAAAGACAACTTGAAAAAAGGAATGTCAAAGCTTCTGAACCATCACATTTATTACAGCAACCTTACAGAATCTATGCACCCAAATTTATAAACCTCATGGGGTCACGCTGCCAAAATACGTTTTATGTACATACTAACACACCAAGCTCTGTACGTAACATCTATTCATAGGTAATGCTCAATACTAAATAGATAGAAATAGATAGATCACTTATACGGCTAACATTCATGAATAAATATAACAACACCTGTCGAAGATTCTGTTAGAATGACTATTGAAACAATAATTGTAGTGAAACAATAAGACTTTGAAATGAGTTCTTCATAATAAAGCAAAGCAGACAATGAACTCAGGCTGTGAACAAATTTCGGTATCATAGTTCCCAAAAACTATTCTCAAGGCTTTTGGGTGCTATTGTATGCTATTGGCAAGCAAAAACTTTATTCTATTTACCAGAATAATATAAAATCGAGGAAAATGAGATAGTTCGCTTACCTCAGTGGCCGCCATCTTTGAATCCGCGCTTGCTTTACTGCAGTCTCTTTATCGTTTCCCCAAAACGAGATCCTGATGCTGGGAAATATCAAATTCTTTGGCGCGCAATCTACGACCACTTTCATCAAGATATTTCTTATTCTTTATTGTTTTCCTTAAAAAGATGGACAGCAGTTCATCAGATGAAGAATTTCTAGCTAGTTCAAAGAATCGAAAGAGTCTATCAATTCAATCTGATACAGACGGGGATGATGAACCCCCTAATTTGAGCAGAGACAGCGACGATGAGAACAGTGTAATTAAATGTGACAAAGTTGATAAGGACGAAAGAGCTGCAGATGCAGCAAGCGAAGAAGATTCGGATTCAGACATAAGAGGGAGTGACGAAGAAAAGGAAAACATTGTAAGAAACGATAAAAGAAAGCGGTCTGACCTTCACTGTAGCAGTGATGCCGGCGAAGATGAGAACAAGTCGTCGAATTCCGAGAGCTCAGATAATGAGGACGATGCTGGAAAAAGTAAAGTTAAGACTAAAACCACAAAGGTATGCTAAAAGTGTGCAATCTTGGTCAATGTTAGGCCTATTTGCAGAATGCCCGGTAACCTTGCGTCGATGGTAACCCGGATAACATCGTAAGCTTCTGTTTTCCACTGAGAAACTGATTGTAAGCTTAAGTACATTAAGGATAGCTGAGTGGTAATGAAATGTGCTCATCGACCCTATGATCACTGCTTTAAGCCCACCTCTAGCTCAATTTCTACATAAGATGTACCTGCTTCTTGGCCCAAAATGAGCAATTCTTTCCAATATCTTTTGAAAAGCACAGCTTTGATAGAAATAATGCAAGCCCTCGATATTCAAAGCTTTCTCGTGATGACGACGAAGATGATGATGATGCCGATGATGATGACGATGATGATGATAATGATGATGATGATAATGATGATGATGATGATGATGATGATGATGATGATGATGATGATGACTTTGAAACACTTTGAGGAACTTTTAATGCATACATTGATGAAATATTCAATGTTCCTTCCCTTGCAGTTTTGGTTACAGGGCAGTCCCCCGTCCCTATGCTTGGCCTTTGGGTCTTACATCTATATGTGCACAGTGAATGCTAGAGTTAGTGATTGACCACCCGGTACTGATGTGTGTTTACCTTGAAATTTCTTGTCCAAAATACGGATTGCTAAGCATGGAAGTGCCATGTATCATTCTCAAGTTGTTGATGTGATCCAGCCCTGTACTACCACATACAATAACAGCATGCTACCACTAGGGCACGGATAAGATGGGTGCTTTGATAAGCTGCAAAATTTAAGCTGAAATTCTTAAAATCTTAAATTGATAAGCTGAATCATTTTAAGCAGGGAAAAGGCAGCTATTGTAAGAAGAACGAAGACAGCTCAAAACTCTTGCGACTGAAGAAATATCTTAAAGTAGCTGGCATAAAAGTACAAAATTATGCAAAAATCTTTGAAGGGTGTAAATCAAAGAAATCAAAGGAAACCAAGCTACTAGAACTGCTAGAGAGCAAAGGGCTCAAAGGTATAATCTAAAATTTCATAATTACTGGAAATTTTTCTTGGATGATGGAATTATGTTGCACGCAAATTTTCTTTATTTTCCTACAAATCTACAACTCTACAGCACTAAAGAAAGTCTTTGGGGCCTTGGCTTGAAAAATCAATAACTGATGAAGGTAGCTGAAGACAGTAAGTTCTTGAATTTGGTTTCTGACCTGAAAACTTTTTGTTGAAAGGCATTTGCCACCTTAAGTTATTTTTAGGTCTTGTGCTTTGATCTAGGGAAACCAACGCTGGAGAGGTGTAAAAAGTTGCGGAAAAAGATAGAAAGAGAAATGGAAGTAGCAGAACTTGACCTTGGGAATATCATTGATTCAAAGGGTAAATATTTCCTGTTGAAACTTCACTGATTCTTGCTTCACTATTTACATGTGATGCTAGCGATGAAGCTTTTATTCTAAAGTCTCCTTGCTTTTATTTATCTAGGCCATTACGGGGTTGTGGTGGGCAGTCTGCTGCGCTATCATGCAAGAAACCTGAGTTCAATCACCATGGATGTTATTTATATCCAACTTCCAGAACACTTTGCTAACTCAGCTTCCACCCTTGATATGTCTATAAATGATTACCAGTGAATTCTGGGGGTGACTTAAATCTTTTGGAATGCACGTTGCAGCAATCAGTTGCACCACACCTGCAAAGGACTGTCTGTTATAAACAGTCTACTGAGGGTTGTGGACCAATGTGATGCACTCAGGGGTATGAACATTTTTTATGACAAGAATGACAAGAAATAATGGCATCTTCCAATCACCAAGCTATCCATTATTTCTCACCATCCTTAATATAAATTTATTGACTATGAAGATGTGTTCCAATTAGTTTTTTAGTTGTTGTTCCTTGATGATGGCTTGTAAGTTGAAATGTTTCTCTATGTCGTGTTAGACTTGTAAGTAATCGTTTTGCCCTCATTATTCCTATCTGTATGGACACTTTTTACAAACTATTTCACATACTTAGTGTAGGTTGGTTGTATTTTAGGTTAATTCATTGATTACCCTAGATGCACATTAAAAACAGCTTTTTTGTTGAAGTTTTTGTCCAGATTAAATATTCAAATTATTATCATTATCATTACTATCATCTCATTGATAGTGGAAGTAACTTTCGTTACAGGTGTAGGCTCTACCAGTAATACCCGGACAACGAGAAATCGAGTGAGGTCAAGAGCCTATGAAGACAAGCAAGTTACTGAACCAATATCAAAAACAAAAAATATTTTTGGTAACCTCAAAGGCGTCATTGAGTCAGATGGAAGTGATGAAGACAGAAAAGAGAGTGGACATTTTCAAAAAAAGAAGAAGTTGAAATTGATTCAAAGCGATGAGGAGAATTAAGGGGCTACTAAAATCATGATGATCATTAAACGAATGCTTGGGATGAGTTTATGAGATCTTCACTTCCAGCCATTTTAAACTCCCCGGACCATATACTAAGAAGGGCGAAAGAGCTGGAAATAGAAGGAAGAAGACTCAAGGGAAGGCCCCAGATAACCTGGCTGGACTGCATAAAGGAGAACTTGAAAGAACATAGAATAGCAGGAAAATGGACCGCAGACAGAGAAAAGTGGAAAAATGTCATTGGAAGAATCTGACCCGATAAATTGGAAACCAGATTTAAAACGAATCTACTACGTCACTTCCAGCTATTTGTTGTGCATACAGTCTACACGATACAAGGAAGTGCAGAAGCCCTTTGAACTGAGACTTTGCGAGACGTCCCAGGAGATCAGGCAATTTTGTAATTCCCAGAAGGAGGCTAGGTCTCATAGTCGAAACGAGTGTCGGGGAGCACCTTGCTAGATAGGTACCATATTGATCCACGCTTTTGCGAGAGGGGGTGACCAGTTCCTTTCCGCACTTTTCTCCAAGTTTTACGCTAGATGCCCATTTATTGCTGGTTGGCTAGACAGAGGCTGTCCTGAAACGTGTACGAGTGTGCCTCTAACTCCGATCCTTTAGCACAGTAGTCCTCTGCGGTAACCACATGCCTCTAGTACCCAAATAAGCCTCCCCTTTTGCAACCTACATTTTCAGACTCTCGGGACTTACATTTTCAAGTGAGTTTAATTGAAGAAGCGACGCCAGTTAAGATTTCCCCTAAGTGGACCACATCCCATCTTGTCCGCTTTGGATCCAACCCAAAGTAAATTGGACTTTGTTGAAATTACTTATTACGAGTGGACCTAAACGGCAACGGGAAACCTCCTCATAAATCCACTTCCCTAGAAACAACGCAGTGCCCCTTCTCCGGTTTCTGCTACGCTCGAAATCGAGTATGCGATGCAGTTAGTTAGTTAGACTTAACTGCATTGTCACATTTTCGTTCCGTTTATTAATGTATCTGTACACGCGTTTTAAACTCTGATAAGATCATTTTCAATGCCGTCTGTATTTTCCTTTCTGTTGTCGACCACTTAATGTTCCCTTTTTGGAAGTCAAACTGTCCTTCACAGATCTGAAACGAACTTCTGAGTGGCTTGGATTGTTATAATTGCCTGGGGTCGCCTGGAGTCTTTGGCTGCAAACTTCTAGAAGACAAGATGGCATTCTTCCGGAAGTTTACACTGGATGTTATCTGATTGTTTCATTTTTTCTCAGTTTCTTCCATGGGTGCTCTTAAAATGACTTTTGACAAGAAAATAAGACGCGAATGCAGTCAAACTTGCCAGAATCAAGCAAACATCAAGATGAAGACAAATTTCGATCTTTAAGATCGACGTTCTCCAAAATTCCATTTTTGGGGACCACCAGAACAAGAACAGTCAATGTGTGTAGCTTGTCTAGGTGGTAGAAAAGACTAGCTGTGGTAGAACAGATGCGATACGCAGAGAGAGGCAAAACAGTAGGACAAAGTAATAGCTTATGCTTGAATGGCATCTCATTTGCTAGACTAAGTGACGAATATGTGACATAAATAGTGATATAAATATCATCTAAAAACCCAGATGAATGACTGAACAACTCTACTCATTATTCTGTGCAAACTGGTTAATATACAACAACCTACTGCCGATAAGTTCTACATCATACATCTTATCAGTTGGCTAGAATTACCTCGTTACTTAATTCGTATGAAACGAGGCAAACAGCAAATCCAGCAAGAGAATAATTTCCGCAACAAAGTGAACTATTTGCGAAACAGTGAATAATTTTGCTACTGTGAAGAGTGATTGCGGCCAAATCAATTTGGCGCTGTTAAACATGCCCCACTGAAAATCGGTTTGCCTTTCATTTCAATGCCTTGCATAGGTTTACTGATCAACTATGGATCGGGAGCAGAACGTAGAGACGTAAGGCCACAATGCTCTCTTATATTGATGATTAGCATAGCTTTTACATGCGACTTTGCCCAAGCAATGCTTCTACATTGAATCACCCCTGTCTTTTGGTATAAGCACATAGCGGTATCACCCAAGATCATTCGTCAACGACTATGAAACTTACACTTTATGGGCGCCATTAGTGGAGACCCGTCGAGAAAGCTTCTACGTTACTAGGGGAAAAGAGCGAATTGAATTCTCGATAATGGAGCAAAACACAAACGTGTGATAATAAAAGTGTGGCACGCGATCGGTCGGCAATTTCGGACACACCTAAGCCGGCTTTAACAAGATGTTTGAACCACAATCACGAAGCAGCTTCATTCACCCAATGTCAATGCCTGGTCAGTGTAAGAATGTGTGCAAGGTCTTTAATAATCTATGCTTACTAGTTATAGATGGGTACATGTAGTCGTCATTGGTCGTACCACGAGGTGATTATGAATTTGCTCCCAAACGACTCGATCAAATGAATTTACTTATCCTCTTCATTCTTTCCACACTAGAATGACAACGAAGTCCACTCCGATCTACACATCTTGTAGCCACTAGGGTGCGTCGTTTTTGCTCCATCTAGCACTGACGATAAACTTTCGGACCCCGAGAAACCATGCTTGCAAAGTAGTGTCTCGGACGGTCCTCCAATTGTGGCCACACCTCGTGATTCCTATGCCTGGCAGTTCGGAGGGAACTAGCGACCCATCTCACTCGTCATGAAAGCTACGTCTGAGGTGGGGCTTCGCCCACTGGTCATTGTTTGAGCAGTCAAGCTCCTTGACCACAGACCTATTCTTAAACCTTGTATCATCTTCAACCCATCGTTGTAAGCAAAAAATTTAATTGATGCAAAAATTGGCTATTAAGTACGCTTCTTTCTTCTGGGAGCATCGGCTAACCACTCCCTTCAACGTCTCCGATAACCCATGAAAAGGGTTCCTATTCCTCTTCAAGATACTGGTGAAATAACCTTAAAACGGAATTATAATCTAAAGATTCATAACACAAAACACATGTACACCTAGTGGAACTTGTCCACACTTTGAAAAATTGAATGATACATAAAGCTAAAGACACGTCAAATTGAAAGTTTGAAAACGTACCACAAAACACCCTGGATCCCACGACGTGGTTCCGACTTAAACCCACTAAAAGGGGTGTTGGAAAACCACAAGATTTAGGATGACTGTACATAGTTGAACAAACTGGTAAGTTATTAACTTGAAAGAGGTTAGGTCCCGTTCCTCTGCAGATGTGGCAACGAACACAGCTACACTGCAAAGTCTTAGGAAGCTGCTGTTCTGGCGTGTATACCACAAAACAATTTATCATTTATAACTCGGATCGTACCTACGTTTATTGTTCTCGAGCACATGGAACACTTGGCACAGTTTTTGTGTATGACCTGACCATCAATGTCACATCGCTCAAACTGATATGCTGGCTTCGTGCAAACGAGACAGGTACTTGTAGGAGAAGCGAACTTTGTAGAGAAAGTACTTCTCGACTTTATATCGGTTCGTGGTGGTTGTGATGAACTTGGGTGCTTACATGATTGGCTCCTGAAGGCCGGTTTTGGTATCTTTGACAAGGGCGTCGTCGGCTTTTCTTTGACTGCAGTGGGGCTGCTTAAAGCTTCCGTGTTTGCAAGCTGAAAAAAGTAAAAAACGGACGGATGAAAAAAATTCATATAAATAATACTTCACATGGGTTCCTGGTGAAATGGTGGGGGGGGGGGGGTGAAGTGTGGCGAGGACCCTGCCTCGCGATGCCCTGGCTCCACATGGCGCCGCTCCAACAGTGTGCTGCCAATCGAGCAAGCATCGAATTCCATGTTTCAGTATTTCATCTGAATCGGAATTTCAGAAGAAATGGCTGATTGTCAGTCAGGTAAACCTGTCAAAGCAACAGGTTTCACTGCTTTGCAAAACGGTGCAGCAACTCGAACTTACAGATCCAGTCATGTGGAAAACAAGGACAAGCTTCATGAAAGGCTTAACCTGCACGTAATGTTCGCGGCCAACTTGGCAGTGCGAAGGACAGGGATTATGGTTTTACAGCCAGCAGCTATTCGGAGAAAAATAGCTTACAATAGAGACTATGTTGCCATGCCCAAAATATGTGATTCATTTTGCTATTGAAGAATTCCGCAGGCATCATGGATTTACCATGTGAAGAACCTCTGGACTTTTCTGAACCCTGTTTCGATTAATTTCGAGAGCTGCTTAGGTACTCGTTTGTGAGAAATACAGAGATTCCATGAGATAGACATAGATTGAGAAATGGTGCAAATCTCACTGACCTGTAGCGCAATGTCTTGAATCTCCTCCGTCGTCTCTTCTAGTGTTTCCTCGTCGGTGGACGCATTTCGTTGATGCTTTTCCTTGGCAATGGCGATCCAATCGGGACGCTTCTTCGATGCCCTGCCCTCCGTTCCTTTGTCCTTCTGCTGCTCCATGCTGTTGTCAACACTGACACATTTCAGCATGAGGGGCTCAACAGGTTTCTGCGGGTCGGACAGGGATTTGCTCCTTTGAAATGGCACCGGTTGCAGATCCGTACTCCTCATATCATCTAAATCATTCAACTCAAAACTCCAATTTTTCTGTGGACTGTTTTCAGAGGGGCTTTCTTCAGGGCTGAATCGAACTCCCTTCTTACTTTCATCCGACTTTGACGTCTGCCCCTCGCTCAACCTTCTTGTTCTCGATACCAGTGCATCAAAGGGAGCCTTCTCAGCATCAGTCTCTGAGGAGATCGAATCCTTTTTCAAACTCGCGTCTGTTCCCTTCACCAACAATTCTTTTTCAGTTTGCACTTCCAGTTTGTCACCGGCCACCTTCTCCGCTTTGCCCTCGATCATATCCAATATTTCTTGACCTTTCTTTACTTCTATAAAATCCTCATTGTTCAGACCAGCGCTCGTTTTTGTAGCCTTGCACTTTGCAGGGACATCATCCGACTCGCAAATCTCCTTTCTGGCATCGCTCTGAACGAGAATCTTTTCTTCCTCCTCCACTTTCAGGCTACTGCTACTTTTATTGAGGGCTTCCTTTTCCAATGAACCCTTCCTTCCTTTAGGACCTGTGATGTGCTCCCACGAGCCAAAGTCTTCACTTGCTGGTGCCGTAAGTTTACTGGCATCACACTGCGGTTTCTCCTCTGTTAATGCCTGGATAATGACAACATCACTCAAATCGAGTTTTGGTGACACTTTCTCCACAGGTAACATTGGCTTTTTTGCTTTTTCAGCTACTGGAGGGGGCTGTTTTGCTTTATCGATTGCAGGTGGCCTTTTTGGAACAGAAGGCACCGTATCTTTGGTATCACTGCATGGCCCTGTTGCAGATTTGGTCAAACGGTCATTCTTAACGACCTCTTCGATTTTAGAAGGTCGTTCAACGTCAAGAGATTTCGGTTTCAAAGCAGCCTGCCTTTTCTCTGTCGATTTTTTGCTGTCTTTTGCTTTACTGATGCCGTCGGGATTCACACTGAACCTTGTTGGCTTTCTCCTGCCTTTCGGGGCGAGGCGAATACGGTCCTGGGCGACGCTGTGTTGGCTCAGACCAGAGGTATTCGCTCCCAAGGCATCAAATTCACCCAATGGCGACACTTTTTCTGAAAGGAAACAATGGCATTGCGTTATACACAATATAATAATCTCTCTCACCATTTCTTGCATTTACAGCGCTTTAAGAGAATGGCGAGAGCATCAGGTTCCCTTTTTGTGCAGGTGTTGAGACAGAGTTCGCCAGTGGGAAGGCCTCCGTCCACTCACTAAGCAACACAAATAGGGCAGGGGCTATTGACAATCTTCAGGCTTTTTTGTTGATCTAGCTTCAGTTTATGCTTAAGAGCAAGATAATCCCGCCCAAACGCTGGTATCTTATCGAAAGCCAGTCAGAACAGCTTGATAAATCGCTGGAAAAAGACTCTTTCTTCATATATCTATTGCTATTAAGCAGGTTTACTTGACAGCTTTCAGTGTGTAATCAAGTAAAGGTTCGCTCTGTGCTGTGGTGTCGTAGAATAGTAGCTCAAGTGTGTGAATTGATGACGCAGGGATTGCGGGCTCGCATCCTGGATGGTTCACGATAAGAACACCATCGACGAGGAAGTCAACGGGAAACCACCTCATAAAATCAACTTCCCTGGAAAAAAGTTTGAAGCTGTCTCTGGTCTCTGCTAAGCTGTGAATTCTGCAGGCCATGCCCGCCACCAATGGCTTTATTTTTGCTTCAGAGATTCCTCAGATTATCTATTTCGTTATTTCAACCTTTTTGGATCATTGATGGATACTGAAGAAAGGTCGGCAAAGATTATCTGACAAATGAGTACCCATGGGAGACTTCTTAAGAAAAAGGAAAAAGAAAAATAGTTTACGCGGAACACGATAGAACTTCCTGATGCCTATGATAATCTATCATAATCTTGTCACCGATTCTTTGTTTTCAAAGGACTATTTCTACCTCTCAAAAATACGCAGGCAAGGCCCATTTCCCTTGATGAAAGAGTGCTTCCTAGCAATTACATGGGCGTGTCAACCGGAATCCTCTGGAATTACTCCATAGATCTCTGCATTCCTTGCTACTTCGCCAAACCGTTCTCCGCACCGCTCCGCTATCCCCGAGGTACGGGCTGCAGTTTTGGCTGTTCGCTTGAGGAATTGTTTCCAAAATTCCCACTGTGCTAACATTACATAATGATGACGTCACGAGAAAATGCTGAAAACAGCCATCTTTTCACAGTGACTAAGCGCAGGCGATTATTACCTCATGCAAGTAACATGAAATAAGCATTCATTCACATCCCTAGGAATTTGGCTGGCAACCAGCAAACCGATCCATGCACGAGTCATGATGATTAATGCATATGCCATGCGCTCCCTTGTCGTTCCTTTGAAGGACCATTAAAGAGTACGAATAATTGCTTCAGAACAGTAGTAAGTTGAACTGAGTGTCCTGCATACCTCCCCCACTATTCTCACAATTATAGATACAAAGCTAATTTCCTGTATGTTAACAAGGCGGTAAAGCACTCTCTGACAAGCACACGAAACAAGCTTACCTAAGGAGGGGAATCAAATTGATGAAAATCAGATAATTCCTGATCGAATTAACTTAGGTACAACTTACATAAACTTCAATCGGTTTGGTGCAACTAGAAAAGCGAAAGTTTCAGTGAAAATTTTACTTGCGGGTCAGACTTAAGAATTATCTGTCCTAAAATTTCGCCTCTTAATTCACACATTATCTCACGCGACAAAAGTGAAGAAAGCAATCTTATTCCAAGAGATTCCAAATAAAGGTAGTAATAATTTCACATGGAGAGATATTCAAGCGTGGGAAGAGCACCGTTCATCCTCTAGTTAACCTTCTCCTTCTTGAAAACAAACAAGGTTGTAACATCGCCGGGTTTCTAAGAAAAATCCTGCAACCACGTACTACAGTCGCACAGGCCAAAACCGACAGCGTGAGGCGACATCCAGTACGGGCGTCTTCTCTAACTCTCCAGACGCTCCATGTTTCTAATGTCGTAGCAGACATGGGCCTACTGATACTTTCTGTTGAAGGAAAAGCTACGCAACACTTTCAATCAATCAACAACAGCGTATTCTCCCTCAGCGAAAATCGACGTTGTTTCTACAATGTCCGTTCCGAGTGAGGGTTTGCCTTGGTGGTTTTGCTAAATTCATCTTTAGATTTCTTTCAACTTTAAAGATCCTTTAATTTATTCGCGGAATCCATAGTGTTACACCGCACTCTTTAAACTATAGCAACATTCAAGTGTTTACAAGTGAAAACTGACATTGATTTTCACTTATGGCACCGCTGTTTTCAGCCTATGGTTGGAAGCTCTTGACAGCTTGCCTTTCTACACTATTGATACTCTTTTGGCAGCATAAGCGTCGGTGCTATACTGTTTATCGATATAAACAACTTACTCAATAACATCTCAACAACGGTTCTTAAAATAGCATATGTTCTGAGCACTGCAAGAAATGTTCGTGTTAACAAAGTAGCTTTTGTTGTTGAATCACTGCTTCACGGAAACGATTCTTTTACCAACCAAAACCTCATCAAGAAGCAGTTAATAGGAACAGGTAGAAAATCAAACGATTTTTGAGTGCTTGAAAATCAATATTTTGTTTGGTAGACACAGTTGCGCTTCATTGTAAGAAGCTTCTCCTGGTTGGACGAGAAGAGCCTGTCAACAAATACGAAGAGCTCCTGTGTACACAGTTAAACTCTGTCTACAAGTCCTTGCTTGTTTCGGAGTGCATCTTACTTTAGCATTTCGTTTCACTTTCACCAGCCTCCCAATACTATAAAAATACTCATGCAAACACTCTGTGCAAATGAAAGAGAGGCAGTTACTTTTCTTTTCATGGCTGAGGTTCTGAGTGACCTTGGCCTAAGTAGTTAGTTTATCACCATGTTTGAATATCACTCACCTAATTACCTCCCGTATATAATCTATAAGCTATTTTCAAAGAACCTTTTTGAGGGCTGGCATGGACTTTTTCGAAGAAGTGTTGCAGCATCTTAACAAATATTCAGCACAAGAAGATACAGAAAAAGCATAATCACAACTTAGGTGGACTAACACTTGAATTATTAGTCTCAGTGGTTGTCCATTAAGCTCCTTAACTTGGCGGTCATTTTCGCACTAAAACAGCATGCATTTCTGACAATTACATCTTTGTAGTCTTTAAAAGGACAGCAGCTTAATACCTCACATCTATTTGAGCAATATTTCCTACCTTTTCAGATAAAAAAATTTGCAGTTCTCTTGCAACTTTTAATCTTAAATATTATAAGCATCTTCTGTGCCAGCATAAGGGACACAGGTTAATACCCGTGTCAGATGCACTTATCATTACTGGTGTTCCCAATTAGCCTATCATCTAAAGGTCTTTTGTGCCAGCATCAGGGTCAGAGGTTAATAGCAGTGTCAGCTACAGTTGTTATAACTGGTCTTCCCAATTAGCCCATGATCTAAATCTTTTGACATATAGAAGAAGACTTTGGTTCCACTGATACGACTTAATCAAAGCCATTATGTTAGTGACTACAGCTGGTCAGGGGCATCAAGAATGGAGGGTCAGTGATCCGAATGCTACCTTGAAAGCAACTGAAGATAAAGTATATCTGTAGAGAAAGGAATTAGGTTAATCTTACCACTCAAAACTGAAGTATTCGGTGTGTCACTTGTAAGGGAAATTTGGAAGAAGGAATCGTCAGCCAAGGTCTTGTTTATGACAACAAGCTCTTCCCTTTCTCTTGAGCCTAGTTCTTGGACAGGACCTTTCTCCAGCTGTCGTTGGTGGTCTGGTGATACTGGTTCGCTGGCAGTTTCACTCCTCTTTGACCCTTTGCTTGTGCCCTTCCAAGATGATCTAATCTTTAACTTGCGTCCAAAAAACAACCCTGTTATCCCAGTCTACAAAATAAGATTGGGAGAGAATAGGAAACATGGCTGAGAGTTTTTCTTCTGTGGAAATGACAAAGAAAATTTAAATTCCAAAATGCAAAGCATTTGCGCTAAACTTCAACATATCAAAACACAGGTGCGTCATGTTGCAGGCTTCAAAAGTAAATTTTAGTCTGATAATCAAAACAGGCGCAATAGAGCACTTTGCTAGAGAGGTACTATCTTGAGCCACAGCATTGTGAGATGGAAAAGCAATTTCCTTTCCTCACTGCACATTACCCACAGCTTTATGCCAGATACCTCTTAATAGCTGGCGGACAGATGGCAACAAAAAACATGCACAAGTGTGCTTTGAACTTGGGAGCTTCCACACTTACCACTATGCTAACTGTCACAGGTTCCCTAATGAAAATGCCTTAGATGATCTTCCCGTAGCATAAAACCATAATAAAACTTGAAAAAAGGAGTCATATCATTTCGTTTATAGCCTCTTTAGTGACATTAACCTTACAGAAAAGACGGTGGTTTCCAAGGTTCCCACAATCTACATTACAATAATACTTCAAAATATGTTTAAAATGCATTACAAATAATCTTCTAAAAAAGATCGGTAATAGAACGTAACTTAGAATAGGATGCTGAATTAAAACTATATTGAGTTTAAAAAGGGTCCTCAGAGAGGTTGCTTTTTCAATCAACTGAGAGCCTGTTCCTAATCGCCACACTTCTAAAGGAGAAACATTTCTGACCCGTTGTGGTGAATTTATTTGGCAACCCAAGTTCTACTGATGTGTTGCGCAGACTATATGAGATACATCGTGAAGTTTCAGTAAACAGATTGCACAGGAACCGAGAAGCAAGTCCATTTAAGCTCTTAAAAACCATTGTTTTGAATTCCATGTGGATTAGTTCATTTATAATCCCCCACCCTAAGCCTCTTGATCAGTGGCTTACTGGCCATGTCAAAACTGCTTTCTGTAATAATTCCAGCAGCCCTGTTTTGTAGCTTTTGCAAGAAATTAACTTTGTTTGTACCAATATGAAGGTATTTTGTTTTTTTTATAACTTCTATCTTTGTCTCCCAAATTTTTACAAGCAGGCTCTGGCTTGATCTCTCAGTCACTTTTCCTTGCTTCTATACAGGCCAGCATTGACAAATCCATTTACCATGTGCAATTGAGAATTATAAGAGCATACAAAACTGCAAGGTACAAAGGAAATAACAACACTAAACTGAGGGAAACAAAAAAAACTGACAGCTATACCTTAGTCTTTGAGCCATGATCATTGCCAGCCTCAGACTCGTCATATTTCTCATCAGTCAAATCAGATGTTGACTTTGTCCTTAACTTTCCATTCTGCTGTTGTGCAGCTGAATTGCTCTTTTTACGCAATGGTCCTGTTACAGCGTTTTTTATTCTTTTGAAAAGACCACCCTTTTTCTTTGTCTTTTTGCTGTTCCCACTAGCCTCGCCTTTTGCTGCTTCAACATTGCTTTCAACAACACTGATCTTTTCTGCTTCTGATGAATCATGTCTTTTGTCTGCTTTCAACTGGGAGTTAAGTTCATTAAAAACATCAGCTGAGGCCATCAGATACTCTTTAGCGGCTATCCAACAAGGGCGTTCTTCTAATTTAGTTGTCCGTTGGAATTCTCTTTTCAATAAATTTGCTGGTGTTTCCTGCACCTACGAGGTAAAAATTAGTTTTAAAGTCAATAAGCTCAATGTTATAATGATGGCTTAATGAGACAACCCAAGTAGCATTGGGTTAACAATTCCAGATTAATAAAGACTAAAACCTTATAGAGAGGTAAAAGAATTAAAATACTAGCATGCCTGTATATTTATATTGTATCAAGTCTATTGTTCTTTTACACAGGTCATAAAAATGAAAACTATGTCAAATTTCTACTGAATCAAAGCTGGAAGCTTTTGGTATCATAATGTTGAAAACTAAAAGAAAGCTGATATATGCAGTCATCACAAATGGCTGTTAAAAAAGTGTCTTTCCGATAGGCAAATAGGTAATACGAAATCTTACTAAATCGTATGAATTTATGAAGGTGAAGAATAAAGTTCAATTTATATGAATATCTATGTGATAATAGTTTGAGAAATAGTTGAAATAACTTCTTGTCATTCAAAACCAATTTTTTCTGATGCCAGTAGTGAGTACCTTTCTTCAAAGAAAGGTAAAGCTAGTTCTTCCTGTAAGTATTATGAAACTGTCAGAGAGGGCCTTTGACTGGTTTTAAACTGAGAGTTGGAAAAATCTTTCCAAATATAAGCACTTTTTGCCCTAGGTGAATTGCCATTGAATTTCTTCTCAAGTGCGATGGGGGGGGGGGGGGGGGGAGGTTAAGTAGAGAGTTGAAAGCAAAAACTGAGCAATGGACTCATGATAAGTAACTCTGTTAGCAAGTGCTGCTCTTAGTATTGACACTGTCACAGAGAAAATGAAACAAAAACCCATATCAATCAAATAAGAATGCATCAAGTTACTAAAATGATATCGAGCAGTCTTCTTGGTATCACAGAACAGAAAATAGCTTTGAAAAGAGCAGCATAAAGAATCATAGCATAGTCATAAACTACTAGACTTAAATGCTTTTCCTGTCAACATAACATTATTGTGTTTACAGATATGCTTGGTTGAAAAGCAGGACAACATATTTTGATTAAGTGGACCATAAGAGAGTGAATGACTAGCGCATTCCAGTCCATTGCTTTTTAATTGAGTAGAATAGACAGTTACACATCTCAATGCATCCATGAAAGGAACTTTATAGGTAAGGAAGCTCCTACTGCATTAAAACTCCATTTATGTCAAGTCTTTCATATTGTAAACATATAAAGTGCTTGTAAATATTCAATACACGTGTATAAAGTGACTGTCTAAACTGAAAATCAAATTCCTTTACTGAAAGCAATATAAAGTCATTTTACTAAAAATACAATTCGGTGGAATTCATGTGAAAGTTTGGTTTCGTTTTTTATAAGGGCCTATCAGTCGAAACAGGAAAGCTATTGAGTTAAACAAGAGCAGATAAAGATGAAGCCAAATACCTTCACAGTAGATATAAAGAGAAAGGAATTCTTCATATTTGTAAAGCAGGTAGCGTATTGGAGATAAGCAGGTCTGTATTTCCATGAAGGAAACAATTATAATTAGCAACTTCTATAAGCCCAATTGTGCAGTGAAACTGAGCCAGCCATGTAGGCTACCTTGGGTATAATTGTTGTGGTGGAGAAGTTATAGAACATTGATACTTTTACTCCACACGGAGTTTAGTAAATCCGGCGCTGTGCTATGAACTGAATGCAGCTACAACATGGCTCACATATTAACGGTATACACGTAACTTGATGGTGTGTGAAAACTATGTCCCGTTGAAAGACGATGTCACAAAAAGGTATGAACTAGCCAGCTGACAAAGACATATCTCTGCAATGAAATGGCAGGAAAAAGGGATGGAAAGTTTCCGTCTTACGTACCCTAACAATGATATCCGCTAAAAGTTTCTTCGAACGAACAGGTATTCAAAACCAACAACAAAGGTAGTCTAAGCAAGGCCAATTCGAAAATAGAAAGCAGGTATCTTCAACAATGACACCAACCCACATTGCGCACTCAAAAATTTTGCAACTTGAAAAAGACTTAGTTTAAGAACAAGGTATAGTTACATAAAATTTACCTTCGATAAACAATGACAATGACTGTACAGAACGACTCCTTACATCGCCAGCTCCTCATATCCTCTTCGCGTCGTATCCAAAGGGCTGTTTCCGAGTTTCGGTTTCGTTCGCCCTCAGTGCCCTGTGATCTTAACAAATCTCAAGCATAACAATGGAGATCCCTTTCGCAAGTATTTTGGGTTGGACTGTGAGATTCCAACAATAGGTTATAAGTTATTTCTCAAGGACCTGTTGGTTATGAAACTCTGTGGCGTGTTAGCCAATTACCTGATAGTAAGTGCCCCCTACTCTCAGCCACAAACTGTACCACATGTATGTACTGGAAACCCTATACAGAAACTAAGCATTTTAATTCTGAAAAGATCATTCATCGTACAGGAAACTGATACAATTTATGAAATCAGTTAACAGAGCACCCCCTGCTTTAAAGTGTGTCATAGGTTAAACTTCCTTCTTAAAGATGACGACTTTTACATGAGCGTTTGTTGTAATTGTCTTCAAACAAAGAGACTTTTAGCCTTCGACGAGCCTCCTTGTGATGTAAAGGACTTATTAATCTTTTATCATTACCACAACCACAGTAAATGGATATTGTCAGAACAAGTTCTGGTGGGCACCAACGCGTGAATGACATGCTTGAAGAATCACAAAATAAAGGGATAACGGCTTTTAAGGCTTCAGCATTCGAATGATGTCGCGTGATGGAATCGAAGAATTCGAAAGTCCTATTAGATTGAAGAATATCAATGGGGGAGAACCAAACGATAGTCACATAGTATTTAGTCTGCCAATATGTAGTTTTATGCAAGGCATTCTGCTCTCCTTTCTTTAAATGTTGCATGTTGTATGCAATTTCAATGTATCACTGTTCGTAGGATGTAGTGTTTTATTGGATGGAATTTTTAAATATGAATGAACTGAAATGAATTTCCACGTCTAATGTATACCGTAGTCCAGGTTTGGGTAATTGGAGCTCAAAATAAAAGTGTTTGACAATCGCCACCCCAATTTCCAATCTGAAATACACCATCTTTGTTTTGATACTCCGACAAAAACAGGGGTGGCAGCTTTAGACGATAACTTCTACCTATATTCAGCAAATTTTGCCTGGCAAAATATAAACATTTCTGAATTCTATGGACGGCTGAGCGTTTCATACCTTTTCCAGCAGGACCTCGACCTCCTGGGCCCCAAAAATCTACGGCTTTGCCACAAGGTGCGACAAGGGCTCCTTGGTTGGCCTATTTCACTTAACAAAAGGGCCTCTTTTTAGAAATCTTGACTGGTAGGGAAAGAAATGATTAGGGGTCCATGCTCGTACAAATAGCAAATATATACACTTATGTACACCGAACAAAAATGTGTACTGTCTGCATTAGCAGTCGTATCAAAGAACACGTTACTGGTGTGAAAGGGAGCCATTTTTATTTCAGGCACATAGTACAAACAACAGGGGCTCTGACTAGTGGGGCAAAGCGTCAATATACTGCATGTGCCCACTAGTGGGGCAGGTAAGGGGCGTACTGGGGCAAGTGACTCACAGTGACAATTTCAAAGGAGGCCCTGCTTCACAATGTCCTTCAGCTAGCATTTTTCAGATTTGAATTGCCTGGAAAATGCGCTTTCGGCAGACAAAATATTCTTGGCTTCCTTTGGCCTTGATTAGAAGAAATTTTTGAAGACACGCTTGTGTAAACTTTGACACTGAGCATTGTTATCAAAAAGAGTTGAATTGAAAAAGAACAAAAGCTAAGTGTGAACCAAGGTGCCAAATGCGACCACTTAACTTAACGATTGGCAAATAATTTTTTTTGAGGAGAAATTTGTACAGTTTCTTGTTATTTCCATTTCTCAAGTTGTGTTTTTCCAATTCTATCAATTCTGATAACGCAACTGGCTTGCTTCTTTTGGCCTTTTCCTGTCGTCAGCAATGTTTTGTCTACCAGCAGCTTTCTAGTGCCTTGCGCCTGAACATCCGAATCATTTGTCTTCATCCACGGCCTCATTAATGCAACAATATAAGCAAAATCACGAGTGGAAACAAACAAAACATTGTCACGGACTCTGGGTATCAAGGTCGCTCAAAAAGGTTTGAGCATGAACGTGTCAAAGAACACCCTTAAATGGGTCTCAATGGTTCTCAAATGCTATTAAATGCCGGTTACTCTTCCTGCTAAATCAATGTAAACTCGAAACAAACACAAAGAAATATAATAAGGACGAATCCTTATACTGGATTAAAAACTTCAACTTTAGTTAAGCTGTCGTCAATGTGTGTCTAGTAATTGTGCCCTCAGAGTTACTTCTGAGTACTCATTTACCAACCTCGGAAGGATGGAAAGCTGATTTGACTGTTGGCTCGTGGCTACTGGTGCCGACGACGGGGTTCGAACCCGCACGAGAAGATCTCACATGATTCGGAACACTGCGCCTTAAACAGATGATTATAAGAAACAAAAGGTGACTGCTTTTTAGTGAAATATGCTGGGAAAGGCCAGGGTGGCCTATACAAAGCCTCAACAACGGAAGAAAGAAGAAAGTAAAAGGCTGAGACGAGAGGGAGGTAAGATAAAGTTTATTGATCTTAGATTTGAAAGATGGCAAGTTCTGAGGTTCAGGAAAGCAAGAAGGAGGCAAGACATTCCATCAGGATGATGTCCGTTGATGAGCTGTCTGGTCTCTAGACAAGGAAGTGAGATCTTGAAAAAAGTTTAGCTATGCTATCCGGTCAATTCACCATATTTTGGCAATTTTTGTTCAGCATGGCAGTATGTATGTATCTATACGATTATTTCGACTGGATAACAGTGTATAATCTAATCAATTGGTATGAATAGTGGTCCAGCCTCTGAAATAAGTAAATAAATAAATACAAGCTTTGATAAGATACAAGATATATTTATATTTACATATACAATTTACTTAAGATAGTAGTTGTGCTGTCCTTTCTTAAGGAGAGCAAATGGGTTATTTCTTTCCTTCGTTAAAAAATATTTAAACATTTTCTCGAATTGTGTAATGTTGTTTATTTCATTTATGCTAGTATGTTCCATGTTTTTATAGCTGATTGCTGAAATTTTTTTGCTGATCTGTTGTCGCCATTTTCAACTTGAAAATCTCCAGATGAAAATATTGCAGTTTTAGACAGCTGGAGGAAGCGAAACGTCATCCAACGAGATGCAGAATCCCCATAGATAACGTAAGATAGATAGCACAGAGCAAAGAATTGTGCAGAGGTCTTGAAGGGACGAATTTTTGCGCTATGATGGCTGATGTCTATTGCCAAGATTAACCGTGCTTGCGCAATGGATTTTATGGAATTATTTTGATTTGGCCTTTTTATGTGCATTTCCGTGCGACTTAACAACCAGGCTGGCCTTCTATCGTGAATCCCATGCTGCAAATTCGATGGCAACAGCAGTGCTCATCACAAGAGATTGGTGGATCATTTCGGAAAACAAAGAAGCGCTAACGAATACTCTTCTGCAGCATCGACACTATTTCATCCTTCGTAATTCATCGCCCAAATTTTGTAGTTAACTGGTAGTTGAAATACCGAACCCTCTCTCCTATGTTTCAGAAGAGCGAGGTTGCAAGCCGCAATCGTTATCGTCATCTTTTTGCTTTCAATGTCGCTGTTTTGTTGTTTATGAAATCATGAATCAAATTCGTATTTTTCCTCCGTCATTCTGCCTAAATAGCAATTAGTAACTTGACAATGGTCGCAGTCTATACCAGACGTACATCCCTGTACCAGGACAAGCTGCCTGTAGAGACGAAGGACCGCATTCTATAAACCACAGCTGATATCCATCTCACAAATCATCATTCGTCCCAAGAACATGCAACTTATGGAACGTCTTGCCTTCTTCTTGCTTTCCTGAGTCCTACAACTTGCCGTCTGTCAAATCTAAGATCAATAAACTTGATCTTATCTCTCTATGCTCGCTTTCTTCTTCCTTCCATTGTTGGGGCTTTGTATAGGCCGTCATGGCCTTTCCTCGACATAACCCACTAAAAAAAACAAAAAAAAGCTATGCCGGCTCTGTTACACGGGGTGAAAAACGATACACTAACGCTGGATATTCTAACAAGGGACACCAATATGAACTTGTTGCAGCGAGAAAACCTTCAGTCTCACAAAAGCCATCCATTACCGCCTCCTCAGCTTGCCAGTATGGCTTTCCGAACCAAAGCCTGGTCACATGTTATGACACTACCCCAACTTCCAGAACAAACCTGAGAGCTCTGGAGCGCACCCTTTAATCTATTAGACGAACCAAATTATCTTTGTCATAAGCGAAGAAGAAGACCACCGTGTTGTTCCACGGGTGCTGCTGATGGTGAGACCGGCAGAGATGTACGTAAGCACATGATATGAATAAAGCGCATGGCCTAATACAGCTACTAGGGACACTCTTCATACATCTATCTTGATTGACCACGTGGCGGTTAGCGATATGAGGAATTTTGGTGATTCTGGCATATTAGAAATTGCAATGGGTGATCACTGTATGGTTTAGTGCGTTTGAGAGTTCAGCGGAACATCGACAAGGCAATATGAGAAAATTACGACCCATCTAGTGAAAAATATCGATGAAACTAGTTTCCTTGCTGGCATCTCTTCTGTTGATTGGAATTTCTTTATTCAGAGCATGACAGATTCTGCTACTCGTTACTCGTCGTTATTCAGCTACGGAGAATTGGACAAAATACGCTCTCACTAACAATAGCAAAGCATACATAACTCTCAGTGGTAAGACCTTCGCGCATTGATCCTGTGGTCAGTGGTTCGAATCTACCCTTAGCCAAACTGTCACGTAATATGAGGAAAGTCGCCAGCTCTCTGTAATTCCAGAGCTATGAATCACGAAGCGCGATGACATTGTAGTGACTCAGCTTTCTACCCTCATAAATCTCTATCCATCTATCTATCATAAGTCATTACCACCTTGTAATTTTATCTCTTTTGTTATTCGACTATATAAAAATGTATTTCATTTCAATAAGTTAGTCAGTTAGTCAGTCATTCAAGCACAACAGCGCTAATCGTCGTCTCTCTGACTCCGTGTTCTCTGCACGTTAAACAAGACAGCAAGGCAAGAATCATCCATGTGGGTTGAATCGAACAGCAGCTTTTTAGGACCAGTTTCATACGCCCACCTTGAAACTGGTGATTCCTAAAACATCACGAGGAAGGACCCTGGGTACTGCTCGGTAAGCAAATAAAAACCCTCTCGGTGTCCAAATGTCTACCTTTGACATCTAGGTACCAACAAATCTTTGTGTTAATGCAAGATATCTTCCATGGAATACCTCTGGACAAGAAGACACTGTACGGTCCAGGGACAAATTCAAGAGCTCTGCGATAAAAAAATGAGACTGCCCTGTCAATGCAAATATACCTACAAATAAGAAACGGTTAAAGAGCATCAACATCAATTTTAAATGGAGTATTTTTTGCAAATTATCATTGAAACACGAAAGAAACGAGGAGCTTGAAACACTATGAACCAACTTATAGATAAATGTTCCAAAACAACAAAAATTCATTCCCTGGTAAGTCATACATGGCTGAAAAGAAGGAATGAAATCGCAGGTTTTATGAACGATTATTTTCGCAGCATTGCTGGCAAACTTTGTTGTAAGATAACAAACATAGAGAATCCGCTTCTCAATGGGGAGTATTTAACGAACAAGTGATTCACCCTGACGAACTTTGCAAAATAGTGAACGCAATTTCAAACACCTCATCTCTTGGCACAGTTTATCAAGCTTGTTTCAGCAAATTAGGATGCCTGCTCTGGCACCATCATGGTGCAGGTTATTCAATACATCCAATTCACTATTGTGAGGGTCTCCACTATCTACAAAGATGGCTCTACCAAAGACAAATCTAGCTATAGGCCTATTTCTGTGCTTCCTGCAGGTTAAAGATGGATTCTTTGCAAAGATACTATTTGATCCAATAACTACTTATTTGCTGAGAATGGATTTATGTATTCATACTAGTCAGGTTTCAGATTATTTCACTCTTTATTTACTCGAATTCCTAAAGCGTACCATGGTACAATACTTGTATCTTCATCTCGACAAGGAACTGTCCTTGGGAGTCACTTTCATCGACTTGAAGAAGCAAGCCTTTGACGCTATTGACCACGATATTCGCGTAGCTAAGCTCTGTTAATGACGGCGTATAGCCTTACTGGCTCATAGCATACCCAAGTAAAAAGGAGCAATGCTGTCGTGTAAATGGCATCATATCTGAAATACAAGACATCAGATGCGTGATGCCTCAGGGCTCCTGTCTTTGCTTGCTCCTATTTTTGCTCTGTATCAATGACTTGCCGTTTTTCTTACAAAAGCCCAGGTCACAATGTACGCAGATGACATTCCCATTCCTCGAAATCTTCATCTGACCTATGCAATGCCATCAGCTCGGATAACAACATGTATCATGATCTTTAATACCGCTCCTAATCTCAGAAGACAAAACTGCGATGATTCAACTAATTTCCCCTTCTTTAGAATAAATGGCGAGAAGATTGAATCCACGGATAATATCAAATTCCGTGGGGCCCAAATTGGTCTGTCATTGAATTTGAAAGAGCAAATTAATGTCGGTATTCGGTACGATTTCAAGAGAAACACGAATGCCAAATCATTCTAAGAAATACCCTTCACTGCAAGCCAGGCAAGGAAGTAGATCCGCATCAATGATGTTGCTGCTGTGTCTGGGAATATGCTTCGGATACCATAATAAGAAAGCTGCAAAGGTTACAAAGTCTTGCAGCTCGCGTTGTCACAAACAGTCTGTTAAGATGGTTAACAGATATTTCTGCCTCTCTTTCGTTTTTGCTTTATTATAACGAGATTACGCGCCCTTTTTCTCAAGAGAGTGTGATGATGTTTCTGAGTTATGTTCCGATTAAATGTATAAGAAACCCACACATGAATCTATTTCAGATGGTTATCCTTCATTGAATACTGACAGCAGGCAGTTCAACACAGTCCCTTTGAGCAAATATCGTTCCCATTAGAATCACAACTAGGGTGGTTAACAGTCAAAGAATTGATTGGCTTCGATAAAGCTTGCATAGTATACAATGCCTTGAAAGGGCTTGCACCGAAGACAAGACTGCAGGCCGTCGATGTTGCTCAAATCTTCCGGTTCTTGCAGTCAGACCATACGCAATACCAGTTTTGACTTCTGGATTCCACTGTGCAAAACCTCAAATGGGCAGCAAAGCTTTTGTATCCAGGAGTTACTGTAAGTGCCGCAGATGACTTCGGCCCCTCAGCCCCTCAGCCCCTCAGCCCCTCAGCCCCTAAGACCCCCACCAACTGGAGTGGCAGAGGATCGTGACAGATGGAGCGGACTATCGATATCGTGATGCAGCAGATAAGACTGTTGTACCGCATTAAATAAGACCGCATCAATTTGTATGATATGATTTGATTGCTGCTCGCTCTATTTTTTGCTATGTTCGTTGCGTGCCGAAGAAGGCTGTCCCACGGATGTTTGATTTTCTGTGCGTGCCGACGTGGCTGATGATGCCATGCCGCGATGCACAGGTCATGTCACAGAGGTGGCATTTGTGGATTTTGTTCTGCATGACATTATCTAGCTGCATTCATGTCTCAGTTTCGATTTGTTTGGTTTTATTTCATACAACTGAAGAGGGTAGCCCCCAGCAAGTGCTGCTTTTCAAGGCACTCTCTATTAGTACTAGAAATAGTAGGCCCTTGCAGACGTCACGGTGACCACGTATATGCTCTAGGGCATAGGTTCCAGTCAATACAGGAGGGTAGCCCTCTATCTATCCTATCATGCACTATCATAGTACTGATATCATATTAGCGAAGAAAACCTAGTTACAATGAGCAGCTTCTAAATTGTAATCCAAACACCAGCTAAAGCTCTCTGTCTTTCTCCGTCACGATCGAAGACGAATTCCATCGTATAATGAAAGAGGCAGAAAAATCAAGTTAGTATCAACAGTACTAAAAAACGCAGGAATGATGAATCTATCTTATCCCATTAGAAATTTCAACTGCTTTGTATTTTATCCCATTAACCTCTGTATACTCTGTGGCCTACTTATGTTTGAAAGCAAAGAGGTTAGAAGCTGAACTATGGCTATATATTAAAGTGAATAACGCTCTTTTTGGGATGGCTTCTTAGACCATACCCAACAGGCATGGATTGCTGAAGAACTGTCACTGCAATTGCACCAATCGAGAAGAATCTCCTGAAAGAAATATTAAATCTCAAAATCCTAGAAATGTCATAAGAAATCGAGAGAACGTTGCATTGAAGAAGGAGTCGTAATAGTACGTCTACTTTAAAATGCTATCGCACCATACAGCAGGGCATCTTTTAACATATACGGTGGTGGGAAAATTTCCCACCAGCCCCTTCCATCGCCCCAACAGTGAACAAATTTTGCCTCTCCAGTTAAATGCCCTTTTCCTTCAGTGAATTTTGTTTTACTTCTAACCTCATTTGGACTGTTCTGTTCAAGGGCTGCTGTTGCACTTTTTCTCTCTGCGAAGGAACAGAGAAACTGAGAACCAGATTTCGGCATTTATAGCAGACGTCAATCTGTTAAGAAATTCTTCAGAAAAGAGGGACACTTTCTATATAACCTAGTAGTCAGTCTTTTCGCTCTATGGTCTATAGCGATATTTTAAGGCTACTGTTGACACCCTGTTAACCTTGGATTCTGCATTTACCTAAAGTGCCTTTTTCTCAAATGCCCCACAAGTGAAATACCCTTAAAAAGGCCTTGCCATACAGCATATGTACAACATGACACAGCTATCTAATGTTCAGTGTTTTTGCACTTCATGCTTCATTTCGCACGGCGACAGCTGGGTAGCTACAATATCAAAGAAAGCAAATTTTCGCAAACTTCATTTCTTCGGAATATTTACTAATACTAACTGCGAACCTCTCTAAACAGGTAGTTACAATCTGCGACGTGAGCAAAACCAAAGAGAAATGAAAAAGAAGGAAAAGCAAGAAACGAATGATACTATTGCCAGTTATTTTTCTACTAAGTTATGCCTGCTTGTTGGTTGAATCCAAAGTAGTCCGGCATTCTCCAATAAGTCCACTGAGGAGTCTTCGAAGACCCCGAGCATGCTTTCAACGATTTTAACGAAATCAACTTGTTTATTTTTAGACTTTCAACTTGTTTTTAGGTCTTTGGGTTTTTTCTTCTTTCACTTTGCCTTGCTCGCAAGATTTATTTGAAAACCGGCTGTTAATTGGATATCATATAAAATCGTTTGAAAAAGAAAGTAGAATTTTTGGGCGTAAAATGTCTCCTGTGAGAATTTAGGGATCTAAAAATGTAGGAAAGTAACATTCTTGTTAGCCGGGAGAAATTATGCAATGGACAGAAAAACGGAATCACGTCACCATATGTAGGGTCGTTGAGTTAAGTAAGTTCTACAGCCAGAAATGACGTTTAAAATGGATTAATGTAGCAAACAGATGTAGCAATCTGATGTTGAGGGCAGGTCCCATTTTGCGAAATGGGCCTTGGTTGGTGAAGCGTCATCGATGTACCTTACTGTAAAACTGGGGTTGATTAATGGAGGCCTTCCCGCTGGCGAACCCTGTGAGTACCTGCAACGAGCAGGGAAACTAAACCCCTCATCTCTCTCTCTCGCCATGCTATGCATATTAGTCATGGTGAAAGAGACAACATTGACATACCATACCGTAAAAGTAAATATTTTTTGAGAGATTACTCTTGGCAGATGACCAGATTCATGGTCGCTTCTAAATGACTTCATAATTCTTTGATATTTCTGTGCTGGTCATACTGCACAATTTCATGTGACAAGTACTGAGGTCTAGGTCCTAAAGAAGCCTGGGCTCTACCAGCATTTCTCTTCTTAATCTACGAATAATGCTAAGTGACTTCTCGCTTTCGTATTCGCTTCACAGCGCTTCGTGTTCTGTTTTCGACTCACATTCGTATTCGCTCTTTCGCGTTGTTTGTAGCTTGTGTCTATCCGATATTTATATTTCTAGCTGCTAACAACATTACGTTTTGTACTAAGTTCATATGGATTTACGCATATTCACGTTTCCTATTCTGCGCCTCCAAATTGGCGTGGTTGTGTCTTGTGAAAGATTTCTGATGGTTACCTTGGATAAAGTTAAACTGTATGGCACTAAGTAAGCTTTATGGATGGTGGAAAGATATTGCAATTAATATAATGATGATTATTGTCATTATTATAGTAATTATAATGATAATAAGGATGATCTTTTGATACATGCGTCAGAGCGTGATGACTCAAATTTCTTGGCTCTCTGGAAATTATCCGTTTTGAAAAGTGGGACTAGACGTCCCGGTTGTAGCCTTTGTACTGACGCTGTCTTTAAGATCCACATGCTATGTTAGGGTCAAGTGCAACATGCTCGGAGCCAATCAAATACTTCAAATTTCGAAGGTGGACAAGCGAGTGCTGCTTGCAACGGAAAAGGTCCAAATCAGGGGTCTCAAAATTCGCCGCCCGCAGGATGATAATTTTTGGCCCGCGTCTTAGAATAATATGAAGATATTTAAGAGTATTAGGATGTATTTATCAAAGCCTTTCTTGCGGAAAACCTGATGCGGCCCAGCCTCACCCAGACTCTGCGTCCAGCGGCAGGTAAATTGAGTTTGAGATGCCTGGTCTAAATGGACCGTGGAAATGAAAGTAGCTTTAATGGAAACACAAATCCCGCAAACCATCAACAATCCTAGCCTCACCATATCTCTCCAACCTCTTTCCCATCGTCGATTAGTCGGAGATCTTTCCATCTTTTACAGATAATTTCACGGATATTGTTCTCAGGAGATCAGGGAGATTATTCCCGTTCCTCTGAGGCGTGTCAGAACCACCAGAACCTCGACTCATTCACACCCTTTCCAAGTTTCACTGCCTAATCCACGCACCTTATCCCACAAATCATCATTCATCCCTACAACATGCAATTTATGGAACCTCTTCCCTTCTTCTTGCTTTCCTGAATCTTGCAACTTGCCGTCTTTCAAATCCAAGATCAATAAACTTGATATGATCTCTCTCTCTCCTCTTAGCCTTTCGCTTTCGTCTTTCTTCCTTTGTTGAGGCTTTCTATAGGCCACCATGACCTTTTCGCAACATAACTCACTAAAAAAAAGAAGAAAGAGGCACAACAGAGGTGTTTCACAAATAAACACAGCACCCTTGTAAAAGTAATAGAAAGAGTATTAGCATCACGAATGCAACAAAAAGATTGTCTATGAAAAAGCTTACGCAGTTATCAAATAATTATGCGAATATCACAGGAGTGACGTTGCCTTAAGGTGGATGTTAACCTTGATAAAGCATTAATATGTTTTTGTCTATATATACAAACCACATAACCTAAAGAAGTCAAATTTTCATGAAAGACCATCCATCTGATGTGCAATATTTTTTCATGTCTACCTTTGGGTGTGGTATCCTTGTTGCCATGGAAACCACGATCGTGTGTTTCGATGGTACCATCTTGTGACAGAACTATTTCAAAAACAGTTGATGCCAGATAATTCAAATTTTCAGGCCAAGTTGCAATAACATCAATCTGTGCAACAAATGAACAATTTTGCAATATAATGTCTCTAAAATATTTTGAGGTCCAAAAACTGTTTTTTCAAGAAAAAACTCTAAGGTTATAAGATATCAACAAATGATTGTACTCATTGCATAGAGCATCTCAAATTACATATTTTCACCAAGTTTCAATCTTATAGCTTAATCACAATCTTAGAAATCTTTGCCACAGGAAGATGACCATCCGAAAACGTGAGTTTTAGAAAAACGCGTTTAACAGGTTATCATGAAAAAGAGCTTAAAACGACAAAGTGTACGCAGGCTAAAAAATGCAGAGCAAATCGTGAATACCACAGAATAATCAGAGCAAAGTGACCTTTGCACACGGACAAACAGTGGCCAGCAATCTTCACGAGAGACTTCCACCACGCAAACTCAAGATCAACAGCAAGCACGTTGAAACATTTCTTAAAAATCGTTTAAAATTTTAATGGTCAATAACGGAACATTAGTGCAGGGGGGCTCTCTGTTTTGACGAAAGACCTCCACCTCTCCGTACATATTTTTAGCAGCATTGTTCTGTTTTCTTATAAAAATTTGTTACATTCGTAACTTCTTCTACTTAAATTCCGTTTACACGATGGATTTTCGTATGCTATGGAATTTATAATGAAACTGAAACTGAGACCAAGATATCATAAAGAAATTCCATTTGCCAATAGCATGTCAGCTTAGCTGAAAACGCCAGAGTCCTTCGTCAACAAAAATGCCCCAAGGCCTGAGAAAGTGGGAAGAAAGAAAACTACTTTCACCAAAATTTTCCCAGATGAAACATCCAAAGGACAAATAACAACACAATCAAAGATAGATTCATCAACGAATATCTGGGAAGTGAAAAGTCGAATTCAGTCTATTGCGATGGAATGGAAAAACGATACTGGTACACAAAAATACCAAAAACCGCACGAAAGTATCACCACGAAAAAACAGCAAAATGGCAGCAAAAGATTGAGGATGAAATGTAAAGTTTGCGGAGAACTTGTTAAAACCAACAGAAGAAATACAATGACTAAGAACGAGCGGACAAAATGGAATGTGGATGAAAAAGAACCGAGAGGCAGTCTCAAAAGACAAGCAGACAACTGGAGAACACGATCAGCAGACTATATGTCAAGTATACCAAACCGAAAGAAGAGCTTGAGAGAATGAAAGACGAAGTGCAAATAAGTGGTTTGAGAGCGATGAAGGAAAGCTAAACAAACAATACAATAGTACGATCAAGAATGACCCAGACAGCAGAGCAGTTTATAGAGAACCAAGGGATGCCCACAGTCAATTCGCTGATGCTAAACAAGCACTTAACCAAATTTTGTTGTCAGACTTGGTAGGAATCATTCTGCAGGGTTGGTGCTAATGGGTTGTCCAGCAAATTTCTGTTAGACCATCTCTTCTGACAACGCAAACTGTGATGGCCTGCCAAATAATGGAAAATCCGATAAAACGATCCCACGATAAATAAAGCAAAGGTCCAAAGCAAACGACAATGAAACATTGTCCATCGCAACCGAGTTGTGACTAAGTGAAAGAGAAGCGAAAATCAATCTGTAGTTATCCAAGATATGAAATGTGAAGCGAGAGTTGTGTGCAGAGCAATTTTCCGCAACTTCTCAGCAACTGTAATGATGATAACAATAACAATGTTCATAAGAATGATGATAGTCATTGCAATGATAATGACAATAGTAATATTATGGTAATATAAATGATAAAAGCAACATTGGCAATAGTGATAATGATGATAATGATGGTAATGATATTGATAATGGTAATAACAATCGGCTTCGAATGGCCAAACTGCAGTTATAGCGTGTGGACAGGCTTGTGGTGATAGTGATGCACTGTCATGCTGTGCAGAAGAAAAGCTGAATTTAGCTTATACTAGCAACAGCTATGAACCATTTAAGTAGGACTAGGTCGAGTTCTATGCTCCCAAGCGAGTGTGTGGGGGCCACCTTGTTGGAGATCCTTGGTAACGTCCTTTTGAGGTAGGATGGCCAGTCCCTGCTCATAGTAGCACTTTGCAGCTCTCTTTCGGGCATCCGTCCACTGCTGGTTGTGCAGGGAGAGGACGAAAAGAGGAATCCTTAAGGCATCTCTAGTACGGTAACGTCTCTGGGCAGACGAGCTCCAACCACTGTGCAATTGTTCCTCTATGACCACACCATTATCATATTACTATTGCAACAGAAGAGACTTCGTCCATTGTTCTCAACTAGACCACAGAAGAGACGTTCCGTGATTTCGCCTGGTTGCAAAAGAAGCACGTACAAGTAAGTCTTTGGTACACTTTATCCAGATTAATCTGAATTTCATTTATTTTTCGATGTATATAGATATATATAGAGCAACGAAAGAACATAAGTGCTAGTGTAGAACTCAGAGTTTCGTGATCAACAATCCTCTCCGTGTATTCGTTGCTCTTCGCCTTCTTGTGATGAGTCGTCACGTGTCAGATTCACATTTTACCAAGGAACTAACAAGTATCTCAGGTCGATACATGCATCAAACAGTCGCTTCCCTCCATTTAGTAGGCATCGACTTCCTAGACCAATTTGCTCTCTCAAGGATTTATGTGCCCCTCGTTTGTTTCTGAAAATTTTGTGACACCATAAGGTGTGGCGCTTGATTGAAATTAGGCAATGCATTAGATAAGGGAAAATCCGCAAGGAAGACCAATGACATAATGGATACAAAGCACATTGTGTAGTCGTGATAAGGACGTCGGCCATCGTATATTTAACATTGTCTAGTTGTGCTTTGGTTAATTGTTTAAGGGATAACCTCGATGCTACGTCTCTTGCTCGTTTGTTCTGAACTGAGAATATAATAGATTGTTATGTAATCGGAATAGATCAAATTTCTCCAAATACGCCTAAGATTTGAAAAGACTTGGAACTGGTGCACGGAAATAACTGACGTAGCATCTTATAACAACACTGACTTCGTGTGACTTGTTGTATGCAGGGTTTGTGCAGATTTCGAAAGCCTCATTGTTTGACGGGACAATTTTGGTTATGCATACAGATTCCCAGGTTTTTCATCGTGGTTTCATGCCGTATAAGTAACAAATGGACTCCA
This sequence comes from Pseudorhiza aurosa, assembly GCA_964026355.1. NCBI lineage: Eukaryota > Metazoa > Cnidaria > Scyphozoa > Rhizostomeae > Lychnorhizidae > Pseudorhiza > Pseudorhiza aurosa. Next base: position 6,862,426 of record OZ032114.1, on the reverse strand, counting down.
AAGTTGGAAAAACCCATTAATATAGAGAGAAGGAAACCGGTTTAATTTGACGGGATAAAGACATAGAGGAGGCCAGTAGTCAGATAAGCTAGACGAGGCTTAATAAAGATGAACTAACAATCAAGGTAAATAGGAAAACGGACCTTGACCTCAAGATATGAAAGCACTGTTGGTTGAAGGCAACTAGTCTTGCTTCTCTGCGTTTCTATGCCAGCCTCTCATAGCTACTGATATTCCGAGAATTAGGATGTCAATGAAAGTACATGAGAACACGCACTACTTCACCGATAGAAAAATTAACCTGAATACGAGTTCTTAATTCGAAAAGAATCATTTTCATATAATGCTCTTTTTGCCATGACGAAATCTATTCATGCAGATTTTTTCCGTGGGAAATCTCCTCCTTAGATTTAGACGGAAGAATCAAGACGGAACAAGTAAGGAAAATTAGGCAGGCTTGGAAGGTAGAGATACGAGAGACTTCCTCTCAAACGCTATCTATAATGAAAGCACTCAATTTAAGATATATTTATCACTGTTTTTCCACCTAACATTTTCAATTGGTGCCCAATTGCGCTCTTGCTTATTTAATGTTGAATTTTCGAAGCTGCACGTCAAATCTCTTCTTCAAAATGCACCACTTTTAAACCCCGAAATCAAGAGAATTCGACCAGTTTGGCGTTGGACAGGCTTCTCGCGAATTTCGACTCTCGTGTATGAATGATTGGCATAGAATGACCAATTCTCTCAAGTTTTGCACGGGTTTCTCAAATTACACGGCAAAAATGACGTTAAAATAATTCGCTGCAATCCAAACAAGTCTTCTGTTAATCTTCTTCGACCTTAGATGAAACCATGGCCAACCCAATGATATTTGCCACAGGAGAACGATGCCAAGATCGGTGGACACATGCCAATGCCAACTATGACAAAACCGACGAGCACCTTCAGATAATGGGAAAGCCCGTTATGGAGCGATGGGAAGCGCCTTACATGCACAAGCTTGCTGCCATAGCAGCTTCGAAAGGAGGCCGTGTCCTTGAAATAGGATTTGGCATGGCAATATCGGCAACCAAGTTGCAGTCGTTTCCAATCAAAGAGCATGTGATTATCGAGTGCAACGATGGCGTGTTTGAAAGACTGAAAAAGTTCGCGGCAAATGCTGAGCACAAAGTTATACCCATGAAAGGTTGGTAACTTTTTCGCTATCAGCTTTCCAAATTTTCCCAGCGTTATGCTATAACAGGACATATATCTGATTGCATCTACAAAGAAAATGACGTTCAAAATTTGAAGCAATTTTCAGATTTGGGTGCATCCCCGTTGAGTGAAGCTAATTTAATAGAGGTCAGAAATATGACGAGGGTGTCAGAAGAAAATATTTTTTCATTTGCATAATTTGATGATATATGAGCACGATGTGTTATACCAGCAGGTGGTTTCAAAAGGGTTGATAGACAAATGAAGTGACGTATCTTTTGTGCTAAAGATTTCGAGGCAGAGGCAGAGGCACGCCAGCGCACGTCTGCCGTTTCTATCTATTTGTTTACGCTAGCAGTAAATTGGTACTTGCTGTAAACCTGAGGATAAAGTGTGGCGAGGAAAGGAGCTTGCCATCCTGCCTCACAATGCCATGGCTCATGATTGTACCTCTGAAAAATTGCCACATTGTTACCTAACTTGAATCATGATGACTTGTGATTCAAAGGGCATTTGCGTTTTTGGATCAAGACAAGATCGAAGACATTCTTGTGTTTTATTGCATTCGAAGTGTAGTGTCTTCTGGAACTTTCTTACTTGCAATCAACGACATTTTCATCGCTAAAAACATACATCTAATACTTTTGGCACTTCGTTGAAGTTACTACTGTTATTGTCATTGCTTTTATAACTGGAGATGAATTACGGCCGGATTTACTGCTCAAAACTAACGATAACTCCCTGTACCTATTAGAGCTAACAGTCGGTTTCGAAACTAACCTTGCTTCTAACTCTACTAGAAAAAAGAACAAGTACGCCCCTCTCCTATCCGAACTCAAAAAACAATTTATATTTGTCCACTTTGTAAATCTCTCAATCAGCGCTTTAGGTATCTTCAGCAACTCCTGTACCTCTTTTCTTGAAATGTGCAGCTCCATTTAACCACAACATAGCCGCTTCCTCATCTCCAAACTTTCATCTATAACCATTCGTACCACTTATTACATCTTTTGTTGCAGAAACAAAACTTGGACCAATCCTGGCGTTCTTCCCTATTAGAACTGCCCCGTTCTATCGATCTAATATCCATTTCATATATATTGCCATTTATTTCGTTATTTTTTCCATTATATTAGTTTCATATTGTAAGCCACAAGCCAGGCAAGCCAATTTCAAACTACCTATGTATTAGCGAGGGTTGTAATTGTCATTTTAATTAAATTTGAATGAAAGGTTTCCATCTTATAGCGATAGCTATGCGTACCATCTTCCAGTGCGGTAATGAAACTTGGATAAGTCAAAACTTACTTCCATGTTAGATTGCTCCATAGATTAGCATACATATACATACAGTGGATATAAATATATATACATATATATATATAAATATCCATTTATGTAGATATATATATATATTTATCTGTACTTATATACATTTGTATATATATACATATTTTATTTTTTATATACATATATATATATACGTATAAATATATTGATTAATTGTTACTGCATCAGATGGAGTAGTAATTGGTGTGAGTAGCTATCGCTAAGTTGATGATACCACTAACAAAATGATTTTGAGGAAATGCCAAAATTTATTAGATATTAATTTAGATACTCTTCATATTAATTTACATATATGTATATCTTTATTATCAAGGTTCTCCTTAGCGCTTGTTGGAAGTATGGGGCTCAACCTTAGGCTACCTTTATAGACACACTGCTTCGAATCATGCGAGGTCTACTCGCATGGGTTCTAAACCCGTCGTCGGAACCACCAGCCACAAGCCAACAGTGAACTCAGCTTTCCATCCTTCCGAGGTTGGTAAATGAGTACTCAGAAGTAACTCTGAGGGCACAGGCACTGGAGGCACATTGATAACAGCTAATCTTAAGTTGAATTGTTTCATCCAGCATAATTGTCTTTATCATTATCGTCTTATTTAACGAATGACCATCTCATACTCCACGATATCAGCAATATGAGCGATCATTACTATACGTCTCTACCTCCCTCCCTCAGTACTATACTGATCTCCAGCTCCTCTTGGCCTTTCGCTTTCTTCCTTTTTTGAATGATCATTACAAAACCTGTATCATGACATTGAATCATTAGAAGGTGCCCTTAGCAGACCCTCGCTTCCAACAGTGCGGGAGGATCAAAGTAAGGAGAGCCTCGCACAGAAATGATTAAGAAGCAAATACGGAGGTCGGGAGATAAAAGAAAGCTCCATCGCTAGAAGCAAATTTTAGGAAGTTGTTCCTCTGAATACCAAGATGATACTCGATGTCTACTTTTCCCCGACAGGAATGTGGGAGGAGGTCGTGCCTTCATTGCCAGATGCTTCATTCGATGGCATTCTTTACGACACTTTCCCATTGTCAGAAGACAACTGGCACACGCATCAGTTCGGGTTCATCGTCGGGCACGCATACCGGCTGCTCAAACCTGGTGGCATTCTCACGTATTGTAACCTGACGTCATGGGGTAAGCTGATGAATACTCAATTCTCTGATTTAACGACAATGTTCAAAGAAACGCAAATGGAAAAAATAACAGAAGCCGGCTTTAAGGAAGAGGATGTTTCGCTTGAGTTAATGGACATTGATGCACCGGACGACTGTGAATACTACACTTTCAAGAAAATGATAGCACCCACAATAATCAAGACCTGACACGATTCGTAGTGTCGCAGAGCATCCGAATAGTTTTAAGTTTTCGAAACGAAATGTTCTTAACGTTGATGCTCTAACCATTTTTAGAAGGAATGCATTTAATCAAGGAAATATTCGCCTTTTTGCTGATTCATCTATCCGTAAATATGCTGAATCCTGTGACCAAAAAAAGCCTATTGGCTAGATTTTGGAGGGCTTTAGCCCCCTAATTGTTTCGATTTTCTGAAGCATCCTGTAAGTTCTTGTTCATTTACTGCGTTTCCAACGATTTATTGTCCTTAAAGGAACACATGACGGGGTGATAACTATCTTTGATTTTATTTGATTTCATTTGGTACACAGCAACTTCACCCTGGTCGTAGAGCCCCCTCGTTATTTTTATAGCTCTATCCCATTTGTTATACCTATTGCATTGAATATTGCATAACTGGCCTCTTCTAGCAGAAACAATTGCCTAGAATTAGGACTTGGGTGAGGGTGGGGGACAAAACCGAAACAGTAAGAGTCACAAGGCCACGTGCTTCAGAATCTTTGATTAAGAAGTGCCACTTAAACGATGCACCAAACATGCTCAAATAGAAGTCATTTGCTTCAACAGCTGTCCAACGTTGATATGGGTAAACCCGTTAACAAATTTAAGTTTACAAATCAACCCATCTATTGATTACTGTTGGATTTTGACAGGGATAAGTGGAACGTCAGAAAAAATAGTCCAGGAATATTAAACATTGCGTAAGTAGATTGACTATGAAAAGTAAACAAAGCAACCCTTTTTGTGGCCTAGACCCTCGTTACCTTACAGCCTATTTTGAGAGGAAAATTATTCGAAAAGGCAGAGAAAATCAATAAAACGAGAGAATATAGCAGGGAGATTTTGAATCTATTTATCACATCATAATTCAGGACAATTACTTCTGCAAATCAGAAATGTATATTTTCGCGATTGAACGACATTGAAATGAACGGCGCAGTAACACACATAACGAAATTCGAGCTAATGAAGATACAAAGCCGCTATTCGGCAATGGATTGTGTATCAAATTTGACGAGAACCGTGCTAAATATGAAACAAGTACCACAATCGGTGTCAGTATGGCGTGGTGGCAAGGCGCTCACTTGCGGGTCCCATGGGTCGAGTCCACTTCCAGGTTAACTTCTATTTAGAATGAGGAGCATCTCTAGCTCTCCATAATTTCAGGCGTACACATCTTGAGATATGGTCAAATCGAAAGGAAGGTCCAGGCCACTGCTCGCAAAGCATAGCTTCTCAGTATTCGAAAAATCGCCTTCGCAGGCTACGTTCTAAGCAGAAAGCCAAGTGGTGTAGCACCTGTTAGTGGCGGACACTACCGAGATTCATTGGAATCCTGTCTTGCCAAATTATAAAAGCAATGATACACTAAAAACTCATATCAAACTTTTTTGATTTCAATCAAGTCACTAAAGAAAATGTTTTGAATTTGTGAACAAACTGACAAAATCGTCGTTTGTAAGTTTCCCAGTAGCTGGAGGTGTGGACGGTGCGTATTAACAACTCTATTGTGCTGAGTTTGCGGAGAGACCAGAGGTCAGTCTTAAGGTTTCTAAGTGTGACGGACAAGTAAAGTGGGTAGGGAAGGGGGAGAGCTGTAAACCAGAAATTCCGGAATGGCGAATGGACGAACTGGCGAGTTTAAGACAGCATGACCTAATGAAATCATAGATCTGGCCAGTGTCATTAATAAAACTGAAATGGGATTGACTTCAAACTAAAGAAGAATCTTACAGTTATAACTAATCATGCTGGTGGGTGGAGTAATTAACACAGGGAATAGCAGCGGGGTATACGATTAGATGTAGAAAAACATTAAGGATTGCTTCTGTATATCGATATGCCAAGCGAGATTGATTCTGAAAGGGTATACTGCGTTGCTGACAATGGTGCTACAATAATCTGAGGATATGAGGAACAGATTATCTCAAGGGCATCCAAGCCCCCGAAGCAATAAACATCCCACCTTCAGCGCATGCAAAACAAGACTCAAAAGTATATCAAAACTACGAAAATAAATTTTCTACTATACGCGTTATTTGTTACTGATGTGAAAAAGGCAGAGAAAAATTTTGCATGCACGTGGGTAATTTGGAAACCTTTCCGTTAGACGCGCAGGAGCTTTTCATATTCGTTTCAATGCTGCACATCTTATGTTACACAATGAAAACCCACTTCCAATATGGGGCTTGGACGATGATACCCTCGTCATAGGATGAAAATCTCTTTGTTTTATGATGAAACACAAAAGCTAAAAGCCGCACGTCGTTTAACCGTATAAAAAATTTATCTACATATTTCATTCAACACCCGGCAAACAACACGAAGTGGCAGCCAACCTCGATTTGGTACTACAGAGCATCTTCAATATCATCTGAGCATAGCAGACTGATCATAGTCTCGTACGTCATAAACATGATAGAACTATTCGGCACCTGTCGAACAAGCTGCGTCCCTAGGCCAGCATATAAACCTTTTCGTCCTTCTTCTCGGAAAATCAGGGACAAAGTCTGAAAAAACGTAGTGTACTTTCGCTGCCCGTTCACTTCCTCTTGCCTTAGCCGTGTTCGAACTACTTCATGTGGGTATGCGATTATTGACGCAACAGTTTTGGAGCAGCCAGCCGCAATCATAAAGTCCGAGAATATATTATGACCAGCTAAATTGTTTTCTAGTCCCGCACGTTGATGATAAGAACGTAACCTCTTTTTCACGTGTTCATAAATAACGAAGTGAATAACTGTCTCTGATATGCCGAAATAAGAGGCCGAAAGCCCGCGATAAAAACCTCTTATGCCGTATTGTCTGTAAACATTTGAAATGCATTTCCACATATTCATCTTGTCCTTTCTGAAATGAAAAGATATAATTTGAGGTTACAAGAAAACCTATGGCATCACGTGCATTAAACCTTTTCCCACTAGACAAAATTTTTCCCTCGAGGAGCTTTTTTCCACCAATCCTTGTTCTGCGCATACCATGTGCGCAAAATTTGGTTTTTACAAAAATTTGAATATCTGCCAGCACTTGAAAAAATTCGAAACAAAGAACTTCAAAACCAGCTTCGGTTAGCAGGGATCGATGTTTCCCTACTGCAACAAATGGCTTTTCAAAAACCATTGAAATCGATTAACCTCAAGTGCAGAAACAGAAAACTGCCCATTACATACACCACCCAATAACAAAATACAATGAGTTTCATAATAGATAAAGTAGTCTGATTCTCAACGCGCAGGATATTGCATTACTCATTCACACCCTTTCCAAGTTTCACTGCCTACTTCACGAACTCTATCTCACAAATCATCATTCATCCCAAGAACATGCAAATTACGGAACGTCTTGCCTTCTTCTTGCTTTCCTGAGTCCTACAACTTGCCATCTCTCAAATCTAAGATCAATAAACTTGATCTTATCTCTATCCTCTTAGCTGCTCGCTTTCTTCTTTCCTCCTATGTTGGGGCTTTGTATAGGCCACCATAGCCTTTCCTCAACATAACCCACTAAAAAAAAATTACTACAACTTTCCGACTATAGCTCCTACTGCGAAAGGAAAACTCCCTCTTTCGTCAAAATTTCTGGAAACCTGTTCGAATCTCCTTTTATTTTGGTGCTTTTCCGTTAATACGTTCCATATTGCTACGCATTATTAGCCAAAAAACAATTCGTTTTGCTCTGGATAAGCGATTTCACGGAACTTTTAATTGGTCTTGAAACTGCTTAGTTTCACAACAGTTTACTATCGATAACTTACTTGGAATCCAGTTGAAGCCTTGTCTTCACAAACCAAATAGGGGCTGTGAATGTATGTGTGATAAATCCTGAAAGATGAAAATCAGCCATGCAATATTGCAGTTGACACCACTCAACTTTTCTGCCTGGGTTGGCCTATGTGAAGAGGAGGTCTGCAAAGGAAGTCTAGCCTTAAAGCAAAACCGACTCTCTGTCAAGGGTTACGGCCCAAAAACTTGAACACGGCCTAAAAGCTACTTACTCAAGGTGAATTTATGATCATTGATAAAAGTAAATTACCTCTATACCAAGTTGAGGTAAAAAAATGTTGCTACCAATACAATTTCTAATTCTATTAAGACTAAGCTAAGGCCTATAACTTAGTATAGCTGGCGATTTGACTCACAGCCTCATCCTAAAAACCAATTGAAATCGTAAGAATAAGGAAGTAAATTTTCATTGATTATAATAATCTTCAGAAAATTGCTAATTAAGACTAAGGAGACAATCTTCAGGCCAGTGTAGAAATCGTTGGTCCTGATTGCATTGCTAAAATATATTGAGCTTGATCTGCCAATTGATGCTCATGTATGTTAATTTAAAAACAAAATAAAATCTTTGACATCTTATCTACTACATGTGGTTGTCTGCAAAACAGTACAAGAGGGGCAGGGAAAAATCAACTTTTGATTATCATTTGAATTCTATTGGGATAGAATTGTGCATAACCCGGCCTGAAAAATAGGCCTGACAAATGGGAAAAAGCAAGGAGCAGAGATCTTCTGAAGACATCTAAATGGGGAAAGAATCATTAACAGCCTAGTGGTGGGGTACAAAGTTTTCATTTCCGTTTTATAATTCTCTATCAGACATACCTGCTGCTGCTCCAGAACAAATGTGTGTTACCTTGCTATCAGGACCAAGGTATCCTTTCGATAAATACTTCTTGGACTTTGCATAAACAGCAAAATACACGGCCCTAAAAATTAAGAAAAAGAGATACATGTAACCACAGCAGAAAATACATTTCATTTTCTTGGCTAGAGATACTAACACATGAAGGTATCCTGCATCAGAGAGTTTTATCATTCTGTGGAATACTTTTGGGTGTTGTTGGAAAACTGATGCAAGTCGGAAGCATATAAAACACTTTTGATACTTCAGATTTCTGATGCCACAAAAATACTTTCAAACTCGTCTTGACCTTTAAGTCTAAAACCTGACCATCCAAGGCAAGGGTATCGTCAAAATGTTTAGAGAAATATTTATCATAGTCAAATCAAGGCAGGCAACAAATCACACCCATTCCTAATCTGAGGGGGCTGTGGACAACATTTGTTGAGTGCAATCCCGCAATCACAGAAGGCATGACATGTTTAGGTTCATGTTTTATCCACCCCATTTCCTGGTATCTTTGGATTAGCAATAAGTTGAGAATATTGGATATGCATATAGGATTTGTTTGCTCAATGTCTCAAACTTTATCAGTTATGAAACAACACCTCATTGTGCATGTGGTTTCTTGTTGCAAATAGGAATTAATGTGTGCTTTATGACTCTATTTGGCATCAACTAACTTCTCGCTTGATAAAATTTGAGTAGACCTTAATTCAAAGAATGAGAAATTCTATGTGAACCATTGAAAGGTAAGTTGTCAGCCAATAAAATGGACAGTTAGGAAACGAAAGGTCATAAGATGACTAACATACTGCTGCACATAATATTTCATTTTCTGAAACCGAAGCCAGTGCTGCAAGTATTATGCGGGAATTCACAAACAATTAAAAAAGCTGGACAAGAGCTTAGCACCAAATCAATGCATTGTATCCTATTCCTTGCTGATGTTATTGTCACAGGACTATCTTTGCACTGCCAGTATCTAAAGAAAGGATGGCAGGCAACCATTAATGTTTAACTAACTGGTTGGGCATGATCTGTTACACGGTTTTTATTTTTCTTCCTGATGGGAATATCCAAAATTAACTTTACAAATCAATACTGTTATCATTTCAAACATTTCAAATTATGAAAAGGTATGGCTAGCAGAATATTTACCTGGCTGGTGCAACTCCAATAAGGTTTGGACCAAGTCCTTTGTACAGAGAGCGAAAGCCCTCTGTCTGAACCATATGTCTACAAAAAAACAGCCAGCTTTGTGTATCAAAACTACTCCTAGTTGACAGTAGTCCAAAAATCAAAACAGAAACCATCAAAATTCTACAGAATTCAGATATCAGCACCCAAGCAAAGTTTGGACCAATAATCTGTATGAGCTTTGGGAAGCAAATGCTTGGAGGCAGCAATTTGAGCTGTAGCTTTTTGAGAAATGGTGACCAGGCCTTTTTCTTGTCACACTTTATCCCTAGTTATAAGTCAGGTAAACATATAATCCTGGGTGCTTGAAGTACAGCAAAGTATTTGCATAGAAAGCCACAAGGCTTAAAGAGGGAATAGAAAACCAGTTCTTAGATAGAAACTGAGACAAGTCATCATAACCCATAATCGGTGAAAAAGATCATTCTCATGTGAATGTATTTTCAACTAATGCCCAACTTCATTGAACTGGTATCAATTCTGCAAAAATACAACTGCCAACTGGGTGTTTTGAATGAGTCTAATCAAAGACATAATTGCGTCAGATACAAAGTGAAATGAATGAAAGTATTTTAATTAAAAAAGAAACACAAATCAACCAACCTTATACATGCTAAAATTCCAGATGGACGGGAAGTAATTACAGGCGTATGATAGGGTGAGGAAATAGTTGTACCACTAGCACTTATCAGTGTTGAAGCAACTCTTACTGGCTGGAAGACTTGGGATGATGCCTGTGTATAAAATGTTGCTTGCATCATTATTCTAGGTCAGGACATTAACCTTGCTAATTCGTGTCACAGACATAACATAACTTGGCCTTGACATTTTCAAAAGAGTAGCAAAGCTTTCGCAAATCAGCTTGCACGGCTTCAGTCCGCTTTACCAATAAAATACTCCCTCTGTATACCAAATGAAACTACAGTTCTTACCAAATGTGGGAAATGCTAAATTGGTAGCTTTCATGAATAATTTAATTGAAAAGATCAAGTAAAGCTACAAAAAGGTTGCAGTGGGCAGGAAATGGTGAAATAAAAGCATCTTTTATATGATTGCCCGTGAAAAACAGACCTTCATTGATCACTTGGAAAGCCTGCAAACAACAATCATATGAAGCTCAATACTGGCTTTGCCAAAGTAAAGACAAAGTCACAACACATGCAAGACGAATGGTATTGTAGTGCATAGGAAGATGATCACTACCTGCAGCCTAGTTTTCACAACTTCCAGGGGACATGTTACCACTGCAGCAACAGTTCCGCCAGCTCTATAACAGAAAATGTCTCCATCAAAATGCATACTGATCACCATGGGCATTTCTCCTTGAGCAATTTGCTCTACAGATTTCACAATATAAAACTAATGGTCTGCAAGATATACTCAATTTTAGCATAGCAATAACCAGAGAGACCGTAGATTCCTTCTAGGGAAGTGGATGTATGAAGCACTTTCCTGCTGCCTTCCTCACTGATGGCATTCACTTGTGTTATTAGCTTGAAAGCAACACATTATGGTGTGCGCATAACGGCTGTAACCTTAAAAAGACCATTCTTTTGATGCCTTTTGACACATAAATACGGTTAATTTTGCCATGGCAATCTGTATTCCAAACTAAATAAACAAGTTTTAAGTGTTACGAAATGTTGGGTTACATACTGAGAGCTTCTGAGTATTCAGTAAATGTATGTACTGCTATAAGCATGCTTTTTGACATTTATTACTTCAAATTCAAACAACACAGGCTGGAATTATGCTAAGTCAAGGGAAACTTCTTTTTGCGTATATTGTTAATCTTTTGCAGTACTGGCACCATATTATGGTTTGTTGTCAAATTTACTTAAATATCTCTAATTTTTTTACCCTCATCATTAATTCATCAATGACCTGATTATGACGAGTCTGGTAGCATGCTGTACTTTATAAACTGTACCATTAAGCATGCATATTATACTGTGTGTATTATAAGCACCATTTGGTTATCATCTTTACATAGTGTAACTGAATGAACAATCTTCTTTCCGTACATATAGCAAAACCACCAATGATGTAGATGCACTATATGGGCAGAAACTCAGTCTAACAATTACTATAATTCTCATTAAGCAAACTGAAATAAAAAAATATAAAAATTCAGTGAGCAAAATGAGGGAGATGGGATTGCCTAATTCAGACTCTATCCAAACAAGGTACTTGCCAGTAAAAATATCAATGAGAGATGCATTTCTACAAATGTCACAATACTGCCCCACCCCCAACAATAACCCACTGCAAGTAACAAAATATTTTGATTGACAAGGTTTGAACCTTTTAGGTTTATTGCATTCTGTTATTTTCTAAGCAAAAATCTTGCACACAACTGCACATGTTGAGAGAAAATCTTATTGAATGATCAATTTGGCACTGACTCCTTTGTGGCCACAATGTCAAGGCGAATTATTACGAATTTTTGCTTACTTGACCCATTTATATTCATATATATATTTATGGGAAAAGCTTGATTCATAACTCGTTCATAGACTCAAGATTTCCTGACCAATATCTTCAAACAGATAAACGTAAAAAACGGCTCGATGCTTTCACCTGACGCATAATTAGATTATCTAATGCAAGACAAATGTAAACAGGCATCCATGCAATAAGCAGAGACACAGGGTGCTTTCGATCATATTTGGCGAGCCAAATATCGATTGGGTGCAACCACAATTAGCTATCGTTCTCTCCGTCAGTTAGATTATTATCTCTATTTGAATAGTTACTCGTAGGTTATCAATAAATTCAGATAATACAATCATAAATTTCATAATTCCTAGCAACTTCCGAACGAAAGCTACGTAATTCAACGGCAATGACTGCACTGTGCTGAAAAACGAGTCGATGTTATTCTGCCAGTTATGGTGACAACTTGCCTTTCGCTTAAGGCTAGTAGGTAGTAAAGCTTGGTTTAGATGGCTTTCTAAGGAAGAAAGGGATAATTCTACCGCTACAAACTTTTGTGTTCGGTAATGCGAGATGTAAGGAGGATCTGGTGTTTGTCAGTACGATGATAGGCAACAGGGCTGTTTTCATAGGCCGTGCAGCAGGCCGAGAAAGATAATCAGGCTGTTATTAAAATGATGATAAAGCACTGCGCTCTTCTTACCCTCCTGCAAACAGGTGGACAGAGACGGAATTTCTACAATTCATCAAAGAGTCTCTTTACTCCTTCTATCAGTTGAATGCAATTTCGGAAATAGAGCGAAAACAACATGGACAGTGCCGCTTTTCCCGTTCGGTGTTTTACTTTGAGTCAAAGGTGAACACGCACCTTCAAAATGGCAGCCATGAAGAGTTTAAAGGTTACTAGTATAATCACATGGAACAACAACAGTCTAACCAATCGAGAGCTTTGGGCTTGATTTATTCTCGACAATGATTGGTTTGTTTTCAGTTCACGTGCAAAGATAACAATCAGTTTATGATCACTAGATTTGTTAAGGTGGATCGGTGGGAAATCGATGAGATTGTAAAATAACTGACATCCGAGAGTGAACTAACTGGTTCAGTCACAATAGCGTGAAAGGGAGGTCGCGCCAAGAGCAATAGAAAATGGGCCCTTGGAATGGAATGGAAAAGAAGTTGCACAACTTTGACCCCACAAAAGTTGTTCTCAAGGAGGCATGGACATCAAACAAAAGCCATGGAAAATAAAGATTCGCATACAATTGCCCTTCGCTGGCATTTCTACCACTATAAAAGAAAAACGACTGCGGCAAATCTATCTGTCTATTTGTTAAAAATTAGGGGTTACCATATCCTTTGCACAAAACCTTGCGACAACCATGCAGAATTTTGTTTATTTGTCTTATTATATCGAAAAGGCAGACGCCTGCTGGCAGTTGACGAAAGAGGATGTGCTCGACAGAACTGACGGACATACGGGGACGATAGAAAATCAAAGTTTTTGTTATTATGGAAGCGTATATGTAAAACAGAAAAGATTCTCCAACGCGCGTGTTTTACTAATTTAAACGCAATACCCAAAGGAAGCGGGAAGGGTTGTTACATTCATTGGCGCCCAACGTGCGCAAATTAAGGCCAGTTGGGCAATGAACCGATGCAGCATTCGAGAAAATATATTTGCGCTTCGCTGTTCAGTCTAACAGCTTCAGACCCCCCCCCCCAACTCTGAAGCACTCCTACCCAAAACTTGCAAGTGCTCTTTAAAGGAAAAGGTGACGTATTCCATACATTCGTGTGTACGGTGATCAAATTGTGGATTTCACTTGTAATAGTGATGTCACCTTGTCAGTAACTGTCATTCTTGTCGCTTGTACACTGTAAGATGGAATTTTAACAAGAGCTTTGCGATTTCATAAAAGCTGTCACTTTCAGGATAGGTCTATGCAGTTCTTTTATACTTCTTTACAGCCATGTAGCTGGTCACGCTGACCTGAGGAGGAGCTACATGTAAGTTCCCCTCACCCTAGGGGGACAAGAACTTTGTACAAAAAACAGGTACCTATGGGAAGTGGGCCTTTTCTTTGCAGCCAGGTTAGCATTGAGAATAACTTTTACTTCAGGAAAGAAAAAAACTACAGCAGAACGGGTGGGCAACAAGATAGAAAAGAATAAACCAGCTGTGAAAATTGGAAAATATACTAACACTCTTTCGTACCTACTTTCTAACGAGCTAGATCCTTTTCAAAAATAAGATGATTTAAATCACATCCACAAAACGGAATGGTACGTCAACTTCTTGCAACAGCAACGTACGCCACATATGAAATGAGGCGTTCAGTGTTGCCACGTGCGAGTGCAACTTAATTGTCCATCATTAGTAGCGGAGCAGCTGGTGAATAATTTTGTAACAAATATTGGTAAACATCTCTAATTTCGTCTGTCCCTTACCTTTGCAATATTCAAGAATTAGATTTAAGAAAACTGTGCAGTCACTGTTTGAATTCACAATGTCGATATTCTTAGTTACAGAGTTTACTTGTAATAAAGGAATGGCGAGCACATCTTCAAACAGTGCTGCTAAGACTGTCGCTTCACGTGATCTGGCGATAAGGCAGCCCTTGATGAACTTTTTTTTATGTTTGTTTCTGCGAAGTGAGAATTCATTTCTTCTTCAAAAACGTCTTCAAAAGTTGTCATCTTGTCACCAATACCCCTTAACATGCACGCATTACCATTTTCAACGTTCGCAATATTCAATGGTGGATCTACCACAAAATAATTAAATCGAGATGGCGCGCGCCTGTCTCTTTGGACCTCCTATCTTTACCCTATATTCCATCCAGGGATGTCAAATCCGAAGCAGATATATAGCACGCGTGTTTCTCATAAATGGAAGCAGTAAACCAGGGTGGCCAACCTGCGGCTCTTCGCTAAGTTTTTGCGGCTCTTAAAAGCCGACATCAACTGTCCTTTTCAAAAAAATTTAGACAATAATTGCTTCTCAATTTTCATAATGCAATAATGACCAGGAATTTCCAAAAAGCGCTGAACTTCGCCATCACAGGTTACTCTGTGGGGACTCTTCAGTGAATGCTAGTTTACCAGGGCCTTCCATTCGTTTTACAGCATGATAGTTTGATAATTAAAAGCAAAGCTATAATATACTAACATTAAAAATACACAGATGATTTCTGTGCATGTGAGCCCACGTATCTCATGTGGCTCTTTGCGGTAGCACATGGAAAATTATGGCTCCGGGTCTCTGGCAGGCTGGCCACCTCTGCTGTAAACTAATTATGCTGATGTTCTAATAAGCTAATTTTACAGTCGAAACAAAACTTTGTCTATAAACTGTACATCAAGGGAATTACGTAAGTGGCAAGGGAGTTTTGGTGTGGCTTTGTTTGCTGGAGGTACAGCAGATAAGGGACAGGAAAATATACAATTACAAAAGAATTTTCGGATAATGGGCGGGGTGTTCATGATACAGAAAAGACAATAAGGAAGCCACTGTATCCTTCTTCATCGATATTTGAAAAACCACTAAGTTCTAAATCCCATTTTCTTGAATCCGGGCTCTGCCTTACCAGATAGCCAAGGTCAATAAATGTCTACCTTTAGAAACCGAGGTTTTGGTCTTCAGATCAATAATCCTGTGGAGGGGCAATTTGATCTCGGTTGTTTCATTTGGGTAGCATTCCCCTCTGTGCCCCTGATCTAGGTGCAGGGTCCAGTTGTTCCATAATCATCCAATTTTACAACGTGATACTTTCTTAACATGGCTAATTCGTTGATAGTTCCTACATCAAACGGGGAATTTCCTTCTGTAGTTTGAGATAGTTGGCATAGTGGTTAATGATAAGAAGAATAATAATTCAAAAATGCCTTTGCAGATCATCTTCGTCAAAAAATTTCGCATTTCTGCTATCAACGAAGGACCTGCTTGATGGTAAAGAAGACAATAAAAACAAAATATGAAATGTATAATTTAAGAGCTAAAAGATAAGTGTGTGCTAACAATATAGTCCTTAATCTTCTCCTAGGTATTTGTAAGGATATTTCACTGGCGGAGCTTTTGAGAAAAAGGCATTTTATGTAATTGCAGCGCTCACGATTAACGGGGCGTCAACAGCAGCCTTAAAATATTGCTATAGACCGTAGAGCGAAAAGACTGATTACTAGGTTGTATAAAAAATGTCCCTCTTTTCTGAAAATTTCTAAACAGATTGACGTCTGCTATAAAAATGCCAAAATCTGGTTCTCAGTTTCTCTGTTCCTTCGCAGCGAGAAAATGTGCGACAGCAGCTCTTGAACAGAGCAGTTCAAATGAGGTTAAAAGTAAAACGAAATTCACTGAAGGAGAAAGTCATTTCGCTGTTGGGGCGATGGAAGGGGCTGGTGAATTTCCCAACCACTTTATTTTCTAAAAGATGCCCTGTTCTCTTCTGAAAATTTCTGTAAGCTCATCGAATAGTAGGATTCCTTGCACGGAAAAGGCTCCTCTGTCAGCTGACACTCATTCTACAACGTGAACAGTCGTGCCGGGTCAGGTGCTCTCGTGCAGGTTCCCATTTGCTTTCCTCTGCTCGCCCAGCAGTAAGTGGGTACCTGGTGCAAAAGCTTTGGGCAAATACGAGAAAAGGAGCTGGCCAGCTGACCACACAGTGCCAAAGCCCAGAATGGTACATCTCTATCATGGTCCTCATCTCGACGCTCGCTTCGAGTATTAGTCTGCTTTTACAGTACAAGTTGCGTGGGTCAGTATTGACGACTCATATCAGGAAGCTTTGCCGACCGCTAAATCTGCTTTAACTGGGCATGTGGTTTCTGAAGTCATTTCCTATTACATTTCCATCAAGGACCATTCAAGCATAGTAAATGGCAATGTTCAAAAAGCCGCCAGAAATTTTTTTTGTTTACAGCCATCACTGGTTCGGATACTGTTTTAAGCCAAACGAGATTGGACGGTGAGCAATGATTGCAAAAAGCGAGAGGTTTCTGTTGGCTGTAGCTTAACCATGAAAACCGCCGAGGAACAGTATCGCCTTAATCGTCCTGTCAATCCATTTCTTCGGAGGTACTCGTTCGTTGAACGAAAATCCTCGGTCGATGACCATACCGAGTCTCGTTCTCGTCAGGACGGCCTACGTTTAGAGCAGGAAATGCTAAGTTCTGTAAAAGGGAAGGCGTTAAGTGTCCAGATTTTACAGAAGAAGGAAAAGCATTCCAGATCACTACGCAGAGTTATGTCATGCAGAGGCACGTCTTTTCTTCAACACCAAAAAACGGTAAGGCTTTCATCTTCGTGAGCTGTATGCGATGATTATATTTCGTTAGACTACCCAATCTATCAATCTAGGAGCATGTCTGGTAAATGTTACTTTAGATTTTTAGACTTTTCGTGTTGCCATCTGTTTCTTATGAAGTCGCCGCATTTTAATCCATGCTCTAACTGGTTTAAAAGTAAATTGAATTGCCTTTGCATTCTTTTGTACCGTAATCTAGAATTGCGTTTTTAACATAACGTGCTTGATTCGATGAAAGGAGTCAAGTCATTTCTGCTTCCTGCAAGTAATCTCAAATAGATGAGTCAAAAGGATGATGCAGAATTCCCTCTCCTTCCACCGCAAAATTTTGCTTTAGAGTCGCATGTAAATTACTGAAATTAAGTCTTTTTCAAGAGTAACAGCATTGCATGGCCTATGTTGTTAAACAGATTGACACATAGGGCTATCTTAGGTTTCGTTTGAAGAGCTTCAAAAAATTCTTTTTGTCGATCTAATTTGCATTTTGAGATTGTGTGGAAAGTCTTTTGAATTCAAGCAAGGAAGTGGTGCTTATCTTCTGCATTCCTGTATGATTGTTTGCTGGTTTGTTTTTATGGTTGCATCCATTTTGACATTATTTTATTTGGAGTATATTGAAATGAGCATAATAGTACTGAGTAATATGTACAATGCTGTTTGACTTGTAGTGATAAAAAGAGCTATAAGAATTAGTGTTACTTTCATCTGTAATAGTGACTAGGTCCCTGAGAAATTTCACCGTTATTAAAAAGTGAGTGCACTATGATAAAGAAGTCTTGAATGGTAGAAAGATAAAACAGCCAGAGTACAGGGTTGGGTCGATTTGAATTCAATGAATTCGCAAGTAATTTTCTACAGTAAACTACTATTTCATAAAGAGTATCAGGAATCCTACCATTGAACTTTGTTTGTGATCTTGTAAAGTGTTCCACCATGCTCCTAATACTAAATCAGTTTTATTTTGGTTTATAAATATAGCTATAGTCCTTTTTGATTAAAAGATACAAGGAGGCCCAGGAAGTCCAAGCCTTTTTTGCTTCTCATCCAAGCTGGGTGTGCTGAGTGTATTTTTAGTGTAAGCTATTTTTCATCACAGTTGAATTTGTTTAAGTTGCAAATAGCAGATCATTTCCTGTTCTTTTCTTGATTCCTTTCAACATCCTCTTTTATTGTGCTTATTTGCAGATACACTCAGGTTGGCTGTCAAAGATTGGTGGATTTCCAAGAACGGTGAGGAGAAGATGGTTCGAAATCAAGGGGGATCAGATGTACTATTTCAAATCAAAAGGGGTGAGAATTAAAAAAAAAATGTTAAATGTACCATAACTATCAAGGCCTCACCAGATATCATTATATGCAATAACCAGAATGACTCAAAATTGCTCACACTCTTCAGAAGCCCAGTACTTAACATCAAAAGCACCTAAGATGTATTTGAATGAAAACATGGATGGTAATAATCCATTCAATTGGACTCCATAAGATAAGAACAATGCCCATTCTTGTGACTCAATGCTTCAGCAAGTTTTTGTAAAGATATCTACAAATAAAGGAATATGCTAGCTTCTAATAAGACACAGTTTGATATTCATAGACAAATAGTATGGCTCCAGCAAAGCCAGCTCACATTTTTTGGGAATTGCAGTCTAATGATAAATCAGCTGAAGATGGGATGAACTTGTCCAGAAGCGTTCTAATGTAGTTTACAAGGATTTATCAATTATAACGGTAGTATTGAGTCATAGATGAGATGAAAATGTCAGCTAGAAGCTCTTTGACCCTAATTCTTGTTGTGGCCCTCTTTATCCAAAAGCCAAATCATTATCACATCCTAAAGGAACTTTTTATACCATCAATGCTCGAAGAAAGCCAATTCATAAGTCTAATTTTTCCCAGGTCCTACGTTTATGAAAGTTTTTGGTTTCAGAAAGTATCTGTTTGCTGATCCACTTTTGGTTTCATAACTACAATATAAGGCCATAGTTGCCAAGTTTGTTTGGCACAATTGTGTGTAATTCATAAAGCATTGCATGTGAAATATTTTCTGGTTCCTCATACAGCAAGTTTATTTTGCTGATTAGTCTCTAGCATTTTGGCAAGCAAAAATTGACCATCTCATCGAAACTTAAGAAGCATCCATTGTCCATAAGTATTGAAGATGTGATAAGATAAGATAATGAAGCTGTATCCTTTTATTTACATTATAGGACAACAGGCCAATAAATGGCATTCCTCTTCCTGGTAATCGTGTTGAAAGGAGATCAGGAGATTCAAACCATCCATTCCAGTTTGAAATTGTCTGTGAGTATCTGCTCTTTTGAAACTGATTTCTATGCAAGTAGTTCTTCATAACTTTGAAAGGATTATAGCCAAGGCTTTGATGATCTCAAGTATATTTGATGGCAGATTTACATATAATTGTTTGTTTCAGTTTTCATAGGAAAAATCTATGTTTGGAGTATTGGTGCAGAAGTTATTATGTAATTTTTACATAATCAATCAGGGTAGGGCTTGGAGACCGATTACCTTTGAAAAGTGATTGCTATTATGCCACAGGAAAGTAAAGCTTGAACGGATGTTTCTCAACACCTTTGAAGCCAAAAAGGCAACTATACGATCTTTCTCAATATGACTTATCAGTCATAAAAAGTTCACGAAATTATGCAATAAGCTAATAATAGGGTAGAAAAATGCAGAATTACAACCTCAACCTATGGATCTTTAGATAGCGCTTGTTTGTCATCGTAAAGCCCAGTTGTGAAACGGCTTAGATTTAAAATATTGTGTAATGAAATTGCTACGGTCTAATGATCTAGTAACTGCTTCATCACTGGAGCATATTGAAGGCTTGGTAGCCATAATTTCTGAGGTAATCTTTCCTATAATTCGTAATTTATTCACTCAATGTTTAGCTGGACAACAACGCATTGGTAGGCCAGTGACTGATACTCATGAATCATACATATTTATTGCGTCATCTCAAAATGACCTTGAAAAGTGGATTCAGGCTATCAACATCATCATCTACACAGTGAGTACCTCTCGCCTTCGACATGGATCAAAGTGGCATTTTGATTACTTTTCTATGGATTTTTTCTTCTGTCATAACCCAGTGAAGATAGCCAGTTAGTTATGACTTCTGTTTTCTAACTGGTTAAATGCATCCCTATTGGTGTATTAAGGCTCATAAAGACAAGTTTATTAGAAGCTGTTTTTTTCAGCAAATTTTTTGCGCTCCAGCATTTGTTGATTATTTTGTCTTTAATTGCATCCATTCCTTCTTTCAATGTGTTAAATTAGGTCCCTTACAGTCCGATTTCCTTTAATTAAAACATTAATTGGCCTAGTAGTTTGAGGAACATTTGCCTACTATGCTAAAGCTTACTGCTTGACCCCAAGCACGTAGATGAATCTAGAGGTCCTCTACTTGTTGATGCACATGTGAGTGGTGGGTGGTTACTTGGCCTAAACCTGGAGGCAAGGTGTAGCAAGGCAACGGAGTGGCTGCTCCACCCTACAAAGCTGTAGTCTAGTATCATAAATTCACAGTAACTTGTACCAAGCATGTGACTGACATTCCATTTTATTCATCAAACTAAAGCCTAACAATCACCACCCAAGTGTCCTTAAGCAAGGCTGTTCTGGCACAGAGATTCTGAAACGAGAGTTTTCCCATTTGCTTTAGCGTGGAATGATTTTCTTTGAATAGAGTGTAGCCATTGTCTGAAGTATGTGTGAAATGAAGATAAGTTAGAAGACGATGCAGTCTGTAAGTAATCTGAACGAAAACGCAACAGCAACTTTATCGGAAAGTACCTCAGTAACTTCCACTGAAATAACCGTAGAATTTTATGTTCTGATGCATTTCCAAGTTTTGTGACTGTTGTCTCACCTTGTAGCCATTTGGTGGTGGAATGTTTGGAAGAGCAATCGACCAAACAGTCAGAGTTGACAGGAGACGAGGTGGTGGGATAGTGCCAATCATAATCGAAAAATGCATAGAATTTATTCGAAATTATGGTAAGTTGACGGATACGTTGACAGGAAATTGCTGTCAATTTACCTAGAAGCAAAATGATGCATAGTTGCTAAGCCCATACTGCTAAAAGTGGACTTCAGTCTAGTAGACTTTTCCAAGTATGATTGAAAAGTCGGATCAGTGTCTTCTTTCTATCATTATTTAAGAATATCTATATAACGGATGCTTAGAAGCTCAGTATTGTGACCTCTTCATTCTCTACCATGCTTAAATTGTTGACTTGGTATGGCTACGACATAGTTAGCTACTGATTAGGGATGTGGGTTCAAATCAGGCTCCTTCCTCGGCAGCTCTTCTCCTCCACTGCTTCTTCGACGCTTCCCACGCGGCACCCAAAAGTACACTTAGCCTTCCGATTTCTTTTCTTCCTTTGTTGGGGCTTTGTACAAGCCACCGTGGCCTTTTCTCAACATAACTCACTAGAAAAAGACATTTTGAGGCAGTGATTAGCTATTCTTATCCAGCAAAGTCGTGGACCTCCCTCTCGATGGATCACACGCTGTAATCCTTACGCCTAGAATTACAAAGTGCGAGCCATTTCTCACTCTGAGTGAAAGTTCGGGGGGGGGGGGGGTCGGGGTCGAAGCTCTGGCAGCAGGATCAATTAGCAAGCACGGTACCACTGAGCTATCTTGACGCTTCTATTTCATCCTTCACGATACTAATGTGAAGAATACATCTGAGCTTATCTGAATTTTTATATGAATTCCTCCCCATTCGATGGTTTTTACTTATTTTTTTATATCTTTCTGTCGAACCCTCCCTGCGCTCTGTCTGACTCTTTGCTTTCTTTTCAGTAGACTAATTTCTTTTTTTCACGTTGCCTACAATTTTTATGCTTGCAGATAAACTCGAAGAGGGGATATTTCGACTCAGTGAAAACGTCCAGAACGTAGATGATTTGAAAAAAAGGTTTAACCAGGGTAACTCATTATTGCAACGTTTTGCGGTGTTGCACCTTGAAATGAAAGGAACCAATGGTTTCCGTTGATGTGTTTGCGATTTTCCTAGGTGTTATTGCTTTATGTGACAGTATGAACTTCATTCTGTGAAAGTCTGTTTTATATGGTGCACATAAGGAGCTGTAAGTAGAAAGGTATTGTCCCGTGCCCGAAGCGTGCCTCGTGGACCACCTTGTCAAAGATCCTGAGCCACGGCAATGTGAGGTAGGATGGTATATTCCTTTTCTGGTCGCACTTCACCTCCAACCTCCAATGCCAGCCACTAATGGTGGTGTGGCCGAGTGGTTAAGATGCAGTGTTGCGAACCTTGTGAAGTCTTCAGTCCTTGGTTCGAGCCCCACCGTCGGAACCATTTTACCACAAGCCAACATTCAACTCAGCTGTCCATCCTTCCGAGGTCAGTAAATGAGTACTCAGAAGTAACTCTGAGGACACGAACACTGGACACACACTGATGACAGCTAATCTAAAAGTCGAAGTGTTTCATCCAGTATAAATATTCGTAGTTCGTTCGTTCGTCCGAAAAACGACTCCTAGGCGGATAGAGAGGGCGTAGAAATCTTTGCACGAGCATGGCTCGGGCTCGGGCTCGGGCTCGGGTTCGGGTTCGGGATCCTCGGCACACCAAATATAGCGCCTAGATATTCGATGTAGGCAAGATTCTGCAGCTATT